>OZ038452.1:12782119-13298133 GCA_964036195.1 Sphaerolaimus hirsutus | reverse complement strand
GGTGACTACACTGCAATGTACTGTATTTCCTCGAAATACCCCTAAATAGTGTAATTTTTGAGGGGGTGGGTTGACCAAGGGCGGGTATTTCGGGGGGGGGGGGGGTATTTTCGCCAGAATTTTTTGGAACCTTCAGTGCTAATTTGTTGTTTGTAAAGCACGCTGAGGTAGAAAAACGCAAAAATTACCACCATGTATAAGATTATATTTATAGACTTATATTTATATTTAAGTAAATACCTATGTAAATTGATGGTATAAACCCTGTTCTAACGTGACTCGGCCATTGTTTTAACGGGCCAGGCCTCCTACGCACAAACGCCCGGCGCGCACAAACGCCCGGCACGCACAAAATTGAGCCCGCCACGCACAAATGCCCGGTACGCACAAATCTGATGCTCTGTGCGTACCGGGCATTTGTGCGTACCGGTCATTTGTGCGTACCAGTCATTTGTGCGTACCGGGCAGGGGATTTTCACACGCCCCCCCCCACTTTGTGTTTGCCCCCCATACATGAGCACCTGGATTACAAGAGTACACATATATATGGGCAAGAGTACACCTGCGTGTCTTGTTATTCTGATCATTTTAAGTGTTAGTTAATCAAAATCGGCTGACAAATGGCCGAGAAATGGCGTGTTAAAGTTCCATGCATTTTTCTTCAAGTGGTCATTTATAGGAATGGTAGGCGGAGGTTAAAAGCGCTATAACTTTTGATCGGAGAGAGATATCGATTTCATTCTTTCGGTATAGTGTTTCTCGCGATCAAGTGTATATGATAGCATGTCCAAAAAAAAATTGTGCCCGAAATTTTGCAAGCGGAAATTGGGCCAAATCGGTAGATGCTCAATTGTATATCACCGATTTGACCACAGAAATGAACTCTCCAAACATTTGTGATTGTTTCAAAAGTTTAATGACTAAAATCGGTTCACAAAGAGCCGAGATATTGATGTTCAAAAGTTGCATGTTCTGGGCGTCACCCAAAAATTTCCCAAATGACCATCTTTTTATAGACCCACTCTATCTCCGGACTGGGGCATCGTAGCGAAATTTCCTCGGACTTGTAATTAACCCCGACCTGAAACCATATTATATTAAAAATCAACAATTTTCACTGAGCGGTGCCCGAGATAAAAAACACGTGCCGGCAGGCCGACCCCCCCCCCCTCGAAATGCTACCCTCGATTTCAGCTATGGTTACAAGTCGCTGTGGTTAAATAATGGGTTTCCCTCGGTAATGAGCCAAGCCAGCCAGCCAGGATACAAGCCCCGCCCGCACATATGACCGGCGCGCACAAACGACTGGCACGCACATTGTGCGGCACGCACACAGCTACCGTTTTGTGCATACCGGGCGTTTGTGCGTACCGGACTTTCATTTTGTGCATGACAGGCGTTTGTGCGTGCCGGGCGTTTGTGCGTACAGGTGCGGAGCCGTTTTAACGTGTGTTCTGCATTTCACAGTACACAAACTGAAGTTTTTGATATTTACGTTCTCTTTACACTCAATTTGAGGCGGGGGGAGGGTTCGATGGGGGCTATTAGGCCGGAATTAGAGCTCAGCGTCGATTCGACGTGAGCTCTAATTCCCGCTTTAGGTAATTCATAGTGGCCATTTTGAGTGGGGTATTTCATAACGTACCCAGTTCTACATATTCTATGAAGAAAAGTGCTCGCTTTTGCATTTTACTCGAAAAAAATGTTGTACTCACATTTACGCGTGCGTACAAGTAAAAAAAAGTATTTTACGTTTTCTATACTTTGTGATGAGTAAAAAATAAGTACTTTACGTTTACAGACACTCGTCTATTACGTTTACAGACACTTTACAATAGAAGGACACTCGTCTATTAGAAGAAATACAGTATCTATTTGGCATGTCTGTGGCTTGTAAACTGTAATACTTTGGTGTGTAAACTGTTATACTCTGGGATGAAGTGTCACATAAATTTGTCATGTAAAAACATGTCTGTGGCTTGAAAACTGTATGTTTTAGCCAGTAAAATGGTGCATTATAGGTGAAAACCGTGAGCATGTAAACCGTTACGGATCAAAAGTGGAACACACTCTCACTTGGTGTCACGCGCAACACCAACACACAGCATGTGGCTGCAGTCTGTTGGGAGGGGGGGGTTGGATTATAATATTTAAGTGTGCTGAGTTGACAACAAAACAGAGGGCGACACATTGTATACGTGTCACTTCTATTGTTGTATGCCCTTTGAAATTGCCGCACCGCACCGTTCATGAAAATCTGTAGCCCATTCCGCATGTACGCCTCCCACTCCACACTGCGTGTCGCTAATACTGCTAATCCCCAGCCCATCCCGCATGTATACCCATCACGCATTTGGGCCCATTCCGCATCATGGCCCATCCCGCGTGTAGCTGATGCTACATCACGCATTTGGTTCCATTCAGCATCAGCTACACGCGGGATGGGTAACATAAAATGCGAGATGGGCACACATGCGGAATGGGTTTAGGTGCGGAATGCTACACTGTCCTTTTAACAACTCTGGTTTAAAAAAAATGTTTGTTTTTCAAAGGTTCCCAAATATAAAGTCAGCGGACATTTCACCCTACAAAATCGGAGAGTTAGAATTCGCTCGCGAATAGAGCGAACACAAAACTTGGGTCCCACCCGGACGCTCGGAATTGAAAAAGAAAAAATATTAAAAGAGAAATGAACGCTTCACCGTGTCCGTGCGTGCACGCCGCCCGTTTCAACGTTTCGTTTCAACGTTGTCCGTTGGAAGCGAAAAAATTTGACAGTTTAAATGGCCATTTTACCGTTTTTGTTAATTTTTCATTCGTTGGCTCCGTTCCAATGGAAGAGTCCCCATATGAGAACTTGGCAGCAAGCCAAAATTGCGAAATCCGCTGTAAATGTGAATAAAAAAGGCTAACACTAACTATAAAACCATGTATATAAAAAAATAGCGATAATAAAGGTGGAAATTGGCAAAGTGGAGCAACTTTTAACGATTTTTAGCTTACTTTGACTTTTCACTCGCATTTGTATAACACGCAACTGGAAACTGGGATAAGAGCCAAGTTTTCATACGTGACCCGATCCATTCCAATCATTAAAATATTGCGTCACAATAATGACGACATGCACTCTCCACTGGAGAGACTGACGCAAATGTTTGTAGGGCGATACGTCTGCCGACTTTAGCTACAATGTTGTCAACATATACACGTCAATATGCCAGACAAATAACAGTACTTTAGGACGTTATTTATTATTTATATATCCTTGAATAAGACCCCCTCCCTCGAATAACTCCCATCAAAAAGTCTGACGAAAAAAATAACTCCCCCCTCGAATAAGTCCCGCTCTTGAATAACCCCCCCTCTGGGAGAAAAATATCCTACAAAATTTATTTTGTATTTTCATCGATCATTTTTGTAATGTTCACGTAGCAGATACATAACGTCTACGCAGTGTATACACACCAGAGTTGGAAAAACGTATTTACGTTTACCCGAAATACCCGGTTATTTGGGTATTTATATTTACGTTTACGTTTACGTTTTCCAAAAATACCATTACGTTTTGTTACGTTTTCCTGGCACAATTACCCGGGTACCAGAGAAAACGTAAAAATCGTATGGAAAATGTACAAAAACAGTGCATTTTTGAACTTTTTTCTGATACAATAAGTACAATTTATATTTTTGGCCAATTAGCTGCTTAATTGTTTGATAAATAACATAGGTAAGCAAAAATGTGATCGTATTAGCAGAGAAATGCTTGAAATAGGTAAAACAAAGGTGTTTTTCAATGCATCTGATCACGGGTTGTGCACTTTTAAGAAATTTTTACGTTTACCTTTTTTTTACGTTTACCTGTGTATTTTAAAAGTATTATACGTTTTCAGTATTAATACTCACATGTTAGAGAAGGTATTTACGTTTACGTTTACGTTTTCCGAAAATACCAGTATTTGTACAACTCTGATACACACTGTTTTGTTGTTGTTTTACTGTTAAATACCTGGATTACATGAGTTAACAGAATGCATTCATACAATGAATCAAGTCAAGTTTTCTGAGGAAAAAATATCTCCCCCCTTGAAATACTGCCCCCTCAAAAACTCTGACAAAAAATAACTCCCCTGGGGACTTATTCGAGGATATACGGTATGGATATAATTGCTGTGGAGCCATGTGATAGTATTATAAGTGGTGATTTCGGCCCCCCAAAAAATATTTTTATGTCAACTCGTTACATAAATAAATAGGTATGTTGCTTTTCATCAAATGTTCTTGATATCAAATGAAGCTGGGCATGGAATAGTCCTTGAATAATGTTATAAGAAAAAGCTAATACATTGAGTGGTCCTTCACACAGCGGAAGCATGTGGAACAACATTGGCTAGATATTACGTAAATACCAATAGGGTTCAAACGAGACCGCGGTCCCGGCACATGGTTCGGCAAATCCCAGTCTCAGTCCCGACAATTGAAAAAGGCCAGTCCCAGTCCCGGTCCTGGTCCTGACATTAGAAAATGTCTGGTCCCGGTCCCGGTCCGAAAAACTGGTCCTGTTTGAACTCTAGTTGGCCTACACAGACTAGAGAGTTGACAACGCGCCAAATGTCATTTGACACCAAAATCATTTGAGAAGTGAGAAGCAGAGTTGTTAAAAGTACTGAAATTTTTCAAAGTATACGTAAACGTAAATAATTTTTTTTTACTCAGACCAGATGAGTAGTGATGTGAAAAGCGCCGTGATGCCCTGAGTACAGAAAACGTGATATAATTTTTTCAAACTTTTTCTCATGAGTAAACGTGAGTAAAATACTTTCCCCCAGAAAACGTAAAAGTGAGTATTTTTAGGAATTTTTCTCCAATTTTAACTAAAAGTCACTAATTTTCGTACCATTTGGACCATTTTTACCTTTAAACACACTAGTTCATGTGTTAATTTTATCCTATTTTTCGCGTTATTATTTTTAATTTGAGTTTTCCCACATTTTTTACTGAAAGAATTTAGTAATTGTTATGCTAAAAAAATTATAAAAGCTTTGCTCAACGCATTATCTTTACTTTATGCAACACTTGAACACTTTTCAATAAGTCCACTAAATATTCCAGAAAGTACAACAGGATTTTTTCCCCCAAAACAGTGATTCAGCCTTCCAAAATACGTCGTTTTTGTGTAAAAAAATGCAGTCAATAATATATGTAAAAGCGAGTACAGGTAATTTTTGGAAGGAAACGTTAATGTATTTACTCGCTACTCGAGTATACGTATTTTTCAAGTAAAAGTAAATACGGATGTGCACTGAGCTAGAGATTGACCAGAGTGCATTTTCGATCACAGTGATTAAGTACTCGACAGACATCTGATCCTAGTAAACTAAAAATGCGCCAACAACAGATTCTTGTTTGTAAAATTTCGATGGTCAGCAGCGCCAATGTGTGGTAATGCTCGTGCAACTTCTTCACCATCGTCACAAAAACGCTACTTAAACTTACGGTGTTGATATTTACACAAGAATGCACGGATTTCGAGAGAAATTAACCTGCTGCAACAATGTGTCTTCCTCGGCACTGCGCCGTGACCAGGGTTGGTTTTATAAAAATCATTTGTATACAAATTGTATAAAAATTGTATAAAAATGTATTTTATCTTTATTTTATTCTTGTTTCATTTTATTTTATTTTATTTTATTCCAAAATAATAATAAAATAACAAAATGGACCATTTTACAAAAAATTTACAAAAATTTTACAGAAATTTTACAAAAAATAAGAATCTTGCATGCAAGGTCAGAAAAATGTGATAATTAGACCTAAACATGAAAAACATGTGACAAATTTTTCAATTACTTTGCAAAAATTGCATGCAGTAGGTATTGTTAGCTAGTTGCAAGTGTTAAGTTACAATTATCGATAAGAATGGTTTGCATTTTCAGTAGAAGGATTACTGGAGTGTGCTGGGCGCATTTGTAAAACACCATGCAAAGTGTCAATTGTCATGACAAATGTAGTAAAGAGTCAATTGGCATCTCAAATGTCAAGCAAAGTATAATTGTCATGACAAATGTCGTGCAGAGTGTAAATTGTGTATCTGAATCTTATGTTTTGGTATCCAAACCTTATATTTTGGTATTCAAATCTTATGTTTTTGTATCCAAATGTTCACATAAGATTTGGTTACAAAAACAACAAGATTTGGATACAAAAGATAAGATTTGGATACAATTTGCTTTACAGTTTCCACTTTAATTTATATTTGTCATGACAATTGACACTTTACTTAACATTTTCATGACAATTGACACTTTACTTAACATTTTCATGAAAATTGACACTTTCCATTCCATTTCATATGACATTTTGACACTTTACATGGCTTGGGACTGCCCCAGCTCCGCGAATGAACAGGTTGAACTAAAAACAACCGAAAAAAATTTACAAAAAAATATGAATTTTTATACAATTTTTACAAAAATATGAATTTGTATACAATTTTACAAAAATTTTACAAAAATTTGAATTTTTATACAATTTTTATTTTTATTCTGAAATTTTCCATTTTATTTTATTTTATTTTATTCTTCAATTTTCCATTTTATTTTAATTTTATTTTTATTCTTTTCTGAGATTTTGCCAACCCTGGCCGTGACAAATTCACCATTTCGTCCAATGTCTCACCACGACCTTTATCAAACAACTCGTTCTGAAATTGTTATTTGCCATGAAAATAAACAAAAATAGAAGAATCGTGAACACTGTTTCGCGTTCAAGCTAAATTTTAAATTCACGGTAACGTGTGTGCTGCTCATATACTCGGCGGACAGCACACCTAGTAAGAAAACATAGATATTTTAATGAATAAAATGTTGTCATAAATTTCGTAATTAAATATTCCATAGTAAAAACGAAATATTATAATGAAAAATTGTATAATTTTAGTTCATGATTCAGATGGGTTATGGTAGGTTTTCATACTAAGTATGATGTCCGCCGAGTATACATGAAACTTGACAGGGCACCGGACATAAATATTAACAAGCATCATAAATTTGTCACATACCAAATCAGGACATTACTTATATTTACATTGACAAAGAATTTCAAAATATTATGACTGAAAGTTGAATCAACAGCACATTTTTGATAAATAAATACTTCTGGATTTGCAGGGAATGTAAACTATTCACATGAAAAATACTCGCCTTCCGGCAGGGCAGGGCAGTTGAATAACTTTATTAAGAATTGGAAATTTGTCTGATATCTGATATTGACATTCAAATTCAACATGGTGGGAGATTGGTCAAATTTATCCTTTCCCAAGAACATATGGAACACCCATCAAAAAACTAAGCCCAAAAGCACTAATCGCCTGACTCACCCCATCCAATTCCCTCACTTTCGGATAATTATTTTTCCACTCAGTTTCCAAATTGAATCGAGTGACGCGAAGAGCGTCCGCCTGCTGCTCGACAGCTCAGCGGACCATGGACCAGAAGCGCTTGGCCACCGCTGAAGACATGTTGCGCGTGGACAGTTGCCTAAGCTGCGAGTGTGGGTGCGCGTTGGACCGGTGCCAATTCCGCATGAAGTCAAGTGAAATGACAAGTGAAAGGTCACGTGAAATAGTTTTTGAATAGGGTAACATTTTTAATTCCAATGTTCCGACGCAAACGAAAAATCGGCACGTTCCCCACGAATCATGATTACTGTCATCAGAAACAGTGCTTCCTAAGTCAGAAATCATTCTTCACGTTTATTTCTATTTTTATTTCTATTCATTTTTCACTTCTCATTTCATTTCGCTTTTCACTTTACTTTTTGCGGAATTGGCCCCCGGTTGATTTTTCGCTCGCTCAGGAAATAAAACGATTGGTATTTAGGTAATGGCGCTGCACACACTAGTTTACTAACAGAAGTTAACTCATTTTGGGTGCCCATAAATCAGCTTTGAACGCATTTGAGTTTACCAAAATGAGGTATCTGTAAACTACAGTTGACGAGGATGTAAAAAAACGTATTCTGGTAAACTCAAATACGTTCAAAGCTGATTTATGGGCACCCAAATTGAGTTTACTTGTGTTAGTAAACTAGTGTGTGCAGCCACACTGGTAAATCTAACCCAAGGAGAACTAAGTATGACTAGTGATGTAAAGGCACCGGGGCACCGGTGCCCCGGTGCTGGGCACCGAAGGGCACCGGCATCGGTGCTGGTGCGGTGCCATTGCAATCTTCAAGGGTGCCCTGCCGGTGCCAGTGCCATTTTTTCAGAATAGCACCGGTGCCGGTGCGGTGCGGTGCCATTTTTTTGCTGGTGCCAAAGGTGCTAGCACCAGGGCCAAAGTAAAAGGCACCGGGAAAAGCACCGGCGAAGGCTTCATGTGCTGTGCAATTTGTCTATAGTAAATATGTGCTTAATCATATTTCAAAAAACAGCGATATATTTACCCAACCGTTTTTTGGCTTATTTTGTAAATATCCCATCAAATAAATATACCTACTGTGAAATCCATTATACCCGACACGTGATCTGATGAGTGAATCTAAAATTTTGGTGAATTTTCAATCATTTTTATATTTTATATTTGTTTTACTTTTTTGTTCAAAATGTGTTGTCAGTTGATGATAGAGATAGTTCCGTTCTCTGTACAGCAAAGACTCCGATCAGTAGACAATAGTGGCTATGGGCAATGTAGTGTATAAAATATTTCATCTTTCATTTGTAATCACTGTAATTGCTTCATAAAAGTGATCGCCACATCATTCTGATCATTTTAAGTGCTCAACCATCAAAATCGGTCGAAAATTCATGGAAATACGCACTTCCGAAGGTGTCTCCACTGAGAAACTGCCCGATATTTACTTCGGAAATTCCAGCCCGGTGCGGTGCCTTTCGGTGCTAGCACCGGCAACCCGCCGGTGCTCTTCGGTGCTGGTGCCATTTTTTCCGAATGGCACCGGTGCCGGTGCGGTGCGGTGCCATTTTCTGGCCGGTGCCCCAGGGTGCCAGGTGCCCTTTTCAAGCGTTGGCGAAGGTGCGGGTGCGGTGCGGTGCCATTTTTCCCGGTGCCTTTGACATCACTAAGTATGACGCAACTCACTGAAACAACTGCGGCTGGGCGAAAAACTCATGTTCGTACTCGTGGATCGCCTCGACGCTGTGGTCTGCGTTGCCGCGGCCGATGAACTTTTGTGTGTTTATAATTGCCATTTGTGATGACGATGTGCTGGGGGGGGGGGTTGATTTTTGTATCAAAAATTAGCCAGATAATTTCATTACAAAGTATGAAATTCCAGCCCCCCCCAACTTTATCGTACCCCCCTAGCGTTATCGTAGAAGTGAACTTCTGTTCCTGGCGCATGAACTTTTGTCTACGCCAATTTCATTTTTTTTCATCACGCTCACCATTTAAACATTTATATAACCTCATTTATTGTTCACTAGGTCGTCTTCGTCTGTATTATTAGTAATTAAAATTCCTAGGCCTTGGTATCGTTATCGCCTGCTACTATTACATTACAATACATGGTGCTCTTGTTATAAACTTTGAAATGTTGCCCATCTTTTCGTCCGTATATTATAACGTCTCGTGATTAGTGATGTAAAGGCACCGGGGCACCGGTGCCCCGGTGCTGGGCACCGAAGGGCACCAGCACCGGTGCTGGTGCGGTGCCCTCGCAATTTTCAGAGGTGCCCTGCCGGTGCCGGTGCCATTTTTTTCAAAATAGCACCGGTGCCGGTGCGGTGCGGTGCCCTTTTTCGAGGGTGCCTTTAGGTGCTAGCACCGGCCAGAAAAAGTGGGGCACCAGGAAAGGCACCGGCAGGGTTTCAAGGGCGTGAACTGCGGTTTTTATTGCAGGACATGTGTGTTCATTTAAAAAGTGACCCAATCAAATTCACGTTGAACATGTGCCCACAGCCACTTTTTTATTGATTTTCTTATGACAAACATAAAAACTAGTGATTTTAAACAATCCAATGATTGATTCTGAGTCGGATAAAAATAATTCCGACGTGTCAGATCGGAGCATGTTGTTAAAATCAAACAAATATCCTGGTCCTGGCACCGAGTACTACTGGCGCCTGCAAACGCGCATGGCGTTGGTGCTGGCACCAACACAAAAAGCGCCATGACTCTTGGTATCCGGTGCCATTTTGCTGTGGCGCTATTGGTGCTCAGCCCCATGGCAGTTGGCGCCATACTGCCCTGGCGCCGTAGATTTTGGTGCTGGGGGCTGGAAAAGTGCCAGGGCACTTTTGGCACTTCCCGCCAAGGTCCTGGCACTTTTAATATCACTACACAAAATTTCACCCGGTGCGGTGCCTTTCGGTGCTAGCACCGGCAACCCTCCGGTGCCCTTAGGTGCCGGTGCCATGTTTTTCAGAATGGCACCGATGCCGGTGCGGTGCGGTGCCATTTTTTGGCCGGTGCCCCAGGGTGCCAGGTGCCCTTTTCACGCGATGGTAGAGGTGCCGGTGCGGTGCGGTGCCATTTTTCCCGGTGCCTTTAACATCACTACTCGTGATCTACCTGTCGTATGTTAAAAGTCTTTGTCTGTTTCGCTTTTGTAAAAAGGATATCCATGACTCGCGAAGCCACCCGTGGTATTGTAGGTGAAATGAAATGAATGAAATTTTGGAGACTCTACATGGGATGGGGGTAGGATAAAGCTACGGTGCATTTTATATGTTGGTAGAGAAATGTTTTGTCTATCTTTTTCCACCAATATCAGCACCCTCGCGCATTGTCATAATGAATTGCAATACATAAACACACCAAAAGTCGCCGCGCACGAACTTTATGCATAGGGTTTTGAAAATATTTCAAATAAATAGCAGTTTTTATATTTTCCATATGATTTTTACGTTTTCCCTAGTACCCGGGTATTTTGGTCAGGAAAACGTAACAAAACGTAATGGTATTTTTGGAAAACATAAACGTAAACGTAAGTATAAATATCCAAATAACGGGTATTTCCGGTAAATGTAAATACGTTTTTCCAACTTTGGTGCTCATTGCTTGGGGCAGTGTGACGGCAGAATGTAGGGCTAGGGCACACCCGGCCCTACATCCATCCAATCTATAGATGTTGCCGGCGCCATTCTTTACTGCATATCCAAAACTTTATTATTCCGAAAAAAAATCAAATTTCCATTTCGCGTGTGTCGTAAAAATATGTCTCATAAAATTTTGTGACTTTGTGACCGTGATTTTTACTGCTGCAAAGGTCTGTCTGTATCTTTCCATGCCTGATACGTATTGTTTGTAGCTGTAAATTGTAACTGGCCCTGCACATACTAGTTGACAACGACACCAAATGTCAACTGGTGCCGATTCCAATTAAAAGCTTGCTCGAATTTAAACCTTCAAACCAGGGGCCAGTTCCGCAAGTGGAAAAGTTAAGAGTTAAAATTTAAGAGTTGAGTAACATGACAAATGAAAAGTTATGAGTAAAGTTAAGAGTGAAGGGTTGAGTAAAACGACAAATGATTTTACTCAACTCTTAACTTTTAACTTTACTCTTAACTTATAATTTATCATTTTACTCAACTCTTACGTTTTAACTCTTAACTTTTCCACTTGCGGAACCGGCACCTGTTTGTGGGGGGCAGAGTTGTTAAAAGTACCGAATTTTTTGAAAGTATACGTAAACGTAAAGTATTTATTTTTTACTCACCCCTTGAGTACAGAAAACGTAAAGTAAAATTTTTGTACTTTTACTCATGAGTAAACGCGAGTAAACATACTTTTCCCCGCAGAAAACGTAAACGTCAGTACTTTTTAAAAATGTCGCCAAAATTTTTGAGAAAAGTTGCTCAAAATCACTCATTTTCATAACTTTTTCCTATTTTACGCAATTTTCGACTATATATTTTGTTCTATACCCATTTTCGACCAGTTTCTCATATTTTAAGCATATTTTCACCATTTTTTCCCTTCTATGCTTTAAAAACCTCTATACCGTATTTCTTCGATCATATTGACCGCCAATGTATTGTTTTATAAGCGGTTTTGGGGGGTCAATGTAAACGAGCACGGTTTTTCAGATCGTATTCATCATGTAAGACCATTTTGTGACATTTAAGTGTAACTCATCGTCAATTTGTGATACAGCGCCGCACAATACTGAATGAGTATAGCGAAAGCGAAACATACATACCGTATTACCTCCAATATAAGGCATCCCTCTAATATAAGGTACCCTCTAATATAAGGTATAACTTTTGGCTATTTTGAACGCGACGAAATAAATATAAGGTACCCTCTAATATAAGGCATATGTCATGAATCCGTGTATTCAGCTGTTTTTCGACTACACGATTCACGAGGTTTTTTTACCGCACTTTTCCCTCTATTCCCACCTCACCGGCCGCTTGCCGCTGCAGTGCACTGCACTGGGCCCGGAGGTCCAGGTTATAAATGCGTGTTGTAAATTTTAAGGAAACGTGTCCGAAGACGATAGGTTTTTTCAGAA
Source organism: Sphaerolaimus hirsutus (assembly GCA_964036195.1). NCBI lineage: Eukaryota > Metazoa > Nematoda > Chromadorea > Monhysterida > Sphaerolaimidae > Sphaerolaimus > Sphaerolaimus hirsutus. The sequence goes on along the minus strand of OZ038452.1, from coordinate 13,285,662 downwards.
CGTGCGATGAACCACTCGGTGGCTCACACTGTTCCGTTTCCCGCAGCACGCACAGCACTTACACTCAGCATAAGCAGCACGGTAATTAGAGCAGTTGTTAATTAGCTAACTTAGGGAAAACAGTTAGTACTTAGTGCTGATACAAAAAAGGGGGGTCCAAGTTGGGTTGAGAAGAGAGTTTATTTTTTAGGGCGATGGAAGAACAGTAGCGGCAGAGTAGAAGCAAAATCAGCTTACGTCGCGTCGACGAAGTTGGGGGGAAAAAACAATTTCAGCAACTTATAAGGCAATCAAGACTACCATAATCGACTTGAATAAAAAGCTAAAAAGACATCAAATTGCGAGGTTACAAAATCACTTTCAAATCACATAAGCTCTGATGTAAGCACTTAGTAAAATCGTACGTAACGCAGCTGCTTATAAAAAGAGTACTAATTGGTATCAGCTAACAAAAGTAATTAAAAAGCTTCATGCGACATGGGGCTTAGCCTATAATTTACAAGTTTATTCGGTGCAACAATTACTCACTTCCATAATTACCTACAAATCCCTACTTAATATAAAACGACTTAAAACAGATAACAATGCAGTGCAACGCATATTTACAAAAACAGAATGAACAAAGTATGTACAAAGGCAATTACGGCATCATAGTCCAACACAGCAATTTAAGCTAACCAATAATTAGACAGCTAACACAAGCTTACAACTAATGTTAATTAATTAAGGTACAGAACGATTAATTAAGCTCGTGGGAATGAAAGGCATTGACGTGAAACGACAGGTACAACAATTTCTACATGTCACATGGAAACTTTGCTTGGGGGTTTTGTATTCATAAGTTACGGTAGCTAGAGAATGCTCGCGGGCGCGAAGTGCTTATCACCTCCAACCCCGCGACCCACTATTGTGACTATCCGGTCAGCTAGCGCCCGTGAGAAAGGTTTCAGCCCGATGGCCACACCCTTCCGAGCGCGAGGAGATATTTATGCTAGGGCGGCGGAAAAGTATTTTTTTGGACTGCGACTTGTCACTTGGGGCGTTATCAGAAGCTGTTCCTACCACCCACCGATACTAGATGACGCACGACAATCTAGTCAACATGGGGAGGAACGCGGAACAGTGCTTTTGTATTTTTTGAGTGAAATTCATTGTTCCTGGCTTCCGGTCGCCACCTACCTATCAGCCGTCAGTCTCCGCCTCTGCCCAAAGATAAGTAAAGGGTAGAATGTGCTTTAGACCGCCCAGAGAGTCACAACAGTGTGCCGGCGTGCCCAAAGGCGGCCACACGCCGCGCCGCGGCATTTCAAAGTGAAAAGTGTGAAATTCCCCTCTCACCTTATGCCATGTGGAATGCAGTTACACCTAAGCTAGACATAACCTAGCCAACTCGACTAAAATAGGTTTGGCGCACAAAAATAGTAATTAAGATTGGGGGTAAGGGAACGAAATTGTGCAGAGCACTACAACCACTATAAAACATGGCGAACTCGGTCAGCCCATGTAGCGGCGTCGATCTTGCGATGCAGTGCTCTGATGGGGTACTGCGCAGCCCACTGCAGGGCTGTGCATGCCGTGCAGTCCCCGTTGCCGTTGAAAAGCCGTCGCAATGTCTGAGAAAGTTTGCCCAAATTTAGTTTACAAAATACATAGTAGTTTACGTTCCGTGAATTATTATTGCATTTGTTTGTCTAAAATTTTGTGGGGTGGTGTTTTTCCCATCGTAAAAACGCTCTTACAACCCACCAGCCATTGCGGTTTACCTCCTGGCTAAACTATTGAGGTGTGACCGGTGATTATTTTTACGATCGCATGCACAAAATTTTTCGTTAAATATAAAAGTTGTTCATCTTTTCGAAATTTTTTAAAAGTGGTTATTTGCATGCAAAAATGGCTTGCGTGCATTTCACAGTCGAAAATCAAATTCCGGAGCGTGGCTGGCAATTACAAAAATGCAATAATAAGCTGAGAACGGTATGGGAGTTAATCAACTGCCCTGCCTTTTGCAGTCGGGACTTTATAATGGAATTGCCAATTGGGTTCTTGAGGTATTTCCATTTTCAAAATTATTTTTCTCTTTTCAAATTTACAAAAACTTGTTTTTTGTTCAGAAAAGTGCCAATTTTGGACGGTCAACTGGGGGCGGCTGTTACGTTCGTCAACTCGGGGGGACAAAACTCGGCCATTCGGTGCCGCAGCGAACGTCTTGGAAACTATTTGGTGTGTGATTTCGAGATACTTGGTTAATTGTTTTGTTTGTTTCACTGTTGTTTATAGTTTCCATTACGTTATCGGTTTCCAAAAACTTTCAAAACAAAAATGTCCTGGGTTTACTCAAACTCCCTCGTCAGTGCCCTCCATGGGCACATCTTCTTCGGTAGCGCCCTCGGGCTGCATGTCGTCCTCTTTTGCCGGCGCCAGCGCGGGCGCAGCGACCGCCACGGGTTCGTCGGGCTCGATGTCGCCGCCGGGGGCTAGCAGCGCCTCCTCCTCCGGCGCGGAGAATGTGGCGTCGTCGCCATCACCATCGGAAGTGCTGGCGATGTCCTCGACCTCGTCCGTAGGGTCGTACGGCAGCGGCTCGTCCGCCGGCTGGGGCGCATCCCTGTACGGTTACGACGACGGGCACTGCCACCAATAGGGGGCTAGCGCTTTTGTTCATGTCCAATTTAATGTCAAAGAACTCCCAGTAGTCGGGCTTAGCAGTGCAACGCTGCACATACCTGGCCGTAAACTTCATACCGTGTCTGACAAGCGGCAAGTGCAGCTCCGGGCCGTACTTCTTGTTGACGTTGGCGTACTGCGCCACCACGACCGACGTGCGGCGGTTGCGGGCGTTGCGCGCGATGTTGGTCGAGTAAGTGAAGAATGGGTACACGTTGTCGGCGTCGTTCCATTCGTCGTTCTCGGCCAGCTCGGCCAGCGCATCATCGTGAAGCCGCACGTGGGCTTGGTAGTACTCCCGGTCAGCAGTGTCGTGCCTCCAGTAGACACGGTCCACCCAGCCGGCGAACATCCGCTTCGCGTAGACGGGCGGCGGGGGCCGCTGGTTCTCTCCCCACTGGTGATCCACCTTGGGGGGCGGTATGGTGGCGCCCGGTTCGCCACGTTGGGTGGTGGCTTTCGTGAAGCCCGAGCCCGCGGCGCTAGCCCGCCGGCCGTTGTGCTGCCGTTTGGCGCCCATACTCCTTCCGGCCATGTTACGTTTTTAAGTTTTAAGGAAGAGTGCAATTAATCACAATCAATCACCGGCACTGCAGTGGACTCTCGGAGCCCACTAGTGTACCAGTGAATTTACAACCGCACTCACACACACGCGAACGCACAGTCACACGCACTTGGGATCACAAGTTTATCAAACTTACGTGATGGGGGAATTATTCGAATTACGGGAACACAATTAATTAATTTGTTCAGTGGCTACGTCGATAGCCACTTAAGGGCTTTACCGCAATGAGAGTCTAAGTAGGGCCGAGATTCTGCGTACATGTGGGGATAATGTTTTCAAGCGTTGGTTTACAGCGGTCCGCATGCACTACGTAAATCTTATCATTAGTATCATTATAAATAGTTACAAGCGGATGAGCATAGCGAATGCATTCGTAGGGGCCTAAAAAGAAAGCAGCAAATTTTTTACAAGGGCCGGTCTGATCGGTCAAACGCGGAGTGAAAATACGGACCGCTTGGCCCGGCTTCAAATTCAAATGGCGGGCGCGGCGATTGGCGTAGTATTGCTCTTTCAATTGAGCATTCCTAAGCGCGGTATGCGCCGCATTGCGCGCCGCCGAGAGACGCTGCGCGAGCTCGGTAGGTTCGCCGTGCTTATCTGTCGACTCGGGTAGCATTGCGCCAGGCGCGGGGGGCGTCAACATTCTTTCCCATAGCGACGCGGCTGGGCGCCCAAACAAAAGTGCATATGGCGTGGTGCCCATTGCCGGGTGTTTCGAAGTATTATACGCGTGCACCGCGGCGCCTAGGTGGTAATCCCAATCGGAATGAGTTTGGTTCACGTAATGGGACACAATTTCCATCAGAACACCGTTTCGGCGCTCCACCATTCCGTTGCCTTTTGGCATATACGCAAATGAGCGATGCTGAAGGGTATTGAAATACAATAACAATCTTTTGAATGCCCCTTCGACAAAGCTTGGCGCGTTATCGCTCAAAATGGCGCCGGGTACGCTAAATATGGGAAGAATGTGTAGCAAAAATGCAAATGCTACAGTATCCTGCCGGATATCGGGTACCGGCACAGCGATACCAAATCGCGTGCACTGGTCAACGAAAACCAACACGTGTTTATGCCCGCGCCGCGTGCGTGGCAGCGGGCCAACGGCGTCGACTGCGATGACATCGCCGGGAGATCGCGCGATTTTCCGGCACGCCATCAAAGTCTGCATCGACTGCCTGAGTCCTTTTCGCGCACAACACAAAGGGCACGTGGCGACCCAATGCGCGCTTTCGGGGTGCATATTTGGGAACCACGCGAATTCCTGTAATCTTTCGAAAGTTTTCATTATTCCCAGATGTCATGCTGTAGGGTGATTGTGCGCTAGTTCGAATACTAGCGGGCACAATGAGGCTGGAATACACACAGGATCATACAACTTGATCCCCGGTACTATTGAAGCCTCAGCCCTTTTTCGGATGATTCCATATTGATCAATGAAAAACGGTGGCACACATTGTCCAGGTGCATCCTTACAAACTTCCATCAAATTCACTATGTACGCTTCTTGCATTTGCAAGCGCTTCAATTCAATTATGGGGAGAAACGGGGGCAAAACGTGATCAGTGTGAAAACCGTTGACGCGCACTTCGGCAGCCGCGGGGCCACCAGCCATTGTTTGTGGACCTACGGTAGTGAGTCCGGTAATTGGCTCCACCCCATTGTTCGCCGGCTGTCGCGTGTCCATTGTCCCAGGGTTGCGGTCACGCGCCGCAGACTCCGCCCTCGCACGCGCGCGTGTCCTCATTGGTTCCTTGGTAGGCGCGCGTCTGGAAACAGTAGCTACCGTATCCCACGGGTCAATTGCGGTCTGCGTCGCGACAGTTTTGTTGTGCGATATTTTAATGAGTGCAAATTGCTCAAATGCCTCGTCAAGTTCCAATTTCTCGTCGAAAGTTATTGGCGCATCGCGCCTTCGGGACAGAGCATCTGCGAGCTCATTGCACTTTCCTTTCAAGTGCTTGAATGTAATTTGATACGGGGCAATGGCCAACGCAAACTTATGCAATGCGGCGTGTGGTGTAGCTTCCAAATTGGGGTTTTTCACCCAAGGGATACTTTTGGCATCAGTCCACACTTCAAAGGGGCGTCCCGCCAGGTAGCAATGCCAATTTCGAACGCTCTCAAAAATTGCGTAAGCCTCTAGAGTGATGGCGGGCCATCTGCTCTGAACCTCAGTCAACTTCCGGCTGTAGAAAGCGCACGCATGCAGTCCAGATTTTTCGTCGGCTCGCTGTACCAGCACTCCGGCGACCGCAATTTGTGAAGCGTCTGTAATTACGATGAACGTTTTACTTGGGTTCGGGTATTGCAAACAGGGGCTGTGTAATAAAATTTCTTTTAATTGGAAGAAGGCTCTCAGAGCCTCAGGGTTATCGTTGAGATCTACCGGCGCATTTCCATCGTAGTTCTCGCGCGGACCGGTGCGTGTCAAATTCGATAGCGGCACTGCTATTTCGGCGCACCTGTGTATCATGCGTCTGAAAAATCCCACTGCTCCCAAAAACCCTTTGACTTCCTTGACAGTTTTCGGGAGGGGCCATTCTGAGATAATATTGCGTTTGTCCATGGGAATGCAAATGCCCTCACGGCCGATCATAAAGCCCAGAAATTTTACCGCAGTGATGCGTGCGAAAAAACACTTACGGGGACTAATTTTGAAGTTATTTTTGATCAATCGATCCAAAATTTGGCCAATGTCACTTAAATGGGTTTTCCAATCCTGACTGTAAATTAACAAGTCGTCAATGTACAATAGCACATTGCGATGAATCAATCCCGCCATTGCAAGCTCAAAACACCTTTGTGCCAAACTTGGTGAGCATTTTAATCCCATAGGTAATCTCTTTAATTGGAATTGACCAAAAATATTACGGAATGAAGTGATGTGTCTGTCGTCGGGATGCAGTGCAATGTTATAGAAGGCCTGATTAATATCGGCACTGCTAAAAAAACTTGCAGTTGCTGAGTGCATCCACGGTGTCATCCAGCCTCGGCAATGGGAATTGCGGCGCATGCAAAACCAAATTTAATCGCCTGTAATCAATGACCATGCGTTTAGAACCATCAGGTTTAGAAACGACTAATGTGGGAGCGCAGTATGGGCTTGTGCTTGTTTCAATTATGTCGTGTTCAATTAGACAGCGCAGGTGCTTTTCCAAGTATTGTTGGTCATCCAGGCTCAACCGATACATGCGGCACGCAATCGGTTTTCGATCGGTCAATTGCAGTCGATAATCAACTAATTCGCTGTACCCTATGTCGTACTTATGTCTCGCAAAAGCGCCTTTGTGCTTCAAAAGTACGGCTGCAAGTTCCTTGCGCTCATTTTCCGACAATGTTTGGGGCACAGAAAATTCCATTTCGTGTCCGTCTGGACATTTCACATGCAATGGCTCACCTAATTGGTCTTCAATTACCTTTTCTGGAACGCTTGAAGATACCGGCTCTGTCGCTTCGTTGGCGCGGCACTGCCGTATCCATTCCTCAGGGGGATCGCCGGCTTTGACTTTCAGAACACAATCGACGGGCTCAACCAAACCGATTTTTTGTTCCATCTGCAAGGTAACCGGTTGATCACGCACGTTTGCGACCCTCATTAGGAACACCTCGTCACTTGTTTCATATGCTGCAGATGCGGCAACTACCCCATCCTTCAAGTTTACGGATTCCAGCCCAGTGACCATAAATGTACGATAGCTAACTGGAGCTGATAGGCGCACCGGCACCATTGCTTCATGCCTTGCCTTGATTTCGGTAGCCGCTGTGACTAATGCAAACACTGCACAAATCTGCACGTCCGGCTTGTGGTTATCAAAGGGAATGCTGACGCCTACTGAGGGGATTTTTAAGAGGCGCGCGGGCATATCAATTATCATGTGCCGCAGCACATCCGCGCCCAAAATTAAATTGTCAACCAAGCCATCGATGGCTTGGAAAACAACACGAAACGTGTGTCCCCCTATTTCAATGGGCATTTCCAACTGACCAATTATCATTAGCTTGGAATCCGCAGCGCATCGCATGTGGGAAATGGGAGAAGTTTCTTCAACGGCGTCGTGTCCATGTCGATGCTCCTGGAACACGTCTCTGCTGCATAACGAGCGCATGGCGCCGGTGTCCAGCAGACATCTGTGGTACATGATGCCGTCCATACACACGGGCACTGCAGGGCTGTAGTAGACATGCACAGGCCCGTTCCGCCTCGCGACGACAGACTTTATATTTTCCTGTTCATCTTTTGATAGCATAATCATTCTGATTCTCTCCACTGATGGGCTCATGGAAATTTCCGCCATTTCTAATTGGTGATTATATTCAATTGATGGAAACATCTGTACCGTTACCGTGTCATCTGATGCGCACTCGGACGCACCTGTTGTCGGATTCAACACGGTCAGTCGGCCGTCATAGCTTTTCATAAAGCTACGCTTACCTGCGTCTCTGTGTCGGGTAATCAGCGGCCTTGACTCCCGTCGAAGTCGTCGGCGCGCACGTTCAATTAGCGTCGTAGCTGCCGGGGGCGCGGCGGCTAACAGAGCTGCTAATAAATACTGGCAAGTCACTATGGCGCACACCAGGTAAATCCATATCTGCAGCCATGACCTCAAGGCGTCAAAATCCCAAAATCCCACGCTTACCATTGACCTGGCCATTAATCGATGCGATTGTAAACTGCCATCAACTGCATGCGTCGGCATTCCATGCACGCGCCGCACAATCGCGTATGAGTGCCACACGTCGTTCAGCGTGGTGGTCGGCAGCAGCTCAGACAAATTGTACATTGTCGTTGCGGCAAAGATCTGATGGTGCACGTCCGTCGGTCGTTCGAGCTGCCACCTGTGTGGGAAACTGTGGGTGTTGTAAACGGGGATATGTTCCAGGGCGCCTTTCTCAGGTAAGTACTTATACCACTGCCCATGCAATTTCAACACACGGTTGTGGCGATTTGTGCACGTTCCCATAACCGGCTGGAACAGAAGGGCATTTGTAATTGTATCCAAATGTAAGGTCACATTCTGTCCATGTAATTTCATTCGTATTGGGACCGTAGCGTGGCACGCGCCTTTACCTGTTTCGGTGCCCAACTGATAAGTCTTTACCGCAAAACACTTATGCACTAGAAATCCGTCTGGCGCCGCCTTGGCCAAAATCTCATTGTCGCGCATGTACCAGCGCGCCGTGGTCGTCGGGTGCTCGGTCATAGCTAGGCGGAGAAGTTCCTGAAAATGTTGCACATGCCTACAAGTAGACACGGCCTGTGCACGCATAGTTTGCTCAGATGTCTCGTACACCGCTTGCATCGCTGCGGCCAGGTGACCGGTGTCCACTACGCCAAATCCGGGGCGTGCTGCGCGACGCTTCTCCCGCACATACCTAATTGGGGGGATTTTGAACGGTGCCACAACAATATCCTGGTCTGATTTCCATAGTTTTTCACCACATGAAATGATTTCTTCTTTTGCTCGAAATGACAATGCCAAAGTGTGATCACGCGCGAGCCAAATATCTTGTCTAATTAACCCAGCTATTTCTTGCCATTTCTCATAGGGGCATTCAGCCTTTGGATTTGGTTTCCAGACTAATTGGCTACCGTCGGGCAGGGTACAGGTGCCCTCCTCGTAATTACATTTTGACACTTCTCCTAGCGTACTTTGCATGACCTTGGCGCCGTAGCGCATGCGTACATCTCCCTTAAACAACCCACACTGCGGGGTCTTGGTAATTAACCAGCTGCAACAGTACAGCCCGTGCCCCGAGTAACTTACGTTTGTCGGGTATTGAGTGTCCCATGCGTTGCTCAGCTCGTCCACTGGCTGAAGCGCGCCGTCGTTGCACTTATGGTACTTCATCATGCTCTCACACTCCGAGGGATCTACCGCACGCGGCTGCGAGTCAAAATGTTCCAAAGTGACGTCACCCCAGAAGTTCTGGTATGTATGAGCCGACCGCGTAGCCGCTACACATCGATACGCAGTGGCACGATACTCTACCATATTGCGTTTGTAAATAGTGAGTTTCAGGGGAACCGGTTTAGTCAACGACACAGCAGAATCGACTAACGCGGTGCAGTTAGGCAGGTCGGGGTAGGTGTACAAGTCGTAATGATCGGTCAGGTCGCTGCACAGCAGTGGCGTGTCCGGCATCGTCGTGGCCGCCGCCAAAGGCATCAAGCTCAAGCACGCCATCACCGCGGCGATGGTGAACACTGTAAACAAAGCGCCAAAGACTTGATTATTATACGGTGGCTCAGAATACGCTCGCTGGCGAGGCACTGCGGACGTTTTGTCTCTAAATTCGGCCATTTTATCAACGCATGTGCTCGAAAACGTACGCGGGGACAAAATCACAGGGGGCTCATTTAGGAATGGGTCTAATGGGGCGTCACGCAAAACCCTCCACTCGATTCTAGTAAGCGTATCATTGTGGTCGTCATGCGGGCGACAGTCTGGGAGCACCACACAATCTTCATCCTTCAGATCATGCATTGCAGTGCGCCGCAGATAATCTAACCAACTGGTACGAAATAGAATTGACGTGGCTTCGCGTTGATACGCCCAGTGGCTAATCCACTGTTCCCGATCTACCATGAGCGCGTGCATTTTACACTGAAGGCTAGCTACAGGTTGCTCCTCCATCTCCTCCTCCTCGTCAGGGGCTTCCGGCTCCAGCCCTTGCAATGTCAATAGTTGATCATGATGGAAGAGAATTCTAGCATAAGACGGCGGTGACTCGGTCACGGCCTTGTAAGTGCATTCACCCACCTGTGTCACTGTCGTCGGGTTCAACAGCGGCACGCTGCTGCTCTGACCTTGCTGCGATTCCAACGGCCGTTGCGCCGGTTGTGGCTGCGGGTGCCATCCGATGGCCGCGGGCTGCTGGCTCTGGACGTACACAGGCTGCATCATCTGCGAGGAAGGCACTGTCATAGGTTGACTTAATTGCATCAGTACCCATCCACCTGGATACCCAAAGTTTTGTGGATATTGTCCTCCTTGTCCACGGCCTCGCCCTCGGCCGCCACCTCTACCGCGCGCACGAAAGTCACCTCCGCGGCCACGCTGATTGTTATCATTGCCAGCAGATGGCTCGGGAGGGGGCTTATTTGGACATTGGTAACGAAAGTGATCAGGAGATCCACATTCCCAACATCCATTTTCAAACCTTTTCGGCGGTAGCTCACGCCTCGGGCGCGGCGCGCCCATCATCTTAGCTTCCTGGGCGTCGAGTTTTTTCTGTCGTTCGTCGAGCGCCCGTTCCTTGGCCTTGAGCTTCGCGTTCTCGGCACTCTCTGCCTCCATCGACTGGACCGAGGGGTGCAGGTTCATGGCCATGATGCGCTCCATGACCTGGTTCGACGTCTCGGCGACGATCTCGCTGGCCGACTTCGCATGTTCCTTCTGAACGGTTTCAAGATTTTTGTAGCTTTCTTGCATGCGCGCATTATCAACTAATTCCTTCCAACTTATATTGGCGTGCACCGCCAGATTGCGCCTAATGTCCTTGTCCAACCCCTGGTGAAACTTAGTGATGCACATGCCTTCCCTTTGGGCGGAATGCAGCATTGGGTATGCGCGCTATACTGCACGTTCCAATCTAGTTGCCCAGTCCAGCACAGATTCAGTGGGACTTTGAGTTGACTCAATAAACTCGCGCTGTGCATGATGCTGGGCGTTTGGATTTGCAAACAATTCTTCCAAACGATCCATCATGGCTTTGTAATCAAGTGCGCGCAGTTCCCGCCTTCTAGCTACAAAAATAGAATTGGCATTCTTTTGTAAAAAGATAGGCAGCAACTTTTGCCTAGAGCGCATTGAAACACCCAGCGCATCACACAAAATATCCCACTTACGTCTCCAGTCCTTGAAACTCTTGTCAGCCCTTCCTGTGAATGCATCGCACTGCGTAGCCAGGGCGGTCAACGTAGCAGCCGTGCCGTGCGGCACTTGGTGCTGCGCCAGATAGTCTGGATCCGTAGGATTAGGTGCAGGTGAAATCGATCCTGACGATCCTGGGGAGGAGGGACCCGGCTGCCCCGCCAAATTGATTACACTGGTAGCTGGTTGAGCCGTAGCGTTTGCAGGCGCAGGCGCCGCTCCACTGCCGCCCGCTGATCCGCTTACACTTGCCGGCGGGGGCACAGTCTGCGCGGTTGTGTTCCCAGGGGCCGTTCCCGCGCCTAAGGTAGCATTAGCTGCCGATGCAATGGGTGGAATTAATCCCCTGTTAGAACAAAACGCCAAAAATTGAGTGGTGGCCTGCTCCAGCGCGCTGGGGTTACCTACGCTGGTGTACATACTTAAACCTAGCCTAATGGCCTGTAGCTTATTTTTATCTGCTGTGGAAGCATTGACTGAAATCGCCGCTGGTCCCGCGCGGTTAAGTTCCCCAGACCACTGGTGCAATAGCTGTATCATGCCCGGGAAGGTCCAACCTTCTCTAGTGTACCCAGTGGTTTCCCTGCCCGGGTCCGCCGCGGTCGCCGCCGTCAGGATCTGGCCCGGCGTCACTTGGTTGGCCGCCGCCGGGGTAGTCGTCACCGTGGTGAGCGTGCCCGGCGCGGTCGTCACACTCGAACCTGGGGGTGGGGTGCTGGTCATTCTACTTTGATTTATGGGAGACGGTCCTACGATTCTGCGCCGTGCTCTATTCGAAGAGACACAGCTTTCAATCGAGCCTTGCGCGGACGCAAGCTCGCGTGGTGTAGATGAGCTTCGCTGGGCACTTAATTGAAGCTCCCCCAATGAATTTTCCGCCTCTTCGAGCTCTTCGGCTAACGAGGGAAATTCAATATTTATATCTGGGATCGCTACTGGGGTATCAATTAGATTTACGGAAGTCTCACCACTTCTACGCTGGTATGCAGACGAACTCACGGGCTCGTCTTCACCAGCGTACCCTGCTGAATCAGCCTGTGATCCAGACCCTGTCGACACCGGGGAGCTACGGCCGCTTTTTCCCCACGGTCGTCGAAATAAACCCCACTTACTTGATTTCCGCTGCTCTCGCCCGGGCTCAGCACTTACTGGCCTGTCGGGTCGCAGGAGCGGACTATCTGGTGGGCGTTCTGTTTCTGTGCCTCCACTGGACGCTCGTCGAGCCGCCCCAGTCGGTAGTGCACCTGGCGCGCAAGCCGGCGTATCCCAACGGCTGCCGCCTGTTCCTGCACGTGCAATTCCAAATTGCAGCACTGGCCGGACGACGGGAGTGCTATCCTCTGTGCGTCTGGTCCAAGTCGCTGCTTCCTGTGCGCGCTCGGCTTCCGCTTCCGCACCTGCTTCAACTCTTACCTGTTCAACCTCAGCGTCCTGCGCGTCCGCAGTCTGCTGTGCCCTGCGCAAAGCCGCTTCTCGGCGCGTGCGCTTCTGTAGCTGTTCTGCAGCTCTCCACACTTCCTCAACTGACCCTGGGATTGACGCTGGCCCTCCTGACCGCAGCGTTTCCACCCGGCGCAACAGATCGTTTGTTACTTATCACTTAACGGCTTGGCGTTGATCAGGCGCCGCACCGTTCACTGAAGTGAATTAAGCAAACCACTCGCGTCTGCTACCAAGTTGTCATGAATCCGTGTATTCAGCTGTTTTTCGACTACACGATTCACGAGGTTTTTTTACCGCACTTTTCCCTCTATTCCCACCTCACCGGCCGCTTGCCGCTGCAGTGCACTGCACTGGGCCCGGAGGTCCAGGTTATAAATGCGTGTTGTAAATTTTAAGGAAACGTGTCCGAAGACGATAGGTTTTTTCAGAACGTGCGATGAACCACTCGGTGGCTCACGCTGTTCCGTTTCCCGCAGCACGCACAGCACTTACACTCAGCATAAGCAGCACGGTAATTAGAGCAGTTGTTAATTAGCTAACTTAGGGAAAACAGTTAGTACTTAGTGCTGATACAAAAAAGGGGGGTCCAAGTTGGGTTGAGAAGAGAGTTTGTTTTTTAGGGCGATGGAAGAACAGTAGCGGCAGAGTAGAAGCAAAATCAGCTTACGTCACGTCGACGAAGTTGGGGGGAAAAAACAATTTCAGCAACTTATAAGGCAATCAAGACTACCATAATCGACTTGAATAAAAAGCTAAAAAGACATCAAATTGCGAGGTTACAAAATCACTTTCAAATCACATAAGCTCTGATGTAAGCACTTAGTAAAATCGTACGTAACGCAGCTGCTTATAAAAAGAGTACTAATTGGTATCAGCTAACAAAAGTAATTAAAAAGCTTCATGCGACATGGGGCTTAGCCTATAATTTACAAGTTTATTCGGTGCGACAATTACTCACTTCCATAATTACCTACAAATCCCTACTTAATATAAAACGACTTAAAACAGATAACAATGCAGTGCAACGCATATTTACAAAAACAGAATGAACAAAGTATGTACAAAGGCAATTACGGCATCATAGTCCAACACAGCAATTTAAGCTAACCAATAATTAGACAGCTAACACAAGCTTACAACTAATGTTAATTAATTAAGGTACAGAACGATTAATTAAGCTCGTGGGAATGAAAGGCATTGACGTGAAACGACAGGTACAACAATTTCTACATGTCACATGGAAACTTTGCTTGGGGGTTTTGTATTCATAAGTTACGGTAGCTAGAGAATGCTCGCGGGCGCGAAGTGCTTATCACCTCCAACCCCGCGACCCACTATTGTGACTATCCGGTCAGCTAGCGCCCGTGAGAAAGGTTTCAGCCCGATGGCCACACCCTTCCGAGCGCGAGGAGATATTTATGCTAGGGCGGCGGAAAAGTATTTTTTTGGACTGCGACTTGTCACTTGGGGCGTTATCAGAAGCTGTTCCTACCACCCACCGATACTAGATGACGCACGACAATCTAGTCAACATGGGGAGGAACGCGGAACAGTGCTTTTGTATTTTTTGAGTGAAATTCATTGTTCCTGGCTTCCGGTCGCCACCTACCTATCAGCCGTCAGTCTCCGCCTCTGCCCAAAGATAAGTAAAGGGTAGAATGTGCTTTAGACCGCCCAGAGAGTCACAACAGTGTGCCGGCGTGCCCAAAGGCGGCCACACGCCGCGCCGCGGCATTTCAAAGTGAAAAGTGTGAAATTCCCCTCTCACCTTATGCCATGTGGAATGCAGTTACACCTAAGCTAGACATAACCTAGCCAACTCGACTAAAATAGGTTTGGCGCACAAAAATAGTAATTAAGATTGGGGGTAAGGGAACGAAATTGTGCAGAGCACTACAACCACTATAAAACATGGCGAACTCGGTCAGCCCATGTAGCGGCGTCGATCTTGCGATGCAGTGCTCTGACGGGGTACTGCGCAGCCCACTGCAGGGCTGTGCATGCCGTGCAGTCCCCGTTGCCGTCGAAAAGCCGTCGCAATGTCTGAGAAAGTTTGCCCAAATTTAGTTTACAAAATACATAGTAGTTTACGTTCCGTGAATTATTATTGCATTTGTTTGTCTAAAATTTTGTGGGGTGGTGTTTTTCCCATCGTAAAAACGCTCTTACACATACCTAATAAGGCACAGCTGGCTGCGTGTCAAAACGTGCAAAACAATAAGAACGGTTGCTAAACATGGCGGAAAATGATGAATATGGTGCCAAACGTCACTGCCATAAGTCTTCGTCGACTTCCGCCGCTGAAAAATGTGTCAGAATACGGCGGCACTATTCACTAGGGTTGGGAATTTCAAAATTTTCGGTTCCGGTTCTCGGTTCTCGGTTCTAAAAAATTTCGGTTCGGTTCTCGGTTCTCGGTTCCAAAAAATTCCCGGTTCCGGTTCTCGGTTCGGTTCTTAAGTTCGGTTCCGGTTCGGTTCTTTCGGTTCCAAATTTAAACAAATTTCGGTTCCGGGTAATGAAAAAATCGGGTACCGGGTGATGAAAAAATCGGGTATCGGACAATAATAAGCTGAATAAAGGAAAAACGGCATACAGTTGTAGTGTAGCAAACATCATACATGAAACCATGTGCAAATCCAAACAAAGCAGCTGTTTCAATCTCATTTCAAAGTGCCCTGGATATTGTGCCGCAGCTAGCCCGCGACAAGGCAACGCATAAAATTTGAATTTGAACGACGTTTTTTTATTTTTTTTGTAACATGCAATCACCCGTACACGGACGTATCCAGGATTTTGGAGCGGGGGGCTGCTTGTTTACGGAGCCCGGCAAACGGGGGGAGCCCCCCCTAAAATTTTTCCTATGTGGTGGCGGAATAACGTCATGGCGCTGACGCCATTAGAAGACGCCACGCCATTGGCATGGGCGCTGGCGCCAAAAATCGCCTATATGTATGTAAATATTTACATACCGGGTGGCCCACGTCAGGCGCACGGTTTTAATTGGCCCCCAACACATCAATTTTGAATGAAAACCGCTCTAATTTGGTATGGGGGTAAATAAATGTACCCCATTTGTTGTGTTAAATGCACGGTTTCAAATCACAAGATTTCGTGTCAGAATGTGAAAGAGTTTCATATTTACGTTTTTGAATGTATCCCATTGTAGATGGTCCTGTGGAGTGACGTTGTTTTGCATACGATGTGATAAATGTGAAAATTAAGTGATAATTATGTGTGTGCTTAACATACTAAATAGGGTACATTTATCTACTGTCATGCCAAATTTGGACTATTTTTATGAATAATTGGCGCTTTGGTAGACGATTGCCTGACATGCGCCACGCTTAAACACGTATTAAACTTTGCTTCACGTTCCGACATGAATTTTTGTGATGTGGAACCGTGCACTTGACACAACAAATGGGGTACATTTATCTATTCCCATACCAAATTTGAGCAGTTTTCATTCAAAATTGACGTGTTGGGAAACAATTGTAACCGTGCGCCTGACGTGGGCCACCCTATACATATATAGCGACAACCCGGCCATTTCATCTGTTTAAAAAAGTACAGGGTCGATTCTTTCAAAATACCCCTATATGATGGACCAATGCGCGCTTGCGCGCAAAATTTTTTCACTACACCTTCAAAAGTTGTACTAAAAGTTGCATTTTCAGCAACTTTTTTAGGTCTCGCCCGGGAAGGGGGGGGGGCTGCAGCCCCCCCTGGATACGTCCTTACCCGTACATCTGTGGGAGGAAAATGTCCAACTCGCAATGGTGCAAATGTTGCATTTTGATAGGATTATTGTATAAAATTTCGGTTCTTTCGGTTCTTTTGTTCGGTTCCGGGTCTAAGTGTCGGTTCTCGGTTCCGGTTCGGGTATTTTTTTCGGTTCCGGTTCTCGGTTCTCGGTTCCAAAATAGTGCTCGGTTCTCGGTTCGGTTCGGTTCGGTTCGGTTCGGTTTGGTTCGGTTCCCCAACCCTACTATTCACTCGAAGAGAAACTTCGAATTGTTGACCAGATGAAAATCTGGTGAAAAAAATTGAAGGTACCCTCTAATATGAGGTACCCTCTAATATATGGTATAACTTTTGGCTCTGAAAATCTGACGAAAACAATATAAGGTATACCTTATATTAGAGGTAATACGGTATAACAGAACAGACAGAGTGCATATGGCAGCAAACATCAAGAGATAAATCGGATTATGCGACATCAATGTATTCGAGCACGGCAATGTATTTTTCAGATGCCCCACAGACTCGCCAAAGTAATCGAGCAAGCCAATGTGAATGAGAACGTCAATAAGATCGAAGAAATACGGTAAAAGACAATTTAAAAGATGTTTTCTGTACTCGAGTACTTTTAAAAAGTATAAGTAAAAGCGAGTAAAGGTATACGTATTTATCGAGTAAAGTAAACACAGAATGACCCTAACCCTATGACTTCACCCCATCGTTAATAAAAACAAAATATTATATAAAAAACATCTCAGGAAAAAGAAACATTTTTCACTTGTATGCTACTCCACCTTTTTAGTGAACAATGGAATTAATTAGGTTTGCTCAAATAAGTGATTTCAACAAACTTCAATTTGACAAGTTGTCAGAACGTTAGATTTGATATCAAAAAATAAAACTCTTGGGTTGTTATGATCATTTTAAGTGTCTATTGGTGAGAATTGGTCGAGAAATGACCGAGATATGTAATATTGAATGTGCTCTGTCCAGTCGGTTGGTACTCTGTTATAAACCTTATTCGACCTGAAAAATGAAATCTACATGTTGTCCCGATCGTTTTAAGTGTTGAACGGTTCAAATCAGCCCAGCAATGGCAGAGTTATTAAGCTTCAAACTCCATCAGCCAGATCGACCATGTAAAATGACGGTGTTTTTATAGACCCGCCTTATTTCGGGACTGGGGGATTATTCGAGGAAAAAAATTTTTGGTCGTAGCCCCGACCCCAAACCCCAACATACTCGAAGGGCATAAAAAATCGGCCAACGTACGACAGAGTGGGGTGACACGAAAGTTACGTGGACCCCCCCCCCCTAAAATGCCACCTCCGATTTATGCTATGGGTTCGGTAGGGTTCCCAACCCTAACCGTGCATCACAATAATCAATGCTGCGGCACAAGCTTGTACTTGAATGATTTTCAGCCAACAATGACATTACAATCATGCAGACATTCTGAAAGATAATAAAAATTTTATGTCAATTTCGATCAAGCGGCATGTACTTTTGATGTTGTTCAAAGGCTGTACATCACAATTAGCATTGAAAAAATGACGATTTTGAGAAAATATAATTAAATATTATCTCAGAAAATCTCCCAAGAAAAAAATATAATTTAATCTCTTGGGTCATTTTCGAAAATATAATTAAATATCTGAAAATATCTCTTGTAGTTCAAAAAAATCTCATAAAATCTCTCAACTTAAAGTATGATTTAATTGAGATTTCAAGGTGATTACTTCCTGAACATCCTGAAGTACATGTATACTTCCTGAAAGTACCTGAGTGCAGAAAATGTATGACAGATACCTTTTTAATCAGCTCTTTCATGCCATAGAACAGAAAAAGTGGAAACAGAAAACCCCCTCCAATAAAGCGACCCCTTTGGGCACGTGTGAGTACAATGCGACCCCCTCCGATAAAGCGACCCCTTTGGGCACGTGTGAGTATAATGCGACCCCCTCAAATAAATCGACCCCTTTGGGCACGTGTGAGTACAATGCGACCCCCTCCGATAAAGCGACCCCTTTGGGCACGTGTGAGTATAATGCGACCCCCTCAAATAAAGCGACCCCTTTGGGCACGTGTGAGTACAATGCGACCCCCTCCGATAAAGCGACCCCTTTGGGCACGTGTGAGTACAATGCGACCCCCTCCGATAAAGCGACCCCTTTGGGCACGTGTCAGTATAATGCGACCCCCTCAAATACAGCGACCCCTTTGGGCACGTGTGAGTATAATGCACTTTGGTCTGGTGCACTTTGGTGCACTTTGCACAATTTGCACTTTTGGAATGAAACTTTTTTTGGGAGATATGCATTTTCGACGTGGTAATTCCGGTGGCCCGAGATGGATAAACGCACTTTCGATGTGAAAATGTCGTTTTTCTTGGTGGAGATCAGGGTTGGTTTTATAAAAATCATTTGTATACAAATTGTATAAAAATGTATTTTATTTTAATTTTATTCTTGTTTCATTTTATTTTATTTTATTTTATTCCAAAATAATAATAAAATAATAAAATGGACCATTTTACAAAAATTTTACAGAAACTTTACAAAAAATCAGAATCTTGCATGCAAGGTCAGAAAAATGTGATAATTAGACCTTAACATGAAAAACGTGTGACAAATTTTTCCATTACTTTGCAAAAGTTGCATGCAGTAGGTATTGTTAGCTAGTTGCAAGTGTTAAGTTACAATTATCGATAAGAATGGTTTTCATTTTCAGTAGAAGGATTACTGGAGTGTGCTGGGCGCATTTGTAAAACATCATGCAAAGTATCAATTGTCATGACAAATGTAGTAAAGAGTCAATTGGCATCTCAAATGTCAAGCAAAGTATAATTGTCATGACAAATGTTGTGCAGAGTGTAAATTGTGTATCTGAATCTATGTTTTGGTATCCAAACCTTATATTTTGGTATCCAAATCTAATGTTTTTGTATCCAAATGTTCACATAAGATTTGGTTACAAAAACAACAAGATTTGGATACAAAAGATAAGATTTGGATACAATTTGCTTTACAGTTTCCACTTTAATTTATATTTGTCATGACAATTGACACTTTACCTTACATTTTCATGAAAATTGACACTTTCCATTCCATTTCATATGACATTTTGACACTTTACATGGCTTGGTACTGCCCCAGCTCCGCGAATGAACAGGTTGAACTATAAACAACAGAAATTTTTTTTACAAAAAATATGAATTTTTATACAATTTTTACAAAAATATGAATTTGTATACAATTTTACAAAATTTTTACAAAAATTTGAATTTTTATACAATTTTTATTTTTATTTTGAAATTTTCCATTTTATTTTATTTTATTTTATTCTTCAATTTTCCATTTTATTTTTATTTTATTTTTATTCTTTTCTGAGATTTTGCCAACCCTGGTGGAGATACACACTTTCAATGTGAAAATCATGCTTTTTCTGAAAATCGGTACCAATGTATCTCCGGAACGACATGGACTATGACACTAATTTTTTTTTTAAATGTACAAACATATATGTGGATGTCGAATCCACGCTTAACTCGATTTTTGTGATTTTGGCGCTTACGCACTTATGGAACGAAACTCTTCACTTTTTGTCCAAGTCCGAGCGACTTTTGCTCAAAATCGCTTATCAATTTTGCCAATTTTCACCTTCATCGCTATTTTCGTGTATATATATATATATATATTTATATATATATATATATATATATATATATATATATATATATAGTCATATACCTATTTTTAGCCTATTTTAGTTTGTTACAGCGATGTCAATTTTTTGACAATTTGCCAACTTATGTTCGGATAATGATGTTCGGATCGCCGACATAATGTGAACTTGGCATAATTCCAATTTCGTACTGGATACAGTTACATATTGTACAAATGAGAGTCAAAGATGCCGAATTTCGCTGTGCGTCGCCAAAAACGGCCTCGGAATGTAATTAAGTGACCGGAAATGGTTGCTTATGGCGGCCCAGCACATGTATATTGGTACGGTTCGCTATCGTCAATGTCAGTATACAAACAGGTTTATCCAAAAATTGTTTTGGAATGATGCCAAGTCCACATAATGTTGGTCCCCCGAAGGAAACCATACCGTATTAACACTTGACTACCTTGGCTAAATTTATGTTGGCAGTAGGCAAAAATTTCGAAATCGCTGTAAACATAAATACACAGCCGTTGACGATGGCAAACAGGCGCGGCGTGTTCTATTTTTTCATTCTACACCTTGAAAAACCTGTATGTGAACCCTCGCGAACCCCCCACAACCCCCCTCCCCCCAATTTTTCCATTCAATTCATTAGCGACCATCTGGTCACTTTATTCCTTCATTCAGGCGCCGTTTGCGACAGTTATCGTCGCTTAACTGCATTCAGGCGCCGTTTGCGACAGTTATCGTCGCTTAACTGCATTCAGGCGAAATTTGCTACAGTTCTGGGCGCTGAGTTACACTCAGGCGCCATTTGTACAATACGTAACTAGAAAATTGGACGAGGGCCAAGTTTTAATAAGTACAGCGATCCCCCCCCCCGAATATTCGTACCTTACATAATATATTTCAAATAAAAAGAATTTTTTGCTTGTCTTTTTGATTCGGCGTTGTGTCGCTCTATTTTCGACGTTAGATTGAAATTCTTTCTGTGTGCAGGTAATACTCTCATTCGCGCATGCTAGAGGAACCTCTCGTCAATCTCGTGCCTTGCGTTTTCTCATTTTATCCATTTATATTATTCGGATAATTCTGGCTAAGTGCCAACGGTTCAAGGTTTGTTTCTTTCTTTGACTGATAGCGCTATCAACATTTTCTATGTTTTTGTTTTTATCCCAGGTGTCAATTTCAGACGTTCCGGTTTCTTGTTTACCGGTATACCAGCGGCGATGCAGTTTGAAGGTCGCCCGGCTGCAGTCGCGTAGTCGAAAATAATAGCAAATTTAGCAGTTTGCGCATTCGGTTCGATGGCGGCGACAGCTGATTGCAGCAATGGTTTGTCCAGTTGATTTTCGTCATGGAGCAATCTTTCGAGTGGTTGTAGCCCCTGAGCGATCTAAAGGCCCTGCAGCCTGCAGGGGTTATTCAAGCGGGTAGCCCCGATGCTCATATACTTGGTGCAGGCGCAGGGGTCTCCAAATGGGGGGGGGGGCGGTAAGCTCCATAACCGCCTAGCTATCTATCTATCCCGGAGGCCGCTCAGCTTTCTATACAGGGGTCTCCTAGGGGGGGGGCTGGGGGGGGGGCTGCCCCCCCCAAATCGGCCAGCTATCTATCTATCCCGGAGGCCGCTCAGCTATCTATCTATCCCGAGGCAAAATTTTTGGCTACTACCCCAAAAGACCCCCCCCAAATCGCTCAGCTATCTATCTATCTGGAGTGGTTTTTGAGAAATTTTGCCCCAATTTTTGCTCAAAATCACTAATGTTCGCACCTTTTTATAGTTTTTCACCTTCAAAATCGTGCTTTCCGGCTATATACATGGTTATATACCTATTTTTAGCCATTTTATTCCCCTTTCTGCCTTCTTAACCTTGAAAAAGCCTATATATTGTGCCCCCGCCAGCCCCCCCCCAAGCCCCCCCCAGCCCCCCCCCCCCAGAAAATTTTTCCAGCTATCTATCCCTCCGGAGGAGCGATTTGCTATCTATCCAGCCCCCGCGAGGGCCAAAATCCTGGAGACCCCTGTTTCTATATATCCATCTCGGAGGAAATTTGTTTTGATACTATACACCCGAACCACCTCCCCCAAATCGGTCAGCTATCTAGCTATCTGGAGCGATTTTTGAGAAATTATACCCAAATTTTTTGCTGGAAATTTTCATACGATTTTATATATTTTCGCCTCAAAAATCACTAGTTCACGGTCTAAATGCCTATTTTCAGCTTTTTTAGTACGAGATGAGCACCGGCACAGGGCCGTCCAAGGTTCAGGGTGAAATTATCCCAAAATTTCACCTCTGGATACCTCGATAGCTTCTCTGGGACACATAAACAGCTGGAGCTTTTGGGGGTAGCCGCTTCCCCTCACTGCAACTCCGGAGTGATTGCATAATCTGACGATGGAGAATTTCGCTCGATGGAGGATGGGGAATATTCTCCAAACTATTTCCTGTGTCTGTATAACCCTAACTAAATTCTTAATACCTCCAACTCTGATTAATTTTTGCTGAAGTTTCTGGTTGGGTTCGCGAATTTTTCAACGTGTAGATCCCAGAAAAGAAGGCAAATAGCTAAATTATGTCAGAAAATAGGTATACCGTTATTTTTAGGTATAAATACTAGGGTTGGAAAAAACGTTTTTTTGCACTCCATGTTTTTTTATTTAAAAAAAACTTTCTTTTAAATTTAAAACGTTTTTTTTTAAAAGCTCCCAGATATGGCCCTGGGTCAATATATATAGGTATATCAGACAAGTGACAATACTCTTAACGTTTTAAAGCTCCCAGATGTGGCGTTATGTCAACATATATAGGTATATCAGACAAGCGGCAATACTCTGTAATGTTATATATGACCATATCAGGGCCGTATCCAGGGGGGGGGCTGCAGCCCCCCCCCCCCCTCCCGGGGCGAGACTAGAAAGTGACCGGAAAATGCGACTTTTTCAACGTCAGCGTAAAAATTTTTTTGCGCATTTTTCACCAGACATGATGTATTATCATCAGATTTGCTCTATGTGATCGCAAATCATTATAACTACACTCAATGTTGTGCTTTTTGCTGTTTCGTATGTATATCTGCATACATATACAGCGTTCCATGGCGCTTGCGCCAACGCCAATGGCGCCGTGGCGTGGCGCCTACTAATGGCGCCAGCGCCATTCCGCAACTATTTAGCTAAGATTTTAGGGGGGGGGGGGGGGCTGAGCCCCCCCCCCCTCGCCGGCTTCCGTAAACAAGCAGCCCCCCCCCGCTCAAAAATCCTGGATACGTCCCTGGACCATATAGTGGCTGTGGAGCCATGGGATAGCATTGTAAGTGGTGATTTGTGTCAAAAATGATACTAAAAATTAGGGTTGGGGAACCGAACCGACCCGAACCGAACCGAGAACCGAGCACTATTTTGGAACCGAGAACCGAGAACCGGAACCGAGCTTGAGAACCGAACCGGAACCGAGAACCGGCACTTATACCCGGAACCGAAGTACCGCAACTCCTCGAATAAAGACCCCCCTCGAATAACTCCCCCCTTTGAATAAGTCCCCCCTGCTGGCGGGGTGAGGAAAAAATAACTCCCCCCCTTGAATAACCCCCCCCTCTTAAATAACTCCTCCCTCTGATGAAAAGGATACGATACAAAACTATAAAAGAATAGTAGCCTATGGCAGCGACAGCAGATATATAATGTGTATGCAGTGTATACACATTGTTTTGTTGTTATTGGACAGTGAAATACCTGAATTACAAGAGCTTATATACTGCATCCATACAATGAATTAAGTCCAAGTTTCCTGAGGAAATAATCATTCCCCCCTCGAATAACTCCCCCCCCTTGAATAACTCCCCCTCCAAAACTCCTGACGAAAAAATAACTCCCCTGGGGTCTTATTCGAGGATTTAGGGTCAATACCCGAAAGAACCGAAATTTTCTAGGAATCTTTTTAAACAGCGTTTTTTCAAAACCTAGATCTAAGCCTTTTAACAGCAGCTGAACATCTTGGTGCGTGTTCAGAATTGCAAAATTCATCTGTTTGCAAAATGATTGCGCGGGAGCGTGTAATTTCACATATACTCCAGCTACAATACACCTTACAATGAAATCTACCATATCCCACTAGGGTTCAAACGGGATCCCGATCCCGATCCCGGATCCCGTGAAATTCCGGGATTTACCAGTCCCGATCCCGAAACCCCAATCCCGATCCCGATCCCGAAATCTCAAAAATACCAATCCCGATCCCGATCCCGAAAGTTTTCAAATCCCAATCCCGATCCCGAGAAACTCCCAAGTCCGGGATCCCGATCCCGGAAAAATTAGTGGAAATTATAAAAAGTGAAATAATGACGTTTTTGCATGCAAAAAAGTGGATGCAAACCCCCAGCGTCAATTTTATGCCACTTTTCTGGCATCCAACAGTGTTTTGAGACCTTTATGAACAACTGTGAATGCCAGAAAAATGGCCAAAATCTCTATCCCTAGAACCCAATCCCGATCCCGGAAAAATGCCTATCCCAATCCCGATCCCGTGACCCCAATCCCGGCCAATCCCGATCCCGATCCCGATCCCGAAATCTCAAAAAACCAATCCCGATCCCGATCCCGAAACCCCAATCCCGATCCCGATCCCGAAATCTCAAAAAGTGAATCCCGATCCCGATCCCGAAAAGTCAATCCCGTTTGAACCCTATATCCCACCTGAATAAAAGAACAAACATAAAAAATTTTCATCATATTTATCAAATTGCTTTGATAAATATGATGAAATTTTTATGTATGTTCGTTTATTTGGATGGGATATGGTAGATTTCATTGTAAGGTGTAATGTCGCTGCAGTATACACATTATCACTGGTAGTAGTTTTCATTGGTTTTGTGGCAGTTTTAACCGTAGTTGGCAAAAGTTATTTATGTTTGTACTCAAAATAATACGCGTACTCACTCGCACAAGGACGTAGCCAGGGGGGGGGCGGGGGGGGCGGCCGCCCCCCCCCCCCCTTCCCGGGTCGGTTGAGAAAATATACCCGAAATGGTGCTTCCGTAAAGCGATTTGGTCGCCAGTCCAGAAAAATTTTGCGCGCAAGCGCGCATTTCGGCGCCGCACAGTATATTTTAGTTATACCTGTGGTTTAGGACCAAAAAAGTACTGAAAATTCGCCCCCGTCGCTGTATATGTATGTTAAATACATACAAGTACAGCACTATTTGGCGCCAATGCCTACGCCAATGGCGCCATGGCGTCGCGCCTACGAATGGCGCTGGCGCCAAGGCGCCATTCCTTTACCACAGGGGTCAAATTTAGGGGGGGGGGGGGGCGCCGCCCCCCCCGTTCGCCGAGCTCCGTATACAATCCGCCCCCCCCGCTCAAAAATCCTGGCTACGTCCCTGCACTCGCATACTACATAAATACATTTAAGTTTCCTCCAGAACTCCTTTTTGAAAGTACGCGAGTACAGAAAACATATGTTTGCTTTTACACTTTTTTAAATACCAGTATTATTATAACAACTCTGATTTCTGCATTCTACCATGAAATAATTGAATTGAAATTCAATAATAATTGAAGCTGTGATATGCTCCTGTAGTATGAAATATCCAACCAATGTACTTACACATGTAAACTTGGGTATATTGTTTTTCTGTTGTTCAGCCGATTATTACCCGATACCCGGTTATTTTATTACCCGGAACCGAAATTTTGATCATTTTAGAACCGAAAGAACCGAACTGGAACCGAGTTTAAGAACCGAACCGAGAACCGGAACCGAAAATTTTCAAGAACCGAGAACCGATACCCGAACCGAAATCTTTTGGAACCGAGAACCGGGACCGAAAATTTTGAAATTCCCAACCCTACTAAAAATGCCACAATACCAATGAAAACAACCACCAATGTCAATTTGTGTGTGAAATTGCGCGTGAAAAAATTGTGTGAAATTGCGCGTTCAATTTGTGTGTGAAATTTTTTGCAAAACCTAGTGCTCAGTACTAAACATTTCGATCGATGTTTTAAAAAAAAAACGTTTCGGACCTTGTGTTGTTTAAAAAAAACAACGTTTAAAAAAAATAAAACGTTCAAAAAACATCGGCCAACCCTAATAAATACCCCCTAGTCTGAGCGAGCTTGTGAAAAATACCCACCCCCCACCTCGAAATACACCCACCCGAAATGAGTCTCAAAAGAATGTAACTTGCCAAAAACTGCAGTTTGTGATCTGTAATGTGAAGCACGTTGAAAACTTAGGTTACGTTAGGTAGGACGGGGCTTATATTTACCAGCTACATACTGATGTAAGTCTGTAAACGCTTATACATTTTGGTTATTTTTGTATTTTTCTATGTCTGCGTTCGTTACAAACAATGTATAGGTAAGTACTGGGAGTTCAAAAACATTTTGGCGAAATACCCCCTCGAATTACCCCCTCAAAATTTGCACTCTGAAAAAATAAATCTCCTCGGTGTATTTCGGTCTAAGAAATACGGTCTAAAAGCACTTAATCACAAATAGCTGAAAATACACGATAAAGCAGTAGCCGCCTGCCCCCAGTATGCCCCCAGCCGAGGCAGGGTTCGATATTTCAACAACCGCATTTACACAATACACGCCATTTTCCATACGCAGATCTCTGTTGGCCTTCCTAGGGCCGGATCATTATCAAATCGTGCCTGTTGCTGCAGTGATGACGACTGCTTTTTGCTGCCTTATGATCCCACCAGTTGGTTGGTTTTGGTGCGTTTGAGTTATTCCCGATGTTGAGTGATAGTGTTTGGCTCTATTTAAAGGGGTTGTCTATAGGGATGGCCAAGGTTTTTTAAAGTTGTTTTTTTAAATGAGAGCATCGAAACCGTTGTTTTTTTCTTGGTTTTTCTGGTGGTGGTTCTAATTGGTTTGAGGCATTTTAGTGTAAAATCTCCCATTTGTTCATGCTATTGTGTAATAATAAGCCGTCGTATGTTAGTGTAGTAAATAATATTCATCCAATGTGTAACCCATGACTAGGGCTGGAAAAAAACCTTTTTTTAAACTCCATGTTTTTTTGTTTTTTTTTAAACGTTTTTTATAATAAAAAACGTATTTTTTAAACCTCCCAGATATGGCGTTATGTCAACATTTATATAGGTATATCTAGGGTTGGAAAAAAAACGTTTTTTTTTTACTCGATGTTTTTTTTAAAAAAACGTTGTTTTTTTTAAAAAACGTTTTTTTTTAAAAGCTCCCAGATATGACCTTGTGTCAACATATATAGGTATATCAGACAGTGGCAATACTCTGTGATGTTATATATGACCATATAATGGCTGTGGAGCATGGGATAGCATTATAAGTGGTGATTTGTGTCAAAAATATCCATTTTTCGTCGACATATCGTTCGTATATCGCCTTATAGTCGAATGTTTGTGACTTCAGGTAAAGTTTGGCACGGAATAGTGATCAAACAAGGTTATAAAAGGAGCTTGTTACTTTGGGAGTGAAGTTACACACTGTGGAGGTACATGGAAGCATATTACCTCAATATTATATAGTACAGCAGCATATGACGGCTTATTAACCCATGGTAGCACATAGAAATGGATACTTTGATACTAAAAATGCCATAAAACCATTGAAAACAACCACCAATGTCAATTTGTGTGTGAAATTGCGCGCTTGCGCGCAAAAATTTTGCAAAATACCTAGTGCTTAGTACTAAAAATTTCGGTCGATGTTTTTTAAAAAAAACAACATTTTGGACGTCATGTTTAAAAAAAAAAACATTTTAAAAAAAACGTTTAAAAAAAACATCGGCCAACCCTAGGTATATCAGACAAGCGGCAATACTCTGTGATGTTATATATGACCATATAGTGGCCGTGGAGCCATGGGATAGCATTATAAGTGGTTATTTGTGTCGAAATAGTCCATTTTTTGTCGACATGTTCATATATCGCCTTATAGTCGAAAGTTCACGACTTCAAGTGAAGTTTGGCAGGGAATAGTGATCAAACAAGGTTATAAACGGATGTTGTTACTTTGGGAGTGATGTTACACACTGTGGAGGTACATGGAAGCACATTACCTGAATATTATATACTACAGCAACATATGACGGCTTATTTACCAATGGTAGCTTATAGAAATGGATGCTTTGATACTAAAAATGCCACAAAACCAATGAAAACAACCACCAATGTCAATTTGTGTGTGAAATTGCGCGCTTGCGCGCAAAAATGTTGCAAAATATCTTGTGCTTAGTACTAAAAATTTCAACCGATGTTTTTTTAATAAAAAAATGTTTCGGACCTCGTGTTTTAAAAAACATCGGTCAACCCTACCCACGACCCATGCTTTTCATCCAATGTGTTGCTCCCACATCAGGGGTCTCCAGGATTTTGGCCCTCGCGGGGGCTGGATAGATAGCAAATCGCTCCTCCGGAGAGATAGATAGCTGGAAAATTTTTCTGGGGGGGGAAAAAATTTGTCTCGGGATAGATAGATAGCTCAGCGGCCTCCGGGATAGATAGATAGCTGGCGGATTTGGGGGGGGGCAGCCCCCCCCCCCAGCCCCCCCCCCCTAGGAGACCCCTGCACATAGTGTATTGTTATGTCTATTTTAGTCATATTATAACTGTGGAGTAATGGGATAGCATCATAAGTGGTGATTTCTGTCAAAATATCTATTTTTATGTCAACTCGTTACATACCGTATTTCCTCGAAATACCCCCCCCCCCCTCAAAATGGGCACTATGAATTTGTGGTCCGGGAAATGCATAACAGACTCTGTCAAAACACTTACTGTGTTACGTTACAACATCGTTTTTACCATCTACATCCTTATATAAGGCTGTACAAAATTATAAATAGTGGTTATTGTTGCATTTTTCACGTTTTACTCTCAAAATTTTCACTTTGAAAAAATAAACCCCCTGGGGGTATTTCGAGGAAATACAGTATATCGTCTTTTGTCGAACAATCGTGACTTTAAGTGAAGTTGGGCGTGGAATAGTGCTTAAATAAGGTTATAAACAAAGGCTAATACATTGATAGTGCTGTTTCACACAGTATATTTCAAATAATTTTTGACATTTTTGATGTCCCGCTCAGGTCCGGTCCCCACTTGATTTGTTATACTACAGGTTGAAAAAGTGGTGCCAAAATAGTCACTATTGTGGTGTAACATTTGAGATGTTGGCGCCGTGTCGCAGACGCAGCTGGCAGCGGTGGCTGGCGCAGCACGCGACTGGCTGGCGGCGGCGACCCACCCGCCTCCACGCGACCCACTGCACACCGGCTGCTGCGACGCTGCGCCACACCAGTCCTTCACGGCTGACTACTTCCTGACCGTTATGAGTTTACAGTCGTCTGCATTCTTATAAGTAGTTTATTACTTGCTTAAGTTCTTTGTGAGCTTTCTATTATTTTGAATCTGTCCACTTCGGCGACAACTAATAATGCTTCGCTTATTGAACGACTGCGTATCGCTTAGATTTGTCTCGAATGTCAGCATCGAATGAAAATCTGAGCAGTTGTCGTTGTGGTGTTGCTTTACATCTGATCTGTGCTAATGTTAGTGTTCCTCTTATTCAGGGGTTTTGTAGATTTATACCCCTGCGGGGGTCCGCATATATAGTAAATCGCCCTGTCGTAGAAAAGTGAGTAAATCGCTAAAAATGGTAAATACATCTGCACATATTTATGTATTTATCCAGATAGATAGCTGGCCGAAATTGGGTGGGTGTTTGTGGGAAAGTGGCCAAGAAATTTCGTCAGTTCGATAGCGCTAGAGTATTTGGGGGTACACCTGCCCCTACAAAACCCCCGATCTGATTCGTGCGGAATAGTCCGTTCTGATTGTGTGGTTCTGAACGGGTGGAGATTTATGTTTGAACTTGTTCGATAGGTGTCTCTCATTTTCATTTATGTGATCATAGTGCCGTGATTCAGTTATCAGCTTTTTGTCGCTTTCCGTTATCCGCATTTTTGTTTCTAGGTATATTCATAGTTCATATTGCTCATACGTAGTTTGCATTCTTCACGCATGCCGAAACTTTGAATAGTGGCTTGTGCGCAATTTATAGCCCGATACTCTCACCGCTAATTAGCCCGATACTGATTTAGCCGATTGAATCGGGTGGCGAACTATTTTGAATGAAAAAAACAGCGCTCCCGATAAACAAGTTTTGGGCTAATTAACATAGCAGACGTGTCGTGTATGCAGTTTGCGTGCTGGCGGAGTGGTACTCCATTCGAATGAGTGGCGGGAGCCTTGTGCCTGCCGTGGCTCGTTGGAATGGAGCCGCGTGTCGCAGTGCGGCAACCTCTGCGCCGCGCCGCCGCACGCCTCCACTCCGCTGCCGCACTGCCCGCCGTCGCGTCTGCACTCTGCCCTCACGAGGGACATTGCAGATCAAGTGACAGGTCCCCGCAAGTGGGTGACTTTTCGGTGCGCTGCGACCTTCAGTTCCACGGGCATTTTTCACTCGATTTGTCTCTGCGATATTGCCAAGTATTATTCTTTTGTCGTATTTCATTTCAACTATTTGTTGCAGTTTTGAAAATATAAAACACTGGTATGATTGCGTTGATGCTTATTGATTTCCCTACGGTTTTTGCCGAACCGCTTTTGTCGTTTGCAGCAGGTTTACTTTTCCGTAGAATGCTTAAAACTTTAGCTTTCAGCATACGAATCCACGCTAATTTTCAATTATTTTTTCATGCGGTTTCCTCAATACGTAAAACTGTGCTCCTGTTATTACAAATTTTGTCGGGGTGGTTTGGCGCAGTGGGTCTGCCCATACATAAAATCACTTTGGTCTTCATTACATAAAATCACTTTGGTCTTCATCAATTGTTGAAGTTATTCGGCGGACATCACACTTAGTATGGAAACTTACCATAGCCCATCTGAATAATGAACCAAAAATTATACAGTTTTTTCATCATAATACAGGGGTGGGCATTTTCAGTTACCGCTGGAAAAACGCGATAGCTTAAGCTACGGTTGAGCTATCACAGTGAAATTTTAACACAATAGAGTACACTCCATAGGACACCTATTCTGAAGTTTGCAACCCAAACGGGCACATTTTGGGTGAGTTGTGGAACACACAGTTTTTAGTGTAATTTTGTGACTCGGCGTCACGATAGGATAAATCAAGGGTGGCATTTGAGGGGGGGGGGGTCACTGGCTTTGGCGTCGTCCCAATCTGTCGTACATTGGCCGATTTTGATGCCCTTTGAGTAAATATGTTGGGGTTTGGGGTCGGGGCTACGACCAAATTCTTTTTTTTTCTCGAACAGTACCCCAGTCCCGAGATAAAGGGGGTTAAGACACAAAATTACACAAAAAAACTGTGTGTTCCATAACCCACACAAAATGTGGCCGTTTTGGTTGCAAACTTCAGAATAGGTGTCCTATGGAGTCTACTCGATTGTGTTAAAATTTCACTGTGATAGCTCAACCATAGCTCAAGCTATCGCGTTTTTCCAGCGGTAACTGAAAATGCCCACCCCTGTATTTAGTTTTTACTATGGAATAATTAGTTCCGAAATTTATCACAAGATTTTATGCATCTACTTATGGTAGGATTCTGCGCAAAGTGTGCGCCCCACTAGGTCTACATATTTGGGGGCACTCGCAGACTTTGTAAAATGGCAAAGTCTGGTAAAATGGCAAAGTGGTGCGTAGCTGCAGGGAACGCGGAAGCGCATCCACTGGCCGGCAGAGGGGCGGTGCTTGTGTGTCCGTGTTCCCAGCCCTGGCCGGCGCAGTGCACTCGGGGGTGAGCAGAAGCGCCCACTTGCGTCGCTGCGCCGCGCCGCTCTGCTGGTGCTCCCAGTGCGCCTGGTGTGCATGGAGGCCTCTCGTGAATTGGTTTCTCACTGCCAGCGTGCGCTCGAAAGTTAGAAAAGCTGGACAGGAAATGCGATGCCTTTTTGTGCGTCGGTCCCCACTTGGAGCGTTCCTGAAGTAAAACTCGACCTTGTTTGTGTACCAGTGCCGCTGGGTATCAAGGGGTGCAAGGGAGTATATTGTGATTTAAGTATGAGTATTCTCGGCCCACCGCAGAGTATGTGCAGAATCCTGCCATAATTTAGTGAATAAAATCTTGTGATGAATTTTGTCATTAATTTTTCCATAGTAAAAATGAAATATTATGTTGAAAAACTCTAATTTTTGGTTCGTTATTCAGATGGGTTAGGGTAGGTTTCCATTCTAAGTGAAATGTCTGCTGATCTGAACTCTGAACATGAACATAGCTAAAAAACGCCATATAAAACATTTACCTGTGTGGTTGCGCCGGTATGGGCATTGGGATGAGTAAATGTGCCTTGTTTTGTTTTGTCCTCGCTGAATCAAAATTTTCTGAAAAGTTATATTCAAATTGTTCCCTGCTGGCGGCTGGGTCGACGGGTCTGCTGCGATGGCTGCTTGGATGCTCATTCTTGCTGGTGAGTTTTTTTTGTGTTAATTTGTTTGCAGGTGGTGCTGCCTTTGTGTCCTGTAAGGACTGGTGTCGAATGTAGAATTTACAAATTTGTCCTGTTGAAGGCTCTAATAAAATCTTATTTTGGTTGGCCTGGCTAGCTGTTTCAACAAAAAGCGGAAAATATGCACCAAACCCTGATGTATATACCTAAATCTACACTATTACCATATTTCCTCAGATAATTGGGTTTCCTTTCATCTCATCTATTCGCATACTTCACGAGTCAATTTTTTCGCCAATTGCTACCAGTCCCATTTCAAAATACAAAAAATGCGAGTTTATAAACCCCAATTCTAGTTTCTACGGTGCCGTTGCCGGCTGGCTGAATGACAAACGACTTTTTCAAGTGGGCGGAAATGTCAACGCCGATGGGGCATATGATTATTCATTCCATTTGGTCATTCGCGGAGATGCGGTTTGTTTATGCTATTTTTGTCGCTGTTTTTGCCCTGAGATTTGGTTACCGTATTACCTCGAATAAGTCCCCTGCGGGGTTTAATTTTTTGTATGACGTTTTTTGGGTTACCTATACAAACCAGAATGATTACTCGTAACGGTCAAAGTCACACCGTGTTTAAAAATTTACCTCACCCGGCAATCGCTGGGGAGTTTTTCGAGTCACAGTATTTTTAACTTTTTTCCAAATTTCGTATTTTTTCCCGTCGCAGGAACCATGGCTGAATTTGGTGGACGTTTCACATTATCAATCGGTACACGAACAGCAGCGAATGGCCTTTTCGAATTTACATTGTTTGACTCCGCCCACTTTTGGGACAGCCAGCCGTGGGACCAGTGGGAATTTGGCCCAATTGAATGATGGCGAAAACGCACAGGATGTTTTTGCACAGGTAGTGTTTGCTGTGTATTGAAAGGTTTTATGGTAGATTTTGTTATGCGAGTTATCAAATCACTATTTACATTTTTCGATCTTCACACATGTACAATATTCAGGTTCAGATTCATGTACAAAATCGTACAATATTCAGGTTCAGATTCATGTACAAAATCGCTCTCAAAGGATAGAACTGTAGAGCGGTGCTCATTAGCAACGCTGACAAACCTTAGGCAAGAAAAATTAATGACGACAGTAATATTTTTCAAGTTTCATAGTTTCATATTAAGTTCAGTATTTATAAGAAAAGACAGTGAAGTATATATAAATACTACTTGGGTGTACACACTTGCAAAGTTTCAGATAATGGGTTCTTGTGAGCGCTGCAACAATCGAAATTTTTTAAGTGCTTGAATATCCCCGCAGACAATAATCAAATACGAATCGGATGCACTAGTTCCAGATGATACTAGTGCACATCCAACTTTGAATTCCCCGCCAGTGCCGTCATTGCCCTATTTTTGGCCGCCTGCCAATTTTGACAAAAATGGCGAAAATCGACCCAGGGTTGACTCCGTGAAAGCGAATGAATAGGCGCTGGAAAATATTGAGGCACTTCGTCGCATTGCCAGGTTTGTTTGCTAGTTGCTAATAATATTGTTGTTGTTGTTTTTTGTCCTGGGGATCTCTAAAATCCTTACATTATAAAATGTGGCTGTGAATTTTTTACGCATTTGCATTCCATAAAAATACGAAACTGTATTCAAAATTTGGGGTTGAGTTTATATTTAGTATCTTTCACAGTCCCTTTGTGATTGGGTCAAAAAATTTGGCATCCAAATATGTATATTCAATATAATAACTTTCCCCTATTTTGATCGACATTTTAACGTGTCTATTCACTATTGATATCGATCGATCAACCTCCATAATTTTGGGTCGATATTCTATATTCTGCCCAAATTTAATACCTTGTATACAACCCCCCTCCCCTCTCAGGAACTACTCTGTGATACGTGAGCAAGATACTCACTGGTAGAAGTGATGTTGCAGCACTTGGCAAATCTGTACACCCAAGTCGACACGCAGTTGGATATGCAGCTGAGGTGCAACAAAATGATGGCACAGTGCCAAAACCCGGCCACTGTCAAAGTCAATGTTGGTGATTTTGGAGTTATGGTGCTTTGAATACAAATCCAACACTCCGCCCATTAAAACATCAAAATAAGGCTAATAACTTCAGCACTCAAGGCCGTACCCAGGGAGCGGGGGGTGGCTGCAGCCCCCCCCCCCCTTCCCGGGGTGAGACCAGAAAGGTACCGGAAAGTGAGACGTTTACTAAAAAAATTCCAACGTCAGCGTAAAAATTTTGCGCGCAAGCGCGCATTTTACACCTGACATTACGAATTGTCACCAGATTCGCATCATACAGCCGCAAATCACAATAAATGCACTCAACTTCAAGTGTGCTGCGAAGTTCGCAGCCACCCCTCAGGGGGTGCCGGTAGGGTTCAAACGGGATTGACTTTTGGGATCGGGATCGGGATTGGCATTTTTTCAGGATCGGGATTGGCATCCACAGTTGTTCATAAAGGTCGCAAAACACTGTTGGATGCCAGAAAAGTGGCATAAAATGTATGCTGGGGGTTTGCGTTCACATTTTTACATGCAAAAATGTCCTTTTTTCACTTTTGATAATTTCCACTAATTTTTCCGGGATCGGGATCCCGGACTTTGGAGTTTCTCGGGATCGGGATCGGGATTTGAAAATTTTCGGGATCGGGATCGGGACTGCTAAATCCCGGAATTTCACGGGATCCGGGATTGGGATCGGGATCCGGAATCGGGATCGGGATCCCGTTTGAACCCTAGGTGCCGGGCCCTTCCCTTTTGCTCCGGCCACCGCGGAACAGCTGCGGGTTCAGCGCGCCAAGCAAGCCCTGTTTGTCAAGGCGGTGCTGCAACTGATTGGGAGTGCTGTTCAGACGCATTTAAAGTGCGTTTTGGGGGGCGGAGTTTAGGTTTTGTTGTTTTATTGGTTGATTTGGGTCGGAGAGTGACATAAATTAATGGAAATTGACGCCTGGCAGTGCTTTGGTACATGTTTTTGATGGCGCCAAACGACCGACCCAGTCTAGTTTCGTATGCTATTGACTAAGCTTTGAAATCATTGGCTCGTAAAGTCGGACAAAAAAGTTTCGTTTTCCACTTGCACTCATTACTTTTGTCAAAAAAAATTAATTTAGAGTGATAAACGCCATTGCTAGGAATTTCTGCCATAAATACCTAGTATTTAAATAAATCATACAAAAATGTCAAATTTTATCTCATTTGTTTTACAGGCGTCTACCGGCGTTTACAGAATTCTACCAGCGCGAAGAGCACCGATGAACTCGACACTTCTGCCTGCACCAGCTTTTTTGTGATTTGCTGCGCACAGTGGACGCCACGCTGCGGCAAAATGGTTAGTGATAACGTTACTTTGTCTGGTCGTCAAATTGGTCCGGCTGGCTTGTTTGTAGGGAAACACGATTATTCATTTTCATTTTTTTCCTTTTACTTTACTTTTAACTTTACTCCTAACTTTTAACTTTACTCCTAACTTTTAACTTCCCCTCTAGCGGAATGAGCGCCAGATTTCTTTCTAACCACCAGTATGAAAATGTATATAAAAATGAAATGTTTGAAACATTTCTGGGGGGGCTGTTCGCGGTGGTTTATTCAGTTGCAATCATGTAACATATTTAAGTTGCACGGTATTCACATGAAACGAACTTAAAGTAAGCTCTGGTATATCCGCACAAGAAGAAAATCAACGCTGCAGGAACTTTCCCTACAACCGAATAAGTCAACCATTCCCAATTCCCAGATAGCTCCGCCCCCATACAATCAGCATCTGACGACACTGCGCCAACAATCACGATAGAATTGGTGCACTGGCTGTCGCTCTCGGACAGCTCCGGCGCCAACTCTGCCGCGGCCACGTTCGCGCCCGTTTTGATGGACTTTTCAATGGACCACCCTGCATCGAGCGTGGGTTTGGGATTGATGCACGATGCACTGAGAAACGAGGCTGTGGAGCAGACGCACATGTATTTACACGGTGTTCGAGTGTGGCGTTGAGGCCTATTTTATGAGTGGTGAGTTGTCGTTTTTATGGGGCGGTGTTTTAATTTTTTATTTATTTACCGTATTTGCTCTAAGAATTCTCCGGGGAAATTATTTTTGTCAGACTTTTCTGAGAGGGAACTATCCGAGATTCACGAAAAATACTTTTTAGACTTATGCCATAATATGCTCAAATTTTGTTCAAATTGAACACAACAAATTGTTGTGTTCAATGTGTCTAACATATCTAAAGGAGAGAATTACTCGGGGTATTATTTTTTACTCGCTCGTCTAGCAGGGGAGAGGTTTATTCAGGGTGGGTGAATTATTCGATCAAATACGGTATTTCTATAGTGCCTTTTTTATCTGTCGGTCTCTCTGCTCTACGTAATTTCATGGTGCATTGAAATTGATACCAAACGAAACCAAAATGAGGCTACAAATTCCAAAAAAACAACAACTTCAAAATGTCGTAGGCTCCACGCAATGCAGTTGGCCTTCGGTTTGTTGTCACTTGCGCCCGCCGACTTCGCGGCACATTTTTGACATTTGGCACAGCGCCAACCCCAGTCTCAGGTGTGAAATTTTGCTTGTCTACTGTATACTGGGAGGACATAACGCTATACAATGAATGATAGGAGGCCGGGTCGGTGCACAAGTAAACCCGGTGCCCAAGTAGGGCCGGTGCACAAGTTATAATACCCGGTGCCCAAGTAAAGTGTCCGTACTTGGGCACCGGGCCGGGCATTTACGTGTGCGCCAAGCGGCTTTTTACTTGAGCATAAATGTGCATTGCTTGGGCACCACCTGTGCCTTACGTGGGCAGCACTTGTGCACCGTGTGTCAGGCCGGGTTTACTTGAGCATTCAGGATTTGCTCAAACCCCCCCCCCCAGCATGTTGTATGTAGTGATAGTATGACGCCATGGCGCTGATGCCCTTTAATGGCGCCATTGTTTTCGATGGCGCCAGGGTGCCCCAAAAGAACAATGATTTGAGGACTATAAGAGTGTAATACAGGTATAAATTATTTCCAATGTAAAGGAAACATCATTAGGTACTCCTAATGTATTTATCCACTTCCTTCACTTTTTTACGCTATTCAACATTCAATTTACAATATTTCTTCGATATACCCCCCTCGGAATACCGCCCCCTCAAAATACCCCACCTTCAAATTTTGCTTTTGAAATAATAACCCCCATGGGGTATGTCGAGGTAATACGGTAAATACATTAGATGCTACTCCATTTGGCGCTCGGCGCCATTATTTTGAATGGCGCCATTGGTGCCTATTGCCATTTTTCCTGGCGCTTTTCCATCACTAGTTGTATGAGAATAGCAATGCTTGACGTTTCTGTGATCGGCTCCACCCCGTGCACAAGTATGGCACCCATTCTTGTGTACTGGGCAGGGCGCTTGCACCTGCCCGGTGCACAAGTAAACAGCCGCCCGGTGCCCAAGTAAATGCCGGGGTCGGTGCACAAGTACGGGCACTTTACTTGGGCACCGGGCCTACTTGGGCACCGGGTATTATAACTTGTGCACCGGCCCTACTTGGGCACCAGTTTTCACTTGTGCACCGGTTTGGCGCCAGTTGACACCTGGTATTTTATAAACTAGTGTACCAAATGTGCCTACACACACTAGTTTTCACCGTGACTGGTGTGTAAACTGAAATGGCAAAAAATAGCAACATGTTGCCATACAGTTTACACATATGGTATGCAATGTGTTTTGTAGTTGTCACAAATAACATGCATTTGGCATGTTTCTTGTCATGCATACTTAATGTGCAAACTGAATTGCAACATTTATTCACAATGTGAAAACTGAATGGTGACATGTTGCCATACCCCATGGGGACATGGCAACGAGCGTGGGTCTATGCCCAAGTAAAACCGGTGCCCCAGTATGCCCGGTGCACAAGTATAAAGACCGGTGCCCAAGTACGCCCATTGCCCAAGTAAAGTGCCCGTACTTGTGCACTTTACTTGTGCACCAGGCAGCTGTTTACTTGGGCAACACTTGGGCAACACTTGTGCATTACTTGGGCACGGTTGCGTCGGGCTGGGGCGGGCTGGGTTTACTTGAATTGGAATTGGGGAATTTTCTGTTTTCTGTTTTCTGGGGAATTGGAAGTTTCATTAAATGTCATGAAAAGTGTCAAAAGTCATGGAAAATGCCATGCAAAATGGCAACTGAATTGCCATTTTGCAGGGCATTTCTCATGACTTTTGACACTTTGACTTTTGACATCTGTGTGTTTTGGGGTATGTTGTATGAGAATAGCAATGCTGGGTGGGTGTGTGATCTGCACCGCTCCCATCGCTCCCATACGTTATCGCCCCCCTATCGCTCCCATACTTGTGCACCGGGCAGGGTGCTTGCACCTGTCCGGTGCCCAAGTAAACATCAGCCCAGTGCCCAAGTAAAGAGCCGCCCTGTGCCCAAGTACGGACACTTTACTTAAGCACCAGGCGTACTTGGGCACCGGAACTTATACTTGGGCACCGGGTATACTTGGGCACCGGTTTTACTCCTCACCGGCTCAGCGCCATGGCAACATGGTGACAGTTTTCATATGTGTCGCAGATGCTACTCATGTGTGTCTACCCAGCGTTGGGACTGCAGAAACTTAAAAAAAGATTTGCATGTGTCCAGCATGGGGACCACGCAAACTTGCGAAAAATTGTGTGTGCCCATGATTTGGATACACGCACGCGCAAGAAAGAGTGTGTGTGCCCAGCCACAAAAAGAGTGTGTGTGCCCAGCCGCTGGGATCGCACAAACGTGTGTGTGCCTCATGTTTTGGCAACATGGGCAGTTTGGGCACATGCAAATTTGTGTGTGCCCAGCGTTCCCCACATTGCATGTGCCCCTCCTGGACAGCCTGGTTCGGGGGGGGGGGCGATTAGATTAAAATGAGTGTGCTGAGTTGGTGGCAAAACTCAGGGCGACACATTGTTACGTGCCAGTTCTATTATTGTGTGCCCTTTGAGATTTGCCACACTGCGCCATTCATGAAAATCTGCGGCTCATTCCGCATGTACGCCACCCCCACACTCTGCGGGTAGCTAATCCCGCTAATCCCCAGCCCATCCCACACATATACCCATCATGCATTTGTGCCCATTCCGCATCATGGCCCATCCCACACGTTGCATCACCTGTGTGCGGGATGGGCACATGTGCAGGATGGGTATATGTGTGGGATGGGCTGGGGATTAGCGGGATTAGCTACCCGCAGAGTGTGGGGGTGGCGTACATGCGGAATGAGCCGCAGATTTTCATGAATGGCGCAGTGTGGCAAATCTCAAAGGGCACACAATAATAGAACTGGCACGTAACAATGTGTCGCCCTGAGTTTTGCCGCCCGGTGCCCGGTGCCCAAGTACGCCCGGTGCCCAAGTAAAGTGCCTGTACTTGGGCACCAGGTGGATGTTTACTTGGGCACCGTCAGGTGCAAGCGCCCTGCCCAGTGCACAAGAATGGGGGTGCTTGTGCACCATACTTCCAGCATTTCATGTTCACAACCTGGAATGTTACCTGGACTCGATATTTTTTCGGGTCGTAAATACAAGCACTAGTTGACTAGTGCTCGTATTTACGACCAGAAAAAATATCGAGTCTGGGTTTCATTCCGGGTTGTGTAGGTGATCGCTAGAGCCATCGCTATTCATTGCGAGTATCCAGGCTGCTATGGGCGCTTTACTTGGGCGCTGGGCGTACTTGGGCACCGGGTATTTGAACTTGGGCACCAGGCATACTTGGGCTCCAGCTTTACTTGGGCACCGACACACCGTCGTTTCACCTGCTTTATCACATACAACAAAAAGTTACTGCTAGCAATGCCATGTTTTCAGGGGTCTCCAGGATTTTGGCCCTCGCGGGGGCTGGATAGATAGCAAATCGCTCCTCCGGAGGGATAGATAGCTGAAAAAATTTTCTGGGGGGGGCTGGCGGGGGCACAATATATAGGCTTTTTCAAGGTTAAGAAGGCAGAAAGGGCAAAAAATCGCTAAGAATCAGTCAAAAGTAGCCAAAAGTAGGTATAAAATGGCTAAAAATAGGTATATAACCATGTATATAGCCGGAAAGCACGATTTTGAAGGTGAAAAACTATAAAAAGGTGCGAAAATTGGTGATTTTGTGCGAAAATTGGGGCAAAATTTCTCAAAAACCACTCCAGATAGATAGATAGCTGAGCGATTTGGGGGGGGGGTCTTTGGGGGTAGTAGCCAAAAATTTTGCCTCGGGATGGATAGATAGCTGAGCGGCCTCCGGGATAGATAGATAGCTGGCCGATTTGGGGGGGGGGAGCCCCCCCCCCCAGCCCCCCCCCCCCTAGGAGACCCCTGCATGTTTTTACAGTGAAAACTTATTTATGTTTGTGGATTTTTTTCATAGTTTTCATATATGTCTTACACAAAAGGAAAACACAAAAATTGAATGTCTACCTTACTCTACACTCACCCCCCCCCCCAGTTGGCTCACGCCCAAGCTGTTCCCCTCGGACGCGTCCGCCGTGCTGTTGGTGTCCCTGCTGCTCGAAGCCTCGAACTTATAGTCCGCCAGTGCGCCGCCAGTGCCGCAGGAGCTAAATGGCTGCTCGAAAGTATTGTCGCCTTGTTGCAAGCGCAGAATAATGACGACCCCAGAATTATGGGTTGCTGGGGGCTATTGGGCTGGCCAAGAATGCTATGTTTCCGGCTAGGTGAGTAGGGTTTTTATCGTTGTTGCATTTTGAGATGGACTTTAGAATGGAATCGGGTTGGTTTGGAGAATGGGTTTATTTTTGGAAAAATTAATTTGATATACTGTATTTCTTCTAATAGAACGGCGCCATTCTATTTTTTTCGTACAGCCCGGATGATTTAACCACTTATTTGCTCATATATTTTGGGTTTTTGGCACTCTTAGATAATTTCTACCTGACGTTCTATAAGAGGTGCCGTTCAATTGGAGGCTGCCGTTCTATTCTTTTCGTGGGTATAAAAAAGTGCTTAAACCTGCCGTTCTTTTGGAGGTGCCGTTCTATTGGAGGTATGCCGTTCTATAAGAAGAAATACGGTAATCTATCTTAAAAAACCTGGTGAATATCAATCGCATACTTTTGAGGGAGTTTGTGATATTTTTAAAAGTCAAATATTCTCTCAAAAACAAAATATATGTATTGAAAGAGATGAATAGGTAAATCCTATAAATTTACCTCTACGTATTCTGGCAGCTGAAAAAATTTTTCATTTGTTTTGCGGCAGTCAAAAAAATTTCACATCTACGTTTCCCGTATAAATTGTTTTACAGTATAAGAACCACAGTATAGAGTATAGGACACTAGACTATCGTATAGGCGGAAAATCAACCCGTTGACTTACTTACATGATGTTCTCTGTCAGTTGACAAATGTCTGAAGGTATCGCTATTCATTAATGTTTTCTAACTCAGATTTCGTCTGGTGTGTCACCTACTAGAGCTGTACATCGCTCAACAAATTCTACCAACATCCATGGCACCAGCCGTGGTCCGATTGACTGGCGACATTCCCGTGGTCAACACAAAAGTTGGAGTGAGTTGGTTTTTTATGTAGCCGGTTTGGCGTTGGCTCCATGACGCATTTATGTGTCGAAAAATTGTCAACCGATTTTTTATAACCCCAAGAAACTTCAGTGTATAGGGTAGTGGTTGGAAAATGGAACAATGGCACTCGGTGCCAATGCCACCATTCTATGCTGGTTTTTGTTTTTTCAACAACAATCGTTGTTTTTGAGTATACGAGAATAGGTTCTTCCTAAACACAAAATTCCACCGAACTCCACACAATTTATATGCAAAAAACGGCCAAGGCCTTCATGGTATGTAAACCGCTTCGCATCTGGACCCGGATGGCAATATAATTTCTCCCCGATTGGCATCTAGACCCGTGTGGCATGTATCCACTGCCAGATGCCAAGCGGATGGTGGCAAGATGTCAAGCGGTTGGGTAGGGCCATATGCCAAGCGGGTAGGGGGTCTAGATGCCATGCGGGCGGGCTGGTTGGGTGGGAGGAATGTGAGCACTGTCACCTTTGGCGGCAAACACAAAGGGCAAAGAAGAATGCAATTACACATAACAATTGAGATCCCTTTGTGATTGGCTCATTGATATCCCTTTGTGATTGTTCAACCCGATTGGCATGTACACCCATGTGGGATGGAGACCGCATTGCATGTGCTGGCATCTAGCGCGCCTGGCATATATGGCACGGTAGATGCCATCCGGGTCTAGATGCCAAGCGGGGAGAAATTAATGCCATCCGGGTCCAGATGCCAAGTGGTTTAGATGCCATGAGGCACAGGCCCGCATAAAACACATAGTTTTATGTTTAAACAAATTGATTTAAATTTAATATTTTTTAAAGATTTATATAGAATTATACTGAATTCAAGCAGAGACTAAAAAGCGTCATGGGGCTTGGCGCCATCATTCCTGTACCCGTAGTGGTGATTAGCATTGTAAAAAATCTGAGCCTTTTTTATTAAAATATATCAGAAAATGTCAAAAAATATGATATATTTTTGCGATAATTTTCCGGAGTGATTTAATTATATTTCTTTTTGTGAGATTTTTTGAGATTCAAGTTTTATTTTCTATAAATCACGCATTTATTCAATAGTAGCGGAGATGCCAATGGCGCTAACTTCCCAAATCTCCCCCCCCCCCCTCAGGCCGCGTCCGATGCATGCCGTTCAAAGTTATTTGCACCATTCACGGTTCAAATAATTGAGTGCGATTTACCTTTTTTCACCGACTCCGCCCGCCATACGATGCTGCAGGTACCAGAGTTCCTATTGGCACTTTGCCAAACGCTGTATATAGAAAGATATTTGTTGGCTGCAACTATGGAGCTTTGAGTGTTTGGATGGGTTTTGTGTTCGGTCGATATGACTTTTTAATCGCGGTATCTTATTTTTGATAAAAATTTTGTATGCCTCTTAAATGTCAGGTAAAATTCAGTCAATGGAATGGCTCCATGGCGCTGGCGCTGTTTGAGGGCGCCAAATGGCGCCGCGCCATGGCGCCATTGGCGCTTGGCGCCCTTTTTCTGTGGCGCCCTCGGCGCCTGGCGCCCACATTCTGAAAAGCCGATGGCGCCCTTGGCGCCTGGCGCCCGGCTTTAAAAGGGCGCCAAAATGCGCCAGCAGGGTTTCAAGGTAAGTGCTGTGTAAATGAAAAAAATAAAAAACGCATCCGTGGATGATCTAAATTCGCCAGAACAATGAAAAAAGTGGTGTGAGTGGGTGGAAATCTTTCGTCCAACGGTTCATCAGATGTGTCTGATGGATCAGAAGACGATAATGATTCACCGTTTAACTTGCAAAATCATAAATCAACGGATTCAAGTCGTTGCAATTCCGTTTTGGTCCATTTCAAGGAAAAATTGATTGGAAAAGTCTATTTGAAGTGAATGGATGATGTTGTCAAATGATAATTTCCATTTTGTTTCAATTCGTCATGTGGATTTTATAATAAAAATATTTGTTGCTGGTGTTGTTTTTGTTAATAACATCCAGGAGATTGCGAATTAGAAGTGAATGCGTGTACTATGGTGCTGTAGAAACATTTTTAGCACACGCAGGGTGTTGTTGT
The DNA here is from genome assembly GCA_964036195.1 of Sphaerolaimus hirsutus. Taxonomy (NCBI): domain Eukaryota; kingdom Metazoa; phylum Nematoda; class Chromadorea; order Monhysterida; family Sphaerolaimidae; genus Sphaerolaimus; species Sphaerolaimus hirsutus. Next base: position 13,241,662 of record OZ038452.1, on the reverse strand, counting down.
ATGCACTTATTTATCCTGGCGCCCTTGACGCCTGGCAGCCTTGACACCTGGCACCCTATGTTTCGAATGGCGCCATGGCGCCCTTGGCGATTGGCGCATTCTTTCCATGGCGCCCTCTTTCTGTGGCGCCGTTGGCGCTTGGCGCCCACGTTCCGAATGGCGCCATGGCGCCCGTTTTTCTGGCGCTTTTCCATCACTAGTCTATAGCATGTAAAAACGGTGGGAAAGAATTATTCGAACGTTTTCGAACAAATAAATAACATGTGTAAAATGGTAAATTTATATAAAAAACTGGACCCTATATCCTTTTTTAAATTGCGATGTGAAAATTTTGTTCTATACCCGATATACTGTGCAATCAATATCGTCCTAACTTTACCAGTGTGCAGGCTTTTTGGTGTCTTTCCTTTTATGTGTTAAATCGGCGTATTTTCCGTATTTGATGTTCTTCTAGTCAAATTTTGTATTTTATTTCTGATACGTTATCATGTCTTTTTCTTATTTTGTTTCCTTCTTCAATACTGTCCATTGGTAAATCTCACACGTGTCTTTTTCGTTTTCATATTTTACTTTGCGTTTTCACTTGCTGAATCACTTACATTTTATGTGCAGATTTCTTATATGCAGATTATTTTGTCGCAATGTGCCCACACACACTAGTTTTCACCGTGACTTCGTGTGAAAACTGAATTTTTTTCAAATACAAATTAATGAACACGGTTGAATGATTTAATTTAAATTAAATTTGAATTGATATTAATGAAAGTTAAAGTTTGAAAATTTGTAAACCAAAACAGATATAGCATACGATAAGAGTAGGCTGAATGTCGCCATGTGGCCATTTCAGTTTTCACACAGGTCACGGTGAAAACTAGTGTGTGTAGGGCCATTAAATTGCAAATTTTTGGATTTTGGCGTGGTTAAATAAAATGTTCTATCTACCGTATTTGCTTGAATAGTTCCCCCCTCGAAAAATTCCCCCCCTCGAATAATCCCCCCCTGTAAGACGAGTGAGGAAATAATAATTCCCCCTCGAATAATCCCCCCTTTAAAGATTTGATTCATTTGTTCTACCTAATTTTAACAAAAATGACACATTATTGTGTTTATAAGGCATGTTTCGAGAAATGGATTGACGGAAACATGGTTGAAAATTTTGACGAAATAATAATTCCACCCCTTGAATAATTCCCCCCCTTGAATAGTTCCCCCCTCAAAAATGACTGACGAAATAATAATCCCCCAGGGGGATTATTCAAGCAAATACGGTAGTCTGTAAATTGTAAATACCGTATATCCTTGAATAAGTCCCCCCTTGAATAACACCCCCCTTGAATAATATCCCCCCTTGAATAACTCCCCCCCCCTGTTAGCCAGGTGAGGAAACAATAACTCCTCCCCTTGAACTGGCCCTTGAACCGAGACTTCTTCCCTTTCCACAATGAGTCATTTTTAATCCCCGGCACTGTAGTTGACGGCCACATCATTGTAGTAAACAAAAATGCGTTCTCAGCTGATTTGTGAGTTTTCGAAATTTAGTGTGAAAACTAGTGTGCGCAGGCACATTTATTCACAATAATGCTATTTTTCTGATAAAAAAAAATATTCATGTCATTTAAGAAAAAGATGTACTGTATTGGGCTGTCGGGAAAGTTCGTTCCATCTTCCCTTGTATGGTCGGGGATTGTGAGTTTTGAGTCGGTGTATATAAGCTGGAATTACCGCTCAACGTAAAATTCAAAAATAAAAGTTTACCGCGAAATTGATTACATAAAAGTGGATGATAATACATATGTCCAACTTTATGTTTCCAGCCGATTTTGCATTGAAATTTCATCGAAAAATCGAAAACCCCGGAAACGCTGGATCGTGCACGTTGAGTTTTGAACATTATTGAGAGATAAATCAGCACTGCATCGACTTAAAAAAATCAACTTTGTGGTAAAATTTCCGCTTGGATAAATTCCAGCTTATATACGCCGGCTGAATGCCCACTGATCGTCCAGCACGATTAAAACGGGAGACGATCCTGAAACGGAACGAACTTTCCCGACAGACCAATATTTGTTTGAATAATTCCCCCAGGAAATTATTATTTCATTAGACTTTTTGAGGGGGCTTTTCGAGCGGCGAATTAATGAAGGGGATGAAGTATTCCGTCAAAATGTACAAGTGTATCTCTGTCAAGTCACAAAACACCGTATTACCTCGAATTATCCCCCCTTGAATTACTCCCCCCTCGAATTAGCCCCCCCCCCTCAAAATGGGCTCAGGAAATAATCACCCCCCTCGAAATACCCCCCTCCAGAATGATGTACGTCATGTATGCAATGTACATGATGTGTTTATTTTACTCCAGTCACTTTACACCCTGCACGCGTGGCTCCAGCTGGAAATGTGCCAACAATTTTTTTACGCATGCGATTTTCATACAAAGTTGAAAAAAGTTATCCCTGTTATAACGTGATGCGTTAACTTATTCACAACAACAATTTTTTCAGCTTTATACAAAAAAGGCATGCTTTATCATTATTGGCACGCTTCCAACGTGAGCCATAAATGAGTGCGAGGGCAGAGTATCATGTACGCAGAGTTTTTTTTTTATACTGCTAATTTGCATCGCAGCTACACATAATCACGTAAATATATAGCTACACAAACTAGTCTATGTTCAAATAGATCTTGTTTAGACACATTTATTTTACCTGTTTTGGGTACGCTTTATTAGGTATCTGTTTTGGGTACGCAAATGCCTGCTAACAATAACCCCCCTCGAATTAACCCTTATTGTTTTCACGTAAATATGTTTTGCATTGCCCGAATCACAAACCGCAGTTTTGTCATGTACGTTCTTTTACACTCTTGGGGGGGGGGGGGGTACTTCGACGGGGTCTAATAAATTCATAGTGGCCATTTTGATTTGGTTTTCGAGGAAATATGGTACTAAGTTTTGTGATGACTCTTGTTTGTTTGTGATCTTTGATGTTTTGTGTAGTTTCGATGTTTTTGATTTGTGCTTTCAGGTGCAGTTCCGCAAAATGAGAAGTGATAAGTGAAATGGCAAAGGTGAAGTAAAAGTGCAAAGGCGAAGTGAAATGGCAAAAGCGAAGAGAAATTACTTTTTATTTTTTGACTTCGGTTTTGCCAATTCACTTGCCGTTTCACTTTGCCTTTGCCATTTCACTTCTCATTTTGCGGAACTGGCCCCTGATTTTTATCCATTTATTTTCTCCACTGTGTCTAGTGTGGATGCTGGCTGCGAGTGATGGCTGCTTTTCGTATTCTCACGTTCCGCAGCTGGTCTGCATTTTTGCGTGCGTTGGCTCGTGCCCATCTCCCGGTGAGTTCATTTTTTTGATTAGGTGTTTCAGATTTTGGTGCGTCGTGCTTTTGGCACCGTGGATCGCTGCTTTTCGCTGGAATCCGATTTGGCGTGAAACCAGGGAAGTCGCTATTTTATGTGGAGTGTCACGGAAGTGGGTGCGACGGCACAGCCAAAACCTCTGTCTCGTGCATGGCTGCTGCAGTTGCTCCATGTTATGTAGTGATGTTGCCGTATATCATCTGATCCAGTCTCTGGATAGTTATTTTTTCATCAGAATTTTTGTGGGGAGACTTATTCGAAGGGGGGAGTTATTCGAGCGGGGGCAACTATCAATCCATACTGTATATCCTCGAATATGGTGAAGATTTTCAGTAGGTTTTTGGACCCTGTGTCATTGATGCCATTTCAGGGTGCTGCCTAAGCTGAAAGTCAAGCCTATGCTCAAAGTTAAGCCTATTATCGTGCCGTTTAGCCTATTCGTTAGAGCATTTTACGTGACTTTTACAGAGCGTCAGAGTCTGGGAATCGTACCTTTACACATTTAGCTGTTTCTATTCTCTTGAACGTGTAGCATTGTTTCCTCCTGCCGCTATGCATTGACGTCACTGCCGAACACGGCCCCCTGCAACGCATGCGCCCAGGGCTCGGTGCTGTCAAAGTGCACTCGCAGGCGTGCATGGCCATCGGGCTGGGTGGGCCTGTACTGGTGTCCATCTAAACCCATGTCCATCTAGGCCAGTTGCCCATTTAGGGGGGACCGTAGATGGGCAATGGCAGGATTAGCCTTAGGATCCCTGAGCGAGTGCATAGCCGAGCAGGAGGCGTATCAGCGCGGCAGTTGAACACCGTCGTGTTGGGGGCCCATTGTTGTAGCCCTTTGTGTTTTATGCACAACGCTATGAAAAATATGCATGTTGTGTAAATGCCGCTCCCTAACCGCCGCCCCCTGCTCAACTATACACTCGGTCAGTGATCGATTGCTAAGGCTAATCCCCTGCCGTTGCCCATTTATGGCCCCCCTAGATGGGCAACTGGTCTAGATGGACAATGGGTGTAGATGGACAATAGCCCTAGGTCGGGTGGGCATCCACCTGTACGTGGTGTTCCGCGGCAGCCGCAAGGAGTTCAGCGACTCGCTGGGTGGGCTCAAGCACACTGCCGCCTCCCTGGCTCTCTTCGTGCCCTCCAAAGACTACCAAGTTACTTATTGGTTGGTGTCAGGGTTCCGTGCGGTCTGGAAGACTCGGCGGCTGTGGACATCAAACACTCCTGCGCAACTGCGTGCGCGCAGTGGGCCGCAAACACCCCTGGACAACTGTGGCACGTGCACCGCTGCCGCACAGCGGACGCCAATGCATGAGCACCTGCCCCGCTCGCGTCTAACTGGCGCCACTTAGTATTCCAAAAATCAGGAGATTTATACTAGTGTTCCAAAAATCATAGGAGATTTATACTTTTGAAAATACAAGAAAATATTTAAAAAGCTTATATTCATTTATAGTTACTTGAGTTTTTACTGGAGAGATTTAATTATAAAATGAAGATGAAGCGACAAATACATGTCGCCGCAAATTCGATTACTCAAGAACGCAAGAATGAAAATTTGTTCGTTGTGCCGTAACTCCGGCTTTACATCTGAGTGTTGACGTATTTCTTCTAATAGAAGAGCGCCGTTCTATTTTTTTCGTCAACTTTTTTTACCTGCCGTTCTATTAGAGGTGCCATTCTATTGGAGGCTGCTGTTCTATTGTTTTCATCAATTTTTTCAACAGATTTCGCATTTCAACCTAAACATTTCAACAACATTTGAAATGAAACTCGGGCAATATTTTAATATCTAAGCATCAATGTGAGATTAAACACCTATTTGAATGCTTTGAATGTTCACACCATCCATTTTGATGTATTTTTGTGCTTTGGCATGTTCCAAACATAATTTCTACCTGCCGTTCCATTGGAGGTGTCGTTCAATTGAGGCTGCCGTTCTATTGTTTTGTGAGTGCAATAACGTACCAAATCCTGCCGTTCTATTGGACATGCCGTTCTATTGGAGGTATGCCGTTCTATTAGAAGAAATACGGTAGTATTCTGTCAACGACTTTCAGCAGAGATGAGAGATGTACTTTTAAAGAAGTTAACAATAGATTTATTAGTTTGGAAAATATGGGTTGTCAACTACCTAGTTTACGTGTGGAAATGTCTCAAGTTACAAGCGTTTAAGATGTTCTGACGCGGATTAGCCCGACGCACACTACTATTCACTTGACGACAGAAACTTACATTGCTGAGTTTAGATCCAACGCACAACATCGAATAACCCGTCAGGGAGTTTTTTGGCCGAATTTACTATTCATTTAGTCAATTCTAGCGGGTTGCGAATTGTGGCGCGCCGACCAGCGTGAGTCATGGGGGACGTATTTCTCAGGTTGGCGCTATGGCTAGTGGAGCTGAGACAGCGCGATTGCGGTGACACTCGGTGGTAGTCCCGCGTTCTGTAAAGTACAGCGTCAGTTGTACACGGTTGGAAATTGTCGATAATTTTTTTGACACTACACTTACACGGTGCGGCTCCCGGTGCCACCCACTCCCAGAACCTGCGAAATGTGTAAATTGTCGAATTTGTTTTACTGGTTGCTCAATTTTTTTCATGACACCTTTCATGCACTGCGTGACATGCAGGGTCTGGGAGTGGTGGCCCTGGTGCTAGCACCAAGGGAGCAAGTGCTCTGCTTGCTGTTGGTGCAACGCCCATAAAAAGCCATGATCTGCGTGGCGCTTCGTGCTAGCAGCGCCAAAAGCAAGCTATCTCGCTGGTTGCAGGATGAGCGCCCTGGCGCTGGCTCCAACGTTTTGGTGATTTTACATCACTACCCCAAGTCAATATTGCTGTAATATCGTATATTTGATGGGTTTTTTTCGATATGTGTGTCTGGACTAGTGATGGAAAAGCGCCAGAACATTGGCACCAAGCACCACCTTTCCGAATGCCTGCGCTAAGCGCCAATGGGCCAAGCGCTAGCCTTTTTGCTCTGGCGCTAGCGCCGGGCGCCAACGCCGTGGCGCTTTTCCGTCACTAGTCTGGGCCAGAGTTGTTAAAAGTGCTGAACTTTTCAAAAGTAAACGTAAACGTAAAGTATTTTTTACTCACAGGTTGGTACAGAAAACGTAAAGTATTTATTTTTTACTTTTACTCATGAGTAAACGTAGGTAAATTACTTTTTTCTTAATAAAGCATAAAAGTGGGTATTTTTGATATATTTTGCCCCAATTTTCACTCGAAATCACTAATTTTTGAATATTTCACCATCAAATTCACTAGTTAATGCGTTTTTGCCTATTTTTTTTTGCTATTTTGGATATTTTTATTCCATTTTTTACTTTTCTCTCCTTTTGTTTCCTTTATGCCTTGAAAAAGCATATAAAAAGCCTCTTTGAAACTCTTTTTCGGTACTCGCGTACCTTAAAATAGTACGCGAGTAACTGAGTACCGGTACTTTTTTCTGCAAGAAACATAAACGTATTTATGCAGTACTCGAGTATCCATATTTATGGAGTAAACGTAAATACGTTTTAACAACTATGGTCTGGACACAGGCCCGCACCCTGTAAAATGTCGTGGCACCTGGCAAGCGTGCGCTGCAGTAAACAAGTGGTGCTGAGCTTCGGATGCCTCGTTCATCGCGCGGTGACTTCAAAGCAGTGCGGCAACAAGTTTTATCACTTTGTCACTGTCCAGTCAGCACACCGAGCCCCCCTTAGGCAGTCCCGCACCCGGTGAAGTGTTAAGTCGATTGTTAAATGTTATGCAAAATGACAATTGAAAAGATTGAATTACTTTGTAGGACGTGGTACTGGCGCCTGCTGAGGTACTGCCAGTACGTCTGCAATTTTGATGTTTTTGATTTGTGCTTCTGATAGCATCACTAACCTCCACTGAAGTTGAATCTTTAAGTCGAATAGTCATCTTGCATAGAGTTGTTTCGAGTAGAGCCATGCTGGTGTGCTTTCGACAGGTGTGCCATGCTAAACCAATGACTCCATTTCAAACCCAGAGTCAATCAGTTTCGTTTGTTATGGCTAGTGATGGAAAACGCCATGGCGCTGGCGCCAAAGGAAAAAGCACCATGGCACTTTTTTGCTGTCGCACCATTGGCATTTGGCGCTACACGCATGAAAAGCGCCATAGTGCTTTTGAACAAAATTCCCGGCACTGGTGCTGGGTGACGTTTTGCTTCGGCGCCATTGGCTTGGCGCCACATCCATGAAAAGCGCCATAGCCCGTTTGGCACTGAGCGCCATTGGCCACTAAGCCATTTGCGCGTGACGCTGGGGTTTGGAAAAGTGCCACGGCGAAGTTGGGGAGTCAAGTGACAGCTCCACCACATGTCTTTCTGACAACAAGAATTGTCACTTTCCATACCATGCAATAGGCATATCAGTCATTCTGTCACTATACTGTAGCACACTACACAGCACCTTCAAACGGTAAGAGCACAACAGCACCCAGCATAGGCGGCGCACGGTTCTAATTTGTGCTTGTGACATTCCGCCACCCAGCAGACGTGAGAAAATACCACCAGGTTCGAGTGGACTGGGAAAATGACGCATCCCTCGAAATGCTCCGCTTGTTAAAGTGCCAGAAAAAGCATACTTGTTAAAACATATCTAGTCAAAAACACGTATACTCAAGTACTGAGTAAATAGGTAAGTCTGTTTCCTCTGACAAAATTACCATTGGCAACCATATGAAAATACAATTGGCAAATGATGGAGAGATTTCAAAAAATGCTGCCCCCACTCCTATGAAAACCCACTACACCCGCCCGCTGACTGCTGCACACGTTTTTTTATGCTGTGTATTTAATACAGGTTGATTGGTATCGCAGGTATTTGCCAGGTATTCAGGCCAAATGCTGATTTCACTTTCATCTAATGTGAAGAGAATATCAAATCTTGAAGTAAATTTTACATGAAGGGACTGTTCGAAATTCCGCTTGAGAATGTCTGATACATTTTTTCCGCTTGGAACACCCAAAATTCCGCTTATGGCTTTCACAATGTCACAGTGGCTTTTACAATGTCACAAGCACGTACGTCGCCTTTGGTATACTAGGCGGACAGCAAAGTATGTGCGGAATCCCACCACTTTTCAGTTCATTATTCCGATGGGTTATGGTAGGTTTCCATACTAAGTGTGCTGTCGGCCGAGTCTGGCAGTAGTATGACTCGGTCTTTCATTGCTCCACTTGCATCCACTGTATCTTAAAGGTTCTACCAGTTTTTGTGCCCTCCTAGCACAGCCGCTTTACTTACATCGTTACTTCTGAGGATTTGTTGTATGTGGGCCAGATGCGTATCACGCTTTAGAGCATGGAAACCGTCATGGCTAGTGATTAGTAATGGAAGCGCTGGCGACTGGTCCTAGCGCCAAAGCTCAGAGCCATGGCGCTTTTGGCGCTATTTTGCTCTGGCGCCATTGGCGCTTGGCGCTGGGGTACGGAAAAGTGCTTGGCGCCAAGCGCCAGAGCAAAATGGCACCATCGCGCTTTTTGCTTTGGCGCTAGTGCCAGACATTTTGTTCCTTGCGCCAGGCAAAAATAGCGTCAAGCGTCAAAAGTGCCATGGCACTGTTCCCAACCCCACGCCACAGGAAAGTGGCGCCAGCGTCATGGCACTTTACCATCACTAATCATGGCACTGAACATTCGAAATACAGTATGGCGCCGCGACACATCCCGCCAACTCCACAGTGAAACGCAACTCTCAGACAACTCGCTGCCAGCTTGCTTGCCAAACAACAAAAATAGTGCCAGCTCGCTGACAATAAGTTGAAGCTTGCTGCCAACTCGCTAACATTTTGCAAACGGCTAGTGTCAGCTTGCTGACAACCAGTGGAAAACATGCGGTTCATGTGTGTGCAGCGGCTGGAAAAAAGCACCCCAATACGCTGCCATTCGCTGACAACTCACTGCCAAGTGTAAACAAGGCGTTGTCAGCCAGTTGGAAGCGAGTTGTCGGAGAGCCGCGTTTCACTGTGCTTCTGCACGAAGGCACCCATCATCATGCACCTTCTGCATGAAGGCACCCACCATCATGCACCTTCTGCATGAAGGCACCCAGCGTCTCGACATCGGTGTGACCAGCCGCAACAAGCGCACGCCAACGGCGCAAATGACCGCCGACCATCCCGGAACACACGAGGCGGCCGCTGCCATTGCACGCTGCAGCCAAAGACTGGGGCGGCGAGCAGTCGCACTCCAGCAGCCAAGCGGCCGACCGACGCCCACCTGCTACGAAGTCATCGCACGGGCGGACCAACACGCGACACACGCAGACAACGGGCAATGCAGCAAAATGCACAATCAAACAGCTATCAGATCAGTGGAACAGTTATCACAGCTCAATCAGAGATCACAGTGAATCACTCCGTGTTGCCAGTCCCATTGCGTTTTCTTTTCTTATTTCCAGCACATTGTTTCCGCAGCATACCACCACAAATGATGATCACCCACCACACCTGAAATAGACAAACGTATCTGAATTAAACGCGGAATTCGAAGTTTTGTAGCCTACGCACACTAGTTTGCAGTTTGCACCGTGCCTTCAGTGAATACTGAAATTTAATTCAATCTCAAATGAATCAACTCGTTTGAATGATATTTATTTCAAAGTCCAATAAATCAACTCGTTTGAATCATTTAGTTAAAGTCAAATTTGAATTTCATTTTTTTACGGTAAATTTGAATCAATGAAAGCTTAAATTTGAAAATTTGAAAACTAAAAAACATATAGCATGCAATAATTGTACACTGGATGTCGATATGACGCCATTTAGCACGGTCACCGAAGTCACGGTGCAAACTAGTGTGCGTAGGCGCACTAGATCCAAATTGAAAAACGACTGTAGAATGTTCTGAAATTTTCATTTTGAAAAATTCGACATTCAATAATTGCTCCAAATAATTAAGGTATTTTTCACGTATCTATCGTGCCTATCAGGACATTTCTTGCATCCCAAAAGACCACAAAATTAAGTTGTGTGAATTTGTTCAGGAAAAAATCATAGTTGTTAAAACGTATTTACGTTTACTCGATAAATACGGATACTCGAGTACTGCGTAATTACGTTTACATTTCCTTCCGAAAAAAATACCGGTACTCACTTACTCGCGTACTTTTTGAAAGTGCGCGAGTACAGAAAACGTATTTTAACAGGCCTTTTGTAGGCTTTTTCAAGGCATAAAAAGGAGAGAAATGCTAAAAATAGGGACAGAATATCCAAAATAGCATAAAAATAGGGCAAAACACATTAACTAGTGTATTTGATGGTTGACCAGAGTGCATTTTCGATCATCGTAATAAGTACTCGACCGACATCTGATTCTAGTAAACTAAAATGCGCCAACAACAGATTCTCGTTTCCAAAATTTCGATGGTCAGCAGCGCCAAATGTGTGCTAATGCTCGTGCAACTTCTTCACCATCGTCACTCAAACGCTACTTAAACTTACGGTGTTGATATTTACACGAGAATGCACGGATTTCGAGAGAAATTAACCTGCTGCAACAATGTGTCTTCCTCGGCACTGCGCCGTGACAAATTCAACATTTCGTCCAATGTCTCAACACGACCTTTATCAAACAACTCGTTCTGAAATTGTTATTTGCCATGAAAATAAATAAAAATAGAAGAATTGTGAACACTGTTTCGCGTTCAAGTGAAATTGTAAATTCACGGTAACGTGTGCGCTGCTCATGTACTCGGCGGACAGCACACCTAGTATGAAAACCTAGATATTTTAATAAATAAAATGTTGTCATAAATTTCCTAATAAAATATTCCATAGTAAAAACGAAATATTATGATGAAAAACTGTATAATTTTTGGTTCATTATTCAGATGGGTTATGGTAGGTTTTCATACTAAGTGTGATGTCCGTGGAGTATACATGAAACTTGACAGGGCACCGGGCATAAATATACACAACCATCATAAATTTGTCACATACCAAATCAGGACATTACTTATATTTACATTGACAAAAATTTCAAAATATGACTGAAAGTTGTCAATCAACAGCACATTTTTGATAAATAAATACTTCTGGATTTGCAGGGCATGTAAACTATTCACATGAAAAATACACGCCTTCCGGCAGGGCAGGGCATTTGAAAAACTTTATTAAGAATTGGAAATTTGTCTGATATTTGATATTGACATTTGTTGATTCAACATGGTGGGAGATCGGTGAAATTTATCCTTTCCCAAGAACATATGGAACACCCATCAAAAAACTAAGCCCAAAAGCACTAATCGCCTGACTCACCCCATCCAATTCCCTCACTTTCGGATAATTATTTTTCCACTCAGTTTCCAAATTGAATCGAGTGACGCGAAGAGCGTCCGCCTGCTGCTCGACAGCTCAGCGGACCATGGACCAGAAGCGCTTGGCCACCGCTGAAGACATGTTGCGCGTGGACAGTTGCCTAAGCTGCGAGTGTGGGCGCGCGTTGGACCGGTGCCAATTCTGCAGGAAGTCAAGTGAAAGGTGACGTGAAATAGTTTTTGAATAGGGTAACATTTTTTCCAATGTTCCGAGGCAAACGAAAAATCGGCACGTTTCCCACAAATCATCATTACTGTCATCAGAAACAGTGCTTCCTAAGTCAGAATTCATTCTTCACGTTTATTTCTATTTTTATATCTATTCATTTTTCACTTCTCATTTCACTTCGCTTTTCACTTTACTTTTTGCGGAATTGGCCCCCGGTTGATTTTTCGCTCGCTCAGGAAATAAAACGATTGGTATTTAGGTAATGGCGCTGCACACACTATTTTACTAACAGAAGTAAACTCATTTTGGGTGCCCATAAATCGGCTTTGAACGCATTTGAGTTTACCAAAATGAGGTATCTGTAAACTACAGTTCACGAGGATGTAAAAAAACGTATTCTGGTAAACTCAAATACGTTCAAAGCTGATTTATGGGCACCCAAATTGAGTTTACTTGTGTTAGTAAACTAGTGTGTGCAGCCACAATGGTAAATCTAACCCAAGGAGAACTAAGTATGACGCAACTCACTGAAACAACTGCGGCTGGGCGAAAAACTGATGTTCGTACTCGTGGATCGCCTCGACGCTGTGGTCTGCGTTGCCGCCGCCGGTCACCCGGGCCAAGTGGCCGAGCGCGCCCATTGCAAATACTTCTCCATCCACAGTTTGTGTGATCTGACAAAAATGGGTCAGAGGATACAGGGATGCGATATTATCATCTATTTTATCTTATATCAGGTATCTAACCAGGGGTCTCCAAGGGAAAGGGTGGGGGTAGGGTTGGAAAATATTATCAATTTTTTTAAACGCCTTGATTTTTTGAAAAAAAATTTTTATAGATTTTTTAAATAGATTTTTTTCAAACTCGTCCAAAATGGCGGTATAGAGCATATGTGTATGTTACATGTCACAAAATGTATATACTGTATTTCCTCGAAATACCCCCTCAAAACGGACACTATGAAATAATGACCCACCCCCTCGAAATACCCCCCTAATTGTATGTAAAGGGAACATACATGACTACCGTATTTCTCCATGTGAACCGCCCCCCATGCACAACACCCGGGCGTTATACAGCTTTATAGCGCCCCCGGGGCGCTATACTTGGTTTCAAAAACCTTAGCCAAGTTTAAATATTTACATGGCAAATCAAGCTGAACTAATGAAACGTCGTCCACTTGGTTTGAACTGTTTGAATGCATTGTTATTCCGCGGTATGCGCGTTTTTCTATTGAATTCACTGCAAGCTGGGAGGAAACACAAAATTTGCAAATATTTAAGCAAAAATTTACCGTGATTTAACGCCCGGGTGTTATACAAGTTTAAAAAGATAGTTGCTGTAACGTGCCTCGGCTTTGTATAACACCCGGGCGTTTTACACTGACAAATACGGTAAAGCTGCAGTTTGTGATCCGGTAAAAACAATATGTAAAAAAGCAATGACCATGTTATGTTAGAACAGGTTTTGTACCATCTACAAACTTTAATAAGTCTATAGGCTCTTATACATGGTGCTTATTGGTGCATTGTTATACGTCTGCGTACATCACAAACAACAAATTAGTACCGGGAGTTCAAAACATTTCTGGCGAAATGATAAGTTCGCCCCCCCGCCTCTCGAAATACCCCCTCAAAATTCTCACTCTGAAACAATCACCACCGGGGGTATTTCGAGGAAATACGGTAGTGTATTGTTATGTCTATTGTGATCATATTATGACTGTGTCGTATTATTCATAGAAGTGACTCAGAACGACAATTTATTGACAACAAATATACCGTATTTCCTCGAAATACCCCCCTCAAAATGGGCACTATGAGTTTGTGGTCTGGGAAATGCAGAACAGACGTTCAAAACACTTATTGTATTATGTTAGAACATCGTTTATACTATCTACATCCTTATATAAGGCTGTAAAAACTTATAAATGGTGGTTATTGTTGCATTTTTCACGTTTCTCTCTCAAAATTTTCACTCTGAAAAAATAAACCCCCCGGCATTTCGAGGAAATACGGTAGACTTTTTCAGTCCATTAAAACGTTTCTAACTACGTAAACAATAGTTAACAAATTGATATAATCCATGTTACAAACCCAAAGTGTTCTGCAAGGCGTGAAGCGAAAAGACACAAACCGGAACTCTGAGAAGGTTTCCCATTTTGCAGGGCATTCTCCATGACTTTTGACACTTTGCATGACATTTAACATTTTACAGGGTCTGGGAGTGGCACCTGGACGGGCTGGACTCGGTGCTGTCTGAGGCACAGTGCAGCTGCAGTTCTCCATGTCCATCGTTCCTTGTAGGTGAGGGGGGTTCATGGGTTCAGGAGTGAGAAGGTTTTTCGCTTGCAATTCAATGTTGAATGCATTCACAGTAACGAAAAGTTCCGACACCGCCCTTGAGTTTTCTAAACTCTACATCACGTCTTATTCAATTTAACATGATCGCGTTATACAGGGTTTTTCCGTTACAACCAAAATTTCAACAATTTTCAACAAACAATTTTTCAAAAAGTTTGTTTTTATTATGATCAACAGGAGTCTCCAAGATTTTGGCCCTCGCGGCCAGTGCATGATTTTACCCCCCTCCCTCCAGAAACCTTCCCGGGGGCAGTCCCGCACCCTTTATAGTGTAAATCGCCCTCTATAGTGTAAATTAAAGTCAAATGGCATGGAAAAATTAAAAGAGATTTTACTACTAAACTTATCACATTTCGCATGACGTTTGATAAATTTGTATGACAATTTACGCATGCCATTAACATTCTTCAGAGTGCAGGATTGCCCCCGCAAGTTGTGCCGCTGTTTGCACATGGCTATCCAGCTGTAAGTACGCATGCATATCACCCAACGCACCAGTGGTGCACTTTGCAGTTCGCTTTGCCACTCACAAACTGGCCATGACTGTGCTCAAAAAGCCTATTCCAGACAAATTTATGTTGGTTTAAATGTTTTACGTATTTAAGAGTTCTTTGAAATTTTATTCTACTCTTTTTCGAATAAAATTGTTTTGTCCTCTTATTGATTTCCGGCCACTCACAGGGTGGGCGGAAATCAAATCACTTTGGCTATGGATGAAACAATCGAAATGCGTCAGGAGCGCGCAGCGGGCACTGAATTTGTAAAGTGGTTCAACGCTGGTAACACACGTTACACTGCCCGCTGGCGCCGCGACCCCGATAATTACGTCGGAAAGATTTTGGTGAAAAAACGCGGTGACGCTTCTCGCAATGGCGAAGCGAAATGGTTTAACTTGGCGGATTTTTCAAAAGAATACGAGCAGTACATTGAAGTGGGCAAAGAAGTTTTGTCCGGAAATAGGCCGCCTTTGGTCCAAGAAATGAATACTTTGCAATTGAGCTCATCCACAGTGCCTGCTGGCGCCGTGCCAATTATGGGGCCAACTGCACATGCTGATATGGAAGCGAGCAACGATGGGGTTATTTATTTTGAAACTTCTTTTTTCGGTATTCTCTCTGGATTAAGTAAACTTCTTTGTCAGACAGTTTTTACTCTTTTTAGGGCATCCATATGACGCCCAGTGAAAATCGGGGCGTGGTCCGACCAAGACCATCCGTTGAAAGCACCCCGTCTGACTCTGATTTTCGACAGTCTCCAAAACTTACTCGTGGCCGGGGGTTCAGTTTTACTGATCCCTCACCCAATGGCGTCAATAATGAAGGAACTTTGGTCGATAATTTGCGATCTGATTTGATTGACACAAATTCATCGATTTTGATTTCGCGCTCTTTTGAAAGCCCTGTGCGTGATTTGCGCCGTGCACCTAGGTTAAAATCTAAACCAAAAATTAATTACCGTGATTTCGGCGCAGGACGACTAGGGCGCAGTGCAAAATGACTGATTTGTTGGACACTTTTGGAAAACACTGATTTTGGAAAATTTTCGAGTTTTTGATTTATTATTTCACTTATTTGCCTATTGACTTGTTTACCAGTGGATTGTGAAATAAATGGATATTTGTTGAAGATGATTTACATTTACGTTGTGATTTTGGCGTTTTGTACTCGCAAAAGATTACTTGACCGATTTTCGACTTAAATACTTTTCCGTCTCTTGCGACAGCACCAAAAAAACCCTATGACAGATTCCGAAATCACCAGAAACCATGCTACGGCGTACCCGGTATGCGACGCGTCATCAATGCCGTACGATGGCGATAAAAATGGGATACGGCACTCTCACAGCTTTAAATTCATGTTTGTTGATTTTCACTCGACTTTTGCAAATTTTGCCAGTAAGCACATACGGGCTTACGATGTTGATTTTATTGAAAATTCAGCTCAAACTGTCGACAAGTACTCTGGGGATGCAACCATGCAGTGTGGCAGGTTAAGCTGTCGTACCTGCCCTCATATAAATACTTCAAAGTATTTTATGTCAACAATCACCTCTCAAGCTTTTATACACCATTTCACAAATATTTCATGTATTACAAAAAATATTATATATCTTATTACTTGTCAATGTGGTCTACAATATGTTGGGGAAAGTAAACACTCGCTGGACAAAAGATTTCAACAGCACCTATATCATATCAAAAAAGGTGTCAAAAACAATATTTTTTATGCACATTTTGTTGAATCCACAAATTGCTCATGGGAACAGTTATCAGTTCAAATTATTTACGTTGTCCAGCAGGACAACAATGTACCCCAAAAAAGTTCTGAATTTACCCAAATAGAGTATAACTGGATTAATATTTTATTTTGTGCTTACCCTTATGGTCTTAATCAGAAAATTAAATCACTTGGTCTCATCGACAAAATTGATTTTTCAAACACCAAAATAAATCTACCTTTTTTCAACACCAGATTGTGTCGATTTCCACGTCAACGACCAAGACATCATACATCTAGGACGGTTAAAGCCACGTTGGAAAATATACAAATGCTAACTACACCTAGGCAAGTTTACACATTTATCAATGCTTTACGCAAGTCTGAACTGTCAGATGTCTTTTACATGGCTAGTGTAGCTTTTCAAAGAGATTTAATTACTTCCAGAATAGAAAAATGTCTTAAATATGGTACCGAAGCAAAACGACGTCATTTATTTTTTCGCCAAAAACCCACAGAAAAACCTATTTTCATACCTTTTCATTACGAAAATCACTATGATGACGTAGTCAGTTTAACAGTGTTTCACAGAAACAATTTCAAAAAGGAATTGACAAAGGACCAATTAAAATTCGTAGATAAATTATCTTTAAAAATATCTTACACTCAACATCTTTCACTAAAAATATTTAATTATAATCGTTTTTTAAAAAACTTGACAATTATCGAACTTCAGAGAATAATTAATTCAGATTGTGAATGCTTAAACTCACGTTTTTGTCACCCACATTTTAGACATATTTTAACTGGTGATACTCAGATAACACCCAATGCTAAATTGCAACAATTTTTAGGATTTGGAACAAAATATCGTTTAACCCCTGTGAAGCAAAAGATTTTTACAAAACTTAAATTTGAAAAAATTGTTAACAATGTTTGCACTCGCTTATCAACTTTCAATAACAGCAACCAAACTGTGCTTGATTCTTTCAGGGCGCGTGCCCTGCATGGAATCAACTGCAGAATGAAAACTGCCGCTATCGCTCCAGAACGTTATTCAAAGATTACCTGGGATGCAACTTGTGACCATTCTTTGTTGGATCTACATGAAAAGTTGGTTATTACATGTATTGATAAGGCGTCTGGCACTTATTCTTTTACATGCAAAAAACTTTACTTACTCACCATTTGTAAAGAATTTGGCATTGAAAACGTGAATGACACTTCAACATTTGGGAATTTTACCTACACTTTCGAACATTTTGATGACATTGGTAAAATTCAACTTTTCAAAAAACACCTTGAACTCCACAATAATTTCATCTGTGAGGAAAAACGTTTTGCTGAAAAAGTTCCGATTATATATGCCATACCGAAGTACCACAAAACCCCCCCAAAATTTCGCTTTATAGCTGGTGCTAAACAGTCCACTTTAAATGGACTTGCTTGGTACCTGCATCTCATTTTAGTTTGTCTTCAGAAACAATTGAAACACTATTGTGATACGATAGTTGAAACTGGAGGCACCAATAGATATTGGATAGTAGATAATAGCCTAAACACCATGCAAAAATTGGATACACTTACCAATGTATCCAACTTAATTTCGGCAGATTTTTCACAAGCATACACGTCCTTGGATATCAATGCGATAAAATTTCAAATATCGAAATTAGTGAATCTTCTAGTTAAACATGATAAATGGGTGGTTATTAGAAATGGCTATGCTACACTACAGTCTTTAAAACGCCGCAGAGAGAATGATAAAATTGGTTTTACTAATTCAGAAATTATCGACTTATTAAATACAATTTTAGACAACACTTATGTATCATTTGCTGGACTTATGTTTAAGCAAACCAGAGGGATTGCAATGGGCTCTTCGGTGTCCCCTGAACTTTGTAATCTATCCTTAGCAATGATGGAATTTTCGTATGTGCAAAAATGTCAAGACAAAAGTTTACTGCAAAATTTGAACAATAAAATTTTCCGATACATAGATGATACGCTATGTATTAATTTTCCAAATTTTGAAATGATATCGAAAGATATTTACCATTCTTCACTCACGCTGGAAATTTCTAAATTAGAGGGTGGCACTAGGTGTCACTTTCTCGATTTGGATATTTCGATACAAAATGGTAAAACATGTTATAAAATTTACAACAAAACAGACGATTACAATTTCCGGATTGTAAGTATGCCAATAATACACTCAAATATAAAACAAAATGTCTGTTATAATGTACTTTTCAGCCAGTGTATCCGATTTAGTAGAGTTTGTACAAAACTTCAAGATTTTAATGAAAGATTAATTGCACTTTTATTACTTTTAAAAAACAATGGTTATTGTATTCAAAAATTACGTAATACAATAGATGGCTTCAACAAGAAATATGCTCCACTGTTACATAAGTATTCAATTACAAACAATTCCCAAAGATCGGACTGGAAAAATTCACTTTTTACCAAAATTTAATCAGTTTTTTAAAAATATTATATCTCACTGAGATTCTGAATTGCAAGCTGATGTTTTACATAAATACCATGTTTTTATTCAAAATTCTATGCAAACGAATTGTAAATCTATGCAAATTAATATTAATCAATTATCTGTACCGATCAATGCAAATCAACATTTTACGCATCTTCATCATTCAGGCTTGAAATATGGCACACGCGTCGCGCGGAATTGCTAAAAATACTCGTGGCAACGGCCGTGGTGGCCGTGGCAATGGAAATCAACCAGCTGCAAATATTGTGCGCGGATTTGATGACGATTTTACGGCGGCACAGCGAAAGAATTGGGGAGACTTTCGGGTATGTTTTAAGTGGCCTATTTGAGGAGAGGGCCAAAGTGTTTTGAGGATTACTTCACTTTTGGTATTTTTTGAAATTTTCCTGTTTTTTAAATTTACTTGGTTTTCGCTTTGTGGCTTCAAAGAGAGTTTTCGGTGAAGCGCTCAGGGTTGCCGCGAGGCACCACTGGCAATCAAAAAGAATTTTCAACTTAATTTTTGGAATCTAGCCAATTCCCAAACACTTTGTTCCAGTGCGGGGATAAAAGTTCCCCAGCCGAAATAATTTCTTTTTAAACCAAGATTGAAACTATAACTTTTAAATTTGGTCCTACGGACGCAGCCCCGTACGCGCCCCGAAGTAGCCGGGTTTGCAGAAACACCCTGGACGCAGTCGTGCGTGCAGGCGAGCGGCTTGGGCACCAGGCGGCGCCGCAACTGCTGTGCTCTTCACTGGCGCCGGGGCACGGGCCTAGGTTGATGCTTGCAGGAATGCAGGAATCGTGGACGTAGCCAGGGGAGGGGGCCGGGGGGAGGCGGCGGCCCCCCCTTTCCGGGCCGGACCAAAGATGTGCCAGAAATGGAACTTTCAGAAGACAATTTTGTCACAGCTTGAAAAATTTTGCGCGCGCATTCTTCCGTCACACAACATATATTTTCGGCTGACCAGTCTCCGCAGCCTAAAAGCCAGTAAAAAATCTAAATTCTTGTCCATCTCGCTGTATATGCCTGTAAGATACAGACATATACAGCTGTTTTGGCGCCAATGCCAACGAGAGTGGCGCCATGGCGTCACGCCTACGAATGGCGCCAGCGCCATGGCGTCATTCTCTTGCTACAGGGGCCAATTTTCAGGGGGGGGGCGCCGCCCCCCCCCGTTTGCCGGGCTCTGTATAACATCCGCCCCATGCTCAAAAATCGTGGCTATGTCCCTGTGGATGAGGGCTGGATGACATTGTACCAGTGTTGTGAAAACGTATTTACGTTTACCCGAAATACCCAGGTATTCGGGTATTTATACTTACGTTTACGTTTACCAAAAATAACATTACGTCTTGTTAGGTTTTCCTGGCACAATTACCCAGGTACCAGCGGAAACATAAATCATAAGTTACCAACGCGGGACAGTAATTGAGGCGTCTAATTCTAAAAGTCGACAAGTCCACAAAATGCGATTTTGAGTAAATTGCATTTTAAGTTTCAAACCCAATTCCAGGCCCGTGGTGCGTGTCCAATTTGGCTCTCTCATGCTTTCCATTAAGTTCCATATGTTGACAATAAAGTGTCAAATTTTCAGCCCCTAATCTCAACGTATATGTGAAAAATGGGGTGTCCATAAAATTCCATTAGGTCAGAGCAAAACTGTTTTTGGGAGGGAAATGGACTTATCGCCTTCTTGCACGCTAGAACATTTTTGTACCCGCCCGCGTTGTAACTGCCTTATCGGAAATTTATGCACTTGTCGACTTTTAGAAATCGGTGCCCATAGTGGACTTATCACATTTCTTCCGTTTTTTTCCCATAAAAAAAGGATGCGGAGGATGGACTTGTCGACTTTTAGCCCTCAATTTAATTCCACTAGATGCATAAAAATATGTGATATTACAGAAAGCCCTTTAGGCAAATTGGTCCATTGATAGCTGGAACTTCAAATTCCTAGCTGTTTAGAAACGATGTCGCCCTGAACTAGGTAGGTAGGGAAGGAAAAACGTTTTTTTCAACGACCTGGGTTTTTAACAAAAAACCCGTCTTTTCAAAAGCTCCCAGATATGGTTATCAGTCAACATATACAGGTATATCAGACCGGTTGCAGTACTCTGTGATGTTATAAATATATAACCATAGCATAGCTAAGGAAGCATGGCATAGCAAGTGGTGATTTCCATCAAAATATCCATTTTTATGTCGTTATCCATCAACAATATCCAGGGGGGGGGGGGGGGTTCTCAAAAATGGTCTCGATCGTCGGGTGAAAAAAACTTTTTTATTTAAAAAACCTTTGAAAAAATCCCTGCCACCCCTACCCCGAATCACTCATAATGTTCTTAAAAACTGAAAAATGAAAATCACCCAAAAACCAACTGCTCATTAGCGTCCACATGCTGCTGGCTGTTGTGCATTGCCTCTGTCTCTGATGTTGCCGCCCGAGCGTTCTTCGAATACACACCGCCCATTCGGTGGTCTGTAAAGTTTTTGTCATGTGTTTATATGTAAAAGTAAGCGACAGGTAAAACTTTGTTATGTGATATTATGGGTTTTAGACAAGGATGTATCCTGGGGCAGTTTCAAGCCGTGTAAAGTGTAAAGTTCAACTGTCATGCAAAGTTCTGTAATAAAATCTTTCCTTTTTTGTTTGAATTAACATTTTACATGACATTTGACACTTTACAGGGCTTGGGACTGCCACCAGGGGAGGGCGGGGGGGGGGGGGCTGCAGCGGGGGGTGAGACCTGATAAACTCCGGGAAATGCAACGAGTCAGGCCTATTACGCATGTAAACCCAGCACGCATGTAGACCCATTATAGATACATTAAATATACCCACATGGGTAAGAAAGGGAAACTCCCCAGCTATCTATCTATCCCAGTGGCAATGTTTTTTGCTACTTTCCGCTGAACACCCCCCTGCCCTCGCAAATTGCCTAGGTATTTAGCTGGATCGCTTTTGAGCAATTTTACCCTAATTTTCACCCAACATCGCTAATTTTCATACTTTTGATATGTTTTCACCTTTAAAATCGCTAGGTTATGTGTTTTATAGCTTATTTTCAGCATGCCACTAATAATCAAATGCGCGCTGGGTATACATTCGTGATGGGTTTACATGCCTATTGGGACAGGGTCCCAGCAACTTTT
Source organism: Sphaerolaimus hirsutus (assembly GCA_964036195.1). Lineage (NCBI taxonomy): Eukaryota > Metazoa > Nematoda > Chromadorea > Monhysterida > Sphaerolaimidae > Sphaerolaimus > Sphaerolaimus hirsutus. The sequence continues at coordinate 13,219,550 of OZ038452.1, read as the reverse complement.
GCTAGCAATTTTCTAAGCTTCAGTATCATCAGTATCAAAAAATAGCCCATCCGTTTATCTACCAACGTATGAAATTTCAGCCCTCTAACTCATTAATATCTCCGTTGAGAGCCCCCAAATATAAAAAGTTAAAGTTTGTTTGTCGGGAACAAAACTTTACTTCCTGGGACTGGTTGTTTATGATGATTGTGATTCAACCACACATGTCACCTTCAACTGGGATGCACTTTTTGATGAGAGTAGGCACGGAAAAAACATATTAGTATGGGATAAAGGCCTGTTTCCCTCATGTGGCCAAGTGGACTCTCATAAACAAAACAACAAAAATACAAAAAAATCATACTTTTTAAATCACAGTAAGACCACATGACTCATGCCTATTCCGCAAGCTACCTGCGGATGGGCCGACATGCGGAATGGAGTCAGTGATTACAAAGCGTGCGTGTTGTCAACCCCCCCCCCCCCCCGCAGCAACGGCGAGAAGTGACGGCGTCAACTGGATCACAATCATGAAGCAAACAACGGCAGTGCACTATTCCGCATGTAAACCCATCCCACATGTTGACCCGGAACACATTTAAATATACCTGGCATGTTGAAAATAGGTAATAAAACACATGACCTGGTTATTTTGAAGGTGAAAATCTATAAGAAGTATGAAAATTAGGGTAAAATTGCTCAAAACCGCTCCAGATAGCTAGATAGCTAGGCAATTTGCGGGTGGGGGGGGGGTGTTCAGGGGAATGTAGACAAAAAAATTGCGTCAGGTATAGATAGATAGCTGGGCGGTTTTGGGTGGTGTTACCCACCCCCTTTCTTACCCCTGCAGGCATAATGTGTCTATAATGGGTTTACATGCGGAATGGGCTTCGATGCGGAATGGGCTTCAATGCGGAATGGGCTTCGATGCGGAATGGGCCCTAGCCGTGTTCGGTGGATCACGTACGTTAGCGGTAAGTGTGATTTCGAAAGCGGTTTTTCTCTGTAATGATTTTTGACGCAGTACATGTGCTTGGCACGTGCAAATTACATATACCTACTTGGAGAACATCACACATAGTATGGAAACCTAAGATAACCCATGTAATTAAGGAACATGTAATTAAGGTTTTTTCATCATAATATTTCAATTTTGCTATGAATTAATTAATTACAAAATTTATCACAAGATTTTCATTCTTTCATTCATTCCGGTTCTCGGTTCGAAAATATGCTTGAAACCGCGGTGCGGTTCGGTTCGGTTCGGTTCGGGTCTGGGTCACAATCCCACCTACCACTAACGTGATCCACCGAACACATTCATACATTCATGCGTTGCCAATGCCGTGTTCCTGTTATCAATCATGAAATTTTTAAGTTCAACGTTGTTGATTTTCCCATTGTTTGCTTCACGATTGTGATCGCCGTCACTTCTCGCCGTTGCTGCCGGAGGGGGGGGGGGGGGGTTGACAACATGCACACTTTGTAACCACCGACCCCAACCCGCATGTCGGACCATTGAGAAAATTTAGCGAGCAATGAGCTGATGCTACCTGCGGGATGGGCACACCTGCGGAATGGGTAACAAAATATGCGGGATAGGTAACATGCGCAATAGTGCAGCGTCAAACCACATGTTCCAGTCACATCAGCCCAGTCCCCAGTGAATGTCACATGCTCCCTGAAGTGGCAAAGCGCATAAGAGGGCCTGCGGACTGGCTTACAAGCAATTTTGTCAGTATTACCATGATTTAAAAGTACGATTTCTTCTCATTTTTGTTGTGTTTATGAGGGGCCATGGGGCCACATGAGAGAGACAGGTACTTATCCCCTACAACAAAGTTTTTTGTCTATACCGATCTCCTCTAAAAGTGCCTCCCCTTGAAGGTTGAATCACAATCACCATCAACAACCACTCCCAGGAGTAAACTTTTGTTCCCAGTGAACAAACTTACTTACCTTACTTTTTTCATATAGTGGGCTTTCAACGGAGGCATGAATGATCTACAGGGCTGAAATTTCATACGTTTGTAGAGGAATGTATGGGCTATTTTTGATACTGATATCAGCCCCCTAGCACATCGTGATCGTGAATCGCAATTAAAAGAACTGAAAAATCTCTCGGCGAACGAACTTTTTTTCTGGGGTGTATCTGCAGATCGAGGTTCCTGAAATTGCACTCAATTTTGCACGTGTCGCTGTGTATGTACGTCTTGGTGAGCAGTTGGTCGAGCGTGGGCGTCTTGTACTACGTGTCCACCACTTCGGGCGGCAGGCGCAAGTCGGCCGCCAAAGACAGGCGCTTTTGGATATCCTCCTGCAGCGGAACACGATAAATTAACTGGAAAATGTGAGCATCCGGGATTCCTTTAGCGCTAGGGTTGGAGAAGAACTAAAACGATAATCAAATGCTAATTAGATACTGGGTTTGCTAATAAGAGGAAAAAATCAAATTAACAAATTTCAAAGACTAAATTTTAGTAATGACCCAATCAGCGCATTTTCAGCGATTTTGTTATTGGCAATCAAAAACGCTAATTTTTGTCATTTTGGCCATTATCACGTTTAAAATCACCAAGATCTCATTTGCCTTACATATATTGCGTTTCCCTGTTTATCCCTCGAAAACCCTATATTGAATGCCTCCAGAGGGGCGATTTAGTATATCTACCTATTTGTACCTCGAAGGTGGAAATCACGGCGACGCGTGCAGCATCAGTGCATGCAGGGCGGAGCTAACAGTGCGATGGCTGAGATGGGCGCGCCCGCGTGCAGATGGGACCAACCTCGCTCCACCCGTGCTTGCCCCTGCGCCGTTGGTTTCATGCGCACCACGTGGGCGGCTGCGGCTGCACCGGCGCCGGGGGACTGTGGCCACCTGCGCACCACAACCGCTACTATTAGCATCGACAATTCGACGAGTCATAATAGGTAAATAAATAATCACCTTGGCACATTATCGTTGAAGGCTCAGCTGCGATATGAACATGTGGGCGGGCGCACCGATGCACGTCGCTGACGCCGGAGCCGCACTGGATGCACTTGCTGCAGTGGGACAAGCGCCTGTGCAGGCAGCCGCCAACACCCGCGCAACACGCCAAGCTGCTCTTGTCAACGATCTAGTTTTTTTAAAAATAAAATAAATAACTACATCAGAATCGAAATACCGTACTTTCTCGAAATAACCCCGGGTCTGAACGACCCTACCTGAAATAACAGACCCTACCTTGAAATACCCCCACCCGAATTGAGTGTAAAGAAAATGTTAGTTACAAAGCTGCAGTTGGTGATACGTGTAAAGCATAACACCCTTTAAAAACAATGACTGACTTAGGACCGTAATATAACCGTAGGATTAGCTTATAACGTCTCTATACTGAAGTACTCCCCTCAAAATTTTCTGATGAAATAATAAACCCCCTGGGGATATTTTGAGAAAATATGGTATATGTATATGAAAATACGGCACTGTGTATCAACATTTTATAGATTATGAATGTTTACAAATCTGTAATACACAGCATACATACTTAGGCGGTGTGCCTCAGCACATGTAAATTTGCTCTCAGTGCATTTAACCAGAGTTGTTAAAAGTACTGAACTTTTTTTAAAGTAAACGTAAACGTTAAGTATTTTTCTTTTACTCACCCCTGAGTACAGAAAACGTAAAGTATTTTAAAAATACTTTTACACTGCGAAAAACGTGAATAAAATACTTTTTTTCAGAGAAAATGTAAAAACGAAATTTTTCTGGAGAAAACGTAAAAAACGGGTATTTTTTCTCACAGAAAACGTAAAAATTGGTATTTTTCTCAGAAAAAAATCAATGTTTTTTGAATTTTTACTCCAATATACAAAAAGATCACTCCTGCTTAGTATTTCTTATGAAAATGTCTAATGTTTGTCACTTTCTGTTAGGCAAAATGACATTTTCTGTCCCCTAAAAATGAGGTGATTGACAAACGCATATGCATGTCACTGTCCACGGGGCCGTCCTTGCACCGGCTGTCGTAGCCCCGGTGGGAAGCAGTCACGCTGTCATGAAGATGTGTGTGGCGGGGCACTGCTTGCGGTAGGGCAGCCGGGCATGACCCGCCCTTCCCCACAATGCCGCACAGACTGCCCAAGTCACGCTCGTCCGCCGACAGGTCGCCGAAAAATCTGCAAGTGTATATAGGTGTTATTCTCGGAGAACACATTTCTGCGCGTGTGATTGCACACAGAATGTAGGTCGCTTGAAAATACTGCAAACACGTTCTACATGCGTCGGCCTGTCGGGTGGTACGGTACACCTATAGGGATGGCCGGTAACGGTGGTTCTCCGGGGTATAGACGGAACGGCCTTCAAAGTATTAGCCTTCTCTTATAATCTTATTTAAGCGCCATTCCATGCCGAACCTAACGTGGTCACGACCTTTTGACAAAAGACGATATACGCAACGAGTCGACACACATATGGAACTTTTTCACACCCAACCAACACAAATCACCACTGGCCCATGGGACCGCGCAAACACTCACTTGTCCAAGCTGTTGCTCTGCTGCGTCAGCGCGATGCTGTACGGGTCCGCAACGTATCCACTGCAGGAGTCCGCAATCCGTTGACCAGCGAGTTGAATGCTGTCCCGCCGCACCGGCCGCAGCGAACAGGTCACAGTTGGATCCATCACCGCCGAGCAGTAGATTATCGAATAAATCCGAGTTGGATAAGAGGCGCCGCCCACGTCCGAGTCGACCAGCGACACTGACCGCTAGCGACGCAGCGCTGCGTAAACACGCGCGTCAATGCACGCAATGGGCAAAATAGACAAAAAGGAACTATTCAAGAAAACGCACTGGAGCCGGCAAAGTCGGCACCATCAGAGAAATCAACATGTCAAGCGCATCACCGTCATCCAGCATCGCTTCCACAGAATCTGCAATATTCAAAATAGGAAAATAATTTAAGCTTCTGGCAGCAAAATTAATACACTGTAGAGAATAACACCAAATAAGTAGTAACCAGCAGCAACTTATTACGCACGGGGGGAGGGGGGTTAGTGATAAATCGATAGAGGTATTTTCAGTGAATGATAAATCAAAAATCTATGTCATGCTGCGTCATTGTGGGAAATGTTGCTAAAAAGATAAAATTTCTAAAGTTCTTATCATATTCTCTATTCCTTTTTTTCCTTTTTTCAATCTTCTTTTCAATAGAAATGTTCGAAAATATCAAAAGACATGCTTAGGTTGGCACTTGATTTTTTAAACTGATTTTTATTTTTTTAAATCAAAAGGCAAAATTTCTGGTAGACTTGCACCAGGTAGTTTACTTTTTTTGCACGCAAGTGCACAACTTCTCATACACATTACCATATAAACAATGGCGCCAACGATAAAATGCACTGTTTCAGTGTACATATCATAGCGGAAGCATTTATAGAAGATGAACGTGCTATATCATTTTTCTGATGGTGACTCAAGCCACAAAACTCATCTTATCATGAATATTTTATTCCATATTTCCAGGAAATATGCCCAGGGGGTTTATTTTTGACAGCAAATTTTGAGGGGTTAATGCAACGGGGCTTATTCAAGTGGGGTCTATTATTTTGCGAGAACTTTTACGAAATTATGTTAGGTATCTATTCATTGCTTGTAACATATATATACAGTCAGACGCAGAAGAATTCAACAATAAAAAAAGATGCATAAGTGCATAAGCTGTGGCTTGAATAATTCCTCCCTTGAATACTACCCCCTCAAAACAGCTTGATGAAAAAATAATTCGCGAGGGGAAATTTTTCAAGCAAATACAGTGCAAGTAAATACGGTCCCACCCCTTCGTAAGGCAACTACCGTGTTTCTACAAATCAACCTCCCACAAAATACCCCCAGGTCTAAGCGAGCTGAGGAAATTATAAACCCCTGAGAGTATTCCAAGGAGATACAGTGCATTGTAAATAGGCAATCAATGATGTCAGGGCGTGGAATTGACATTTTTTCTAATATGTGGGTCATATGCAAAGATTTGCAGTTTATGTGGTATAAAACGATCAACATGAAGTCAAACTTGCAATGCTAGCAAAAAATTAGAAACATGAAAGTGTTGCACACCACCAAAATGATATCATTTGGCAGATAAGGCAGTTTATATGGAAAAATTTATCCATTCATCCCTGCACCTTGGCGCCATTTCCGGCGCCATCAAAAACAATGGCGCCGGGCGCCAAACTGGCGCCAGCGAAAATGGCGCCAAGTGCCAAGGGCCCCATTTGAAATAATGGCGCCAGGCGCCAGATGGCGCCACAAAAAAGGGCGCCAAGCGCCAATGGCGCCATTCCATCACTACCTATGACGCCACAGTCATAATATGACCACAATAGACATAACAAAACATTGTCTGACACAATTTTGTCTCTATACCCCAACTTTGGACGATTTAAAAAAATGATTTTAATTTAAAAAAATCAATTTTTTAAATTGATTTTTTTTATTCAAGGTATTTCAATTTTTTTTTCCAACCCTAAACACGCTTCTCCGGTGTTTTTCTAGTTACAAAAAGCCGACAAACTAACCCGGATCATAGCTGCCCCCATATTTGTCGAGTTTGTCCTGTTCCAACCGCTGGAGCACTGTGGACTGCTCGGGGCTGGGGTAGAAGGGCGAGTTGCGGCATTTGTGCGCCCGTCGACGCGAGTACTCGCACTCGTCCCACGGCTCGTTGCACACGTCGAACGGCTACCGACACGCGAATCTTAACAGATAAGTTGCCTAAGCATTATAAACCTTTAATGCATCAAAGCTAGCCCGGCGCATGCCTATTCCGCATTTTGGCCCATTCCGCATTTTGGCTCATCCCGCACATTTAGCTACCCATCTCGCATTTTGGCCTATCCCGCATCTTGCCGGTGTAATGTGCGAGATAGGCAGTGTGCGTGATGGGTTTGTGTGCGGGATAGGCCAAAATGCGGAATAGTGCACCATCCTTTTGGAATGGAACTCCCCATGTGCACCGCACGTGCAAATCACACGCCACGCAAATCACACGCGGCTGTTTGAAACATGTTCAAACATGTTTGAAAATTTTGACGAAATAATAATCCCCCCCTTGCATAGATCCCCCCTCGAATAGTTCCCCCCTCAAAAATGCCTGATGAAATAATGATTCCCCGGGGGGATTATTCAAGCAAATACGGCCTCAAGCAAATAAGCAAATACCTGAGCAATTAAGTGATTATTGTGTGGGCAGTTAACGGCTGATAATATTTTAATTGATCAGCACCAACCGCAAACTGCCCACACAATAATCACTTAATTGCGCAACACGCAATTAAGTATGGGGGGCAACTGTGGGGGGGGGGGGCAATTGACATGCGCCGCGTGTGATTTGCGTCGCGTGTGATTTGCACGGACAGTGTAGCATTCCGCAAAAAAGCCCATTCCGCATTTTTGCCCATCCCGCAAATGTGCCCATCCCGCACACAGGTGATGCAACTTGCGGGATGGGCACATTTGCGGGATGGGTCACATAATTTGCGGGATGGGCACATGTGCGGAATGGTTTTTGATGCGGAATGGGCCCTTGCCATTTGCACGTGCGGCGCACATGGGGAGTTCCATTCCAAAAGGACGGTGCACTATTCTGCATTTTGGCCTATTCCGCATTTTGGCCTATCAAGCACACAAACCCATCACGCACACTGCCTATCTCGCACATTACACCGGCAAAATGCGGGATAGGCCAAAATGCGGGATGGGTAGCTAAAAATGTGCGGGATGAGCCAAAATGCGGAATAGGCCAAAATGCGGAATAGTGCACCGTCCCCCACCCCCACCAAATATTTAGCTACACCCACGAAACCAGAGTTGGTATTTTTGGAACTGGTATTTTTGGAAAATGTAAACGTAAATACCTTTTCCACTTTGGAAGTGTAAATACTAAAACACATTACCGTATTTCATCCAATAGAAAGGCGGAAACACGAGGAAACTGAATAGGCTTGGCTTTTAAAAAACAACGTTTTCTTAAAAAATCTGGAAGATATGGCTTTGTGTCAACATATATAGGTAAATCGTGGCAGACACGTGGCAATACTCTGTGATGTTTTTTATGACCATATAATGGCTGTGGAGCCATGGGATAGCATCATAAGTGGTGATTTGTGTCAAAAATTTCCATTTTTTTGTCGACATGTTCGTATTTCGCTTTATAGTCGAATGTTTGTGACTTAAAGCGAAGTTTGGCACGGAATAGTGATCAAACAAGGTTATAAAAGGAGGTTGTTACTTTGGGAGTGATGTTACACACTGTGGAGGTACATGGAAGCACATTACCTGAATATTATATACTACAGCAACATATGACGGTTTATTAACCCGTGGTAGCACATAGAAATGGATGCTTTGATACTAAAAATGCCACAAAACCAATGAAAACAACCACCAATGTCAATTTGTGTGTGAAATTGCGTGCTTGCAAAATACCTAGTGTTTAGTACTAAAAATTACGGCCAATGTTTTTTTAAAACGTTTCGGATATAGTGTTTTAAAAAAACGTGTAAAAAAACATCGGCCAGCCCTAGGCTTGAATGGCATCAAAAAGCCATTGCACAACAGAAAAGGGATAGTTGCCAAAACTGATGATGATATGCTACGCGATAATGGATGACTTAATTCGATGATGAAGGTAATGTCAGTATTACGTTTATAGTTGAAATAACCTCTCACGTAACTTGGCACAGAAACTCATTAGCCAATCCTCTACACTCGGCACTTTTCCATGTCACTTGTACACTTGCTAATTTACGTCAAAATAGCTTCGCACCGTCAACTTGCACACCCCGATCCAGAAAATGACCACTGACTCGAAAGAGCCACTGTGCCTGCCTTCACCGAAATCGTCGACGGTGGTGATCATCTCGGCGAGGGCGCTGGTCAGCAGGCAGCCGAACGAGTCGGCGCCGTCGGCCTCGTCGAGCAGCTGCTCCAGCTTGAAGTCGCTGGCGCGTGAGTCAGTGTCGTCCGCGTCGCAGTCGTCCACGTGCTGGATTGTCAAAGCGAACGCGGTCGAGTTCAACTCAATTTTTTATTTGCTTTTTATTGGAAATCAAAGGATGTTTCAGATTCAGAAAAAGACCTATCAAAAATATGTCCCTTTGAAGCTTTCGGACTATGGTATTTTCGAATTAGGTATTTTGTGCAAGCGCGCAATTCACAATTTGGCCAATAATTCTTGCTCGTTAACGTTACACCATTTTGAAAAAGTAAACGCACACGTAAAACTCATCGGTGCAGGGGCCAGCGGGGATTTTCACACCGTCCGCGTACACTGACGGCAGGGTCGGGGGCGTCGGGTTCGGAGTTCCAGCGCAGCCTGAGAAAGCCACACGTTTTTGAGAAAGCCACACGTTGAATAGTTATGGTTCAACATTAATATCCGACACAATACTATAACAGTGGAGTCCTTCTCACAGATTTCGAATTTAAATCGAATAACGAGTTATATCTATATGCACGGCATTTGACATTTTTCAGGGAATGGCATTTGATGTTTTATTTATAGGGTCTGCTCTTTTAGATGACACTTCGCATGACACATGGCATTTTACAGGGTGCTTTATATGACGTTTGACATTTTCCAGAGAATTGACAACTTTAAAGGGTCTGGGAAGAGTCAAGCCTATTACGCATGTAAACCCATCACGCATGTACAACCATTTAAGGCACATTATACCCGCAGGCAGGGACGTATCCAGGATTATTGAGCGGGGGGCAGCTTGTTTACGGGGCCGCCTCCCTAAAATTTTTCCCTATATAGGGATGGAAAGGCGTTTTGGCGCTGGCGTCATACAAAGGCGCCACCCCAAACCGCCCAGCTATCTATCTATCCATGGGGCAAATTTCATTGTCTACTTTCCCCTGAACACCCCCCCCCGCAAATTTCCTAGCTATCTAGCTATCTGGAGCGGTTTTGAGCAATTTTACACTAATTTTCACCCAAAATTGCTATTTTTCATACTTCTTTAAGCTTTTCACCTTCAATATCACTAGGTCAGTTGTTTTTTAGTCTTTTTCAGCATGCCGGGTATAATTAAATGTGTTCCGGGTCAACGTGCGGGATGGGTTTACATGCGGAATAGTGCAGGCCCGTCTGGGACTGCCCCCAGCTGTCAGATCAACAACCCAAAGTGCTTACCGGGCACAACGGAGGGTGGCCTGCAGATGCCCACATTCGGGTTGAACGCAGTGCCGTAGCGGCGCCACAGCCGGAGCTCTGGCCATTGGCGCAGCTGAGGTGTTCATCTTGGAGAGGGCTCAGCAGAACTTGGCTGCCCTCGGCCACCGCCGCAGCCTGTTGGGGCAGGGTGGCAGTGCTGATGTTACGGTTGACACTAGCGATGAATTAAATCTAGTGTTTTAGTATGTTTTTGATGACTTACAGGTTTGACTTTTTGATGACGACCGTTGCGACGTTTCGATGACAACTGTTTTGATTTTTTTGTGTTTTTCAACCGTGTTTTAAACAAGCATCGAAAACAAAACAGCTTAAATTTTATGTGATTATTCACTACGTATTTTGCATTTGTGACGCGCGCGCACACTCACATTTAAATTAGATGTTGAACATTTGCATTTCATTAAAATTTATCATTTATAAATGGGCCTGTGTCTCTGTGCATGTTTACCCGCTGTGCATGGTTACTCGGCGTGCATTTTTCTCTACCCGGTGTGCATGGTTGCCCGGTGTGCATGGCGGCCGCCCCTCCATGAACACCGGGCCCCCTGCACACTGGGCACCACCATGCGCTCCGGGTATCCGTGCACAGCGGGCCGACATGCATGCCGGGCGTGCGACCACCCCCATATGCCGCTGGCATATTCCCAATTGTTTCCCACCGCAGTCGATAGCCATTTGTTTTACTACCAATTGTTATATTGTCTATTGTTTTTTACTCATCAATATAAATACCGTATATCCCTGAATAAGTCCCCAGGGGAGTTATTTTTTCGTCAGCCTTTTTGAGGGGGGAGTTATTGAAGGGGAGAGTTATTTTTTCATCAGTAAAATTGGACTTGATTCATTGTATGAATGCATTTTGTCAACTCATGTAATCCAGGTATTGACCAGTTCTACAACAACTAAAAGGTGTGTATATACTGCAAACACATTATGTATCTGCTGTCGCTGCTGCTAACATTCTTTTGTATTTTCATCGATCATTTTTGACAATTTTGTAGCATATTTTTCACCCAGAGGGTGCGTTATTCAAGATGGGGGTTATTCAATTGGGACTTATTATTTTGTTAGCGGTTTTGAGGGGGAGTTATTCAATGGGAGGAGTTATCCGATGAGTTGTTCAAGGGGTTTGGGGGGGGGGGTTACTACCCATTGGGGATCCCAGCACCACATAACTTAGAAACTTACCAGACGGGTACCACTTCCTGATCCACTGGTTGTTGGCACAGATCCAAAATTCATCGGAGCACGGCGCGATGCCCACTTTTTCGCGGTTGTTGCACAGGCCCACTGAGGGACCCAAGCCGCAGCCGGGGGCGGCCGCCACGGTGTCGAGCACGGGTCAAGCCTATTACGCATGTAAACCCATCCCGCATGTAGACCCATTATACCAGCAGGGGTAAGAGAGGCGGGCGGGTAACCCCACCCTAAACCGCCCAGCTATCTATCTATTTACCTATCCATGACACAATTTTTTGGCAACTTTCCTCTGAACACCCTCCCCAAGGCGAATTGCCTAGCTATCTACCTATCTGGAGCGCTTTTGAGCAACTTTACCCTGATTTTCACCCAAAATCGCTGATTTTCATACTTCTTATAGATTATCACCTTCAAAGTCATTAAATCATGTGTTTTATTGCCTATTTTCAGCATGCCGGGTATAATAAAATATGCTCCGGGTCAACATGCGGGATGGGTTTACATGCGCAATAGTGCAGTGGGGGGAGGGGGTTCAGGGTTACATCGTTTCTAAACAGCTAGGAATTTGAAGTTCCAGCTATCAATGAACCAACTTGCCTGAAATAGTGATGGAAAAGCGCCAGGAAAAATGGCGCCATTCAAAAATATGGCGCCGGACGCCAAAGGGCGCCACATAAAATGGCGCCATCTGAAAAAATGGCGCCGAGCGAAGGGCGCCAGAAACAATGGCGCCAGGCGCCAAAAGGGCGCCAACAAAAAATTCACTCTATGAGCCTGTATATCATCATGGAAGCATTTATAGAAGAGCAACATGCTGTACCATTTTTCCGATGGTGACAAAAGCCACAAAACTCATCTTATCGTGAATAATATATATAATACCATAAATACTTCCTGGAAATACCCCCAGGGGTTTATTACTTCATCAGCAAATTGTGAGGGGGTTAATGTAAATACGGTGCTTATTCGAAGGGGTTCATCATTTCGCCAGAACTTTTACGAAATTGTATTACCGTATTTCATCGAAATACCCTCCTCAAAATTTGCACTACGAAATGCTGTCGAAATAATTACCCCCACCCCCTTGAAATACCCCCTCCCTTGACTAACCCCCGCAAAATGTGCTCTATGAAAGAATAAACCTGCGCTCTATGAAAACATAATATTTCGGGAAAATACGGTATCTATTCATCGCTTAAGGTGTTTAGAGATACCGTATTTGCTTGAAAAATACCTCCCTTTGGACGTTTAGGTACATACATATTTCCTCCTGAAGAATGTCTGATGACAAAATATAATTGCCATTAAAGGGCGCCAGCGCCATGGCGCCATTCCATCACTAACCTAACGGACTTTCTGTAATATCACATATTTTTATGCATCTAGTGGAGTTAAATTGAGGCGTCTAATTCTAAAAGTCGACAAGTCCACAAAATGCGATTTTGAGTAAATCGCATTTAAAGTTTCAGACCCAATTCCAGGCCCGTGGTGCGTGTCCAATTTGGCTCTCTCATGCTTTACATTAAGTTCCATATGTTGACAATAAAGTGTCAAATTTTCAGCCTCTGCTCTCAACCTACATATATGTGAAAAATGGGGTGTCCATGATATTCCATTCGAACAGAGCAAAACTGTTTTGGGGAGGGAAATGGACTTATCGCCTTCTTTGGGGAGGGAAATGGACTTACGTTTTTGTACTGCACTGCCCTGCCGCACTGCCCATTGCCATTGCCGCGAGAACGCACTGCCCATTGGACGGGTTGTACACGGTGCCGCTCTGACCCGAAGTCAGTTCCCATTGGCCACCGCTGCAGTACCAATATTGGGCACAAAAGGTTCCGGTCTGCAACGTAAATATGTACACATCTTAATCAATTGATCGAAATGTAGAGAAAATCATCATGTTACTAGACCCAAAAAACAGAGGGTGCTGGCAAGTACATTTTAGAAGCTTTTGAGGTCAGAAGAGCACCGATCAGAAGCATTCCGGGAGACGAAATTTTTGGTTACTATCCCGAACGCCCCGGCCCCAAATCGGGTTGCACTGATACGCACATCTGCCCATTATGCACATTTGCCCGTTTTTTTCACTTGACACTTTTTCAAGTGATTTTCAGATATGAGTGAAGTGAAAAACGTAGCGCAATGACATTAGTGAACTTTTTCCACTTCACTCATATTTGAAAATCGCTTGAAAATGTGTCAAGTGAAAAACAGTGAAAAATGGCCAATTTTCACTGTTTTTTCAACATCTGGAGCAATTTTAGAGAAATGTTACCCTAATTCTCATTCAAAATGTATTTTATGTAATGTATTAAAAATTTATTTTCTTAAAGTGTTGCCTATATAGCACTGATAAAAATTCATATTTCATTTTTTCTGTTTCCTCTTTTTTATTGTACAATAAAGCATTTTAACCAGGGATGGTGACGTAAGGTTATTGAATTGTATGTGAGGCCACACACAGATGTGTGTAATATATGGCTATATTTTACTCCATTGTGCAACTAAGAATATCCTCTATCCGAATCCACAAACTTTAAAGGGGTTTCCCCCATCGCTACTTTATACCTAAGAAATCAAAATGTGCTTTCAGGTCAATTACAACTGTTTGCATTGCCTGCAAAAGCACAATGCAGATCCGCGTAATGGCTATATTTTACACCTTTACGTAGCCCAGAATGTCCTCTATCAGAATCCACAAACTTTACTGTGGGTTCCCTGTCGCTACTTTATACCTAAGAGACCAAAATGTGCTTTCAGGTAAATTCCCACAGTTTGCATCTCCTGCAAAAGCACAATGCAGATCCGCGTAACAGCTATATTTTACACCATTGCGAAGCCAAGAAAGTTCTCTATCAGAATCCACAAACTTTAATGGGGGTTCAAAATTGCTACTTTATACCTCAAAAATCAAAACGTGCTTTCAAATCGATTCTTGCAGTTTGCATCGCCTGCAAAAGCACAATGCAGATCCGTGTGATGACTATATTTTAAACCGTTGCGAAGCCCAGAATCTATCTATAAAGTAGTGATGGGGAACCCACATTAAAGTTTGTGAATTCTGATAGAGGACATTCTGTGCTTTGCAACGGTGTAAAATATAGCAGTTACCCGGATCGGCATTGTGCTTTCACAGGCAATGCAAACTGCAAGGATTGACCTGAAAGCACATTTTGATTTCTTAGGTATAAAGTAGTGACAGGGAACCCCCATTAAAGTTTGTGGATTCTGATAGAGGACATTCTGGGCTACATAATGATGTAAAATATAGCCGTTACACAGATCTGCATTGTGCTTTCGCAGGCAATGCAAACTGCGGGAATCAACCTGAAAGCATGTTTTGATTTCTTAGGTATAAAGTAGCAATGGGGAACCCCATTAAAGTTTGTGGATTCTGATACAGGACATTCTGGGCTATGTAATGGTGTAAAATATAGCCATTACGCAGATCAGCATTGCGCTTTTGTAGGCAATCCAAACTGCAGGAATAAACCTGTAAGCACATTTTGATTTCTAAGTTATAAAGTAGTGATGGGGAACCCTCACTATAGTTGGTGGATTCTGATAGAGGATATTCTGGGCTATGCAACGGTTTAGAAAATAGCTGTTATGCAGATCTGCATTGTGCTTTAGCAAGTGATGCAAACTGTGGGAATTGACCTGAAAGCACATTTTGATTTCTCAGGTATAAAGTAGCGATGGGGAACCCCCATTAAAGTTTGTGGATTGTGATAAAAGGAAATTCTGGGCTTCGCAACGGTGTGAAATAAAGCTGTGATGCGGATCTGCATTGTGTTTTCGCAGGTGATGCAAACTGCAGGAATAAACCTGAAAGCACGTTTTAATTTCTAAGTTATAAAGTAGCGATGGGAAACCCCCATTATAGTTGGTGGATTCTGATAGAGGATATTCTGGGCTATGCAACGGTGTTAAATATAGCTCTTATGCGGATCTGCATTGTGCTTTTGCAGGCGATGCAAACTGTGGGAATCAACCTGAAAGCATGTCTTGATTTCTTAGGTATAAAGTAGCGATGGGGAAACCCCCATTAAAGTTTGTGGAATTTGATAAAAGGAAATTCTGGGCTTTGCAATGGTGTGAAATATAGCTGTGATGTGGATCTGCATTGTGCTTTCGTAGGTGATGTAAACTGCGGGAATAAACCTGAAAGCACGTTTTAATTTTTAAGTTATAAAGTAGTGATGGGAAACCCCCATTATAGTTGGTGGATTTTGATAGAGGATATTCTGGGCTATGCAACGGTGTAAAATATAGCTGTTATGCGGATCTGCATTGTGCTTTTGCAGGCGCTGCAAACTGTGGGAATTGACCTGAAAGCACGTCTTGATTTCTTAGGTATAAAGTAGTGATGGGGAAACCCCCATTCAAGTTTGTAGATTCTGATAAAGGACATTCTCATTGCAATTTTCAATTTTTTACCGGTGTCCAAGGTTTGTTCCTGGAGTGGCCACTCACAGCAAAAAATGGATCCGTGAAGCATGTGGAAGCAGGCTGGATGCGAGTGAAGCTTCCACGTGAATCCACACACTTCCACCAAC
The DNA here is from genome assembly GCA_964036195.1 of Sphaerolaimus hirsutus. Classification (NCBI taxonomy): domain Eukaryota; kingdom Metazoa; phylum Nematoda; class Chromadorea; order Monhysterida; family Sphaerolaimidae; genus Sphaerolaimus; species Sphaerolaimus hirsutus. The sequence goes on along the minus strand of OZ038452.1, from coordinate 13,203,590 downwards.
ATCACGAAAATATCAGTGAAGTGTCTCCCACACGCTTCACCTAGCTTCACCGCGCGCTTCACGCACGTCCAAAATGTGGAAAACACTTCACCGCGCTGCCACTTCCAAATGCTTCCCCTACGCAAGGAAGCGTGATGTGCCGTCACGCGGATTTTCGTGATGTGTGTGGAAGCGCTTGCGTGCTGCGTGAAGCTTCACCGCGCATGCACACACACATTTTTTGCTGTGACTGACTCGTGGACTGACACATATACACCAGACCAGACCCTGCTGAGCAGCTATTGAGCCAAATGTTAGTCACCACACTTGATCCCCCAGATCGCCCAGCTTACGACATTACCAAAGTGGCCCAAAAAATTTTAAAAAGAAATTTTGCCCCACTAAACTAAAACCCAAACAAAAATTCTAAACGCTGAAAAGAGTATCCTTGTTTTGTATGCCCATCTTTAGGAAGGAGCCATTTGCTGTGTAGATGTGTGCATCCCGGGAAAATAATAATCTTAAATACAACCTGTCAATCAACCTGATAGGTAGTCCCCTCGTGACATTGTGGCGGCGGTGCAGTGGTTGTTGGCACGCAGCCAGGCACCCATGAAGCCTCCTCACACTGCCCATTTGCAGGGTTGTAGATTGTACCAGCCTAGCCTGGCAGGAAGTTTGCACCCACTGCCCGCCACCGCAGTACCAATAAGATGGTGTGCACGCGCCGGACTGAAAATGCATGGAACAAGATGAAATAAAGTCAGATTCAGGGGTCCAAAGATAGGTGGTGTTTTTCGGAAGAAAGTATCAATAATCTCAGAAAATGACTCAAAAGTAACATTAAATAAAATCTCGTGAGAAACGCAGAGAAAAATATTTTTTATACTTTCTTATCGCAAAAGAAATATAATCAAGTTTAGAATAATTTGCAGAAAAAATAATATAATTTTTTATATTCTTATTATTTTGAAAATATAAATCTCTTTAGACACCGGAACGCTAGTCGAGAATGACAAGTGACAATATCTACAAGAACCTGATAGGTAGTCCCCTCTTGACATTGTGGCGGCGGTGCAGTGGTTGTTGGCACGCAGCCAGGCACCCATGGAGCCTCCTCGCACTGCCCATAGGCAGGATTGCACACATTTCCAGCTTGACACGATGTCAGCACCCACTGGCCGCCGTTGCAGTACCAGTACTGCGAGCTGCACGCGCCGCCCTGGGAATGATTTTGAGTTTGAGTTTTTTCAATATTTTTTTCCAATAATTTTTAAGGGCGAGATTTTATTTTCAGAAATGAAACCATTGGCAAATATGTTAAAATCTCTATTCCATTTCATGATTAATTCCATAATTTTACCCAAAAAAATGCATATTTCTCCCTGAACCAGTTTTGGTCCCGGTGACAAAAAATGCGGGCGCCATACGGATAAAATGCGCGATTTTTTGGCATTTCAGATCTGCCTTTTAGGTAGGTAGGTAGGAATTGAAGAAAACAAATCAGGTGAATTTGAAAAATCGTGTTTCCACTAATATACCGTATTTCCTCGAAATACCCCACGGGGGTGATTGTCTCATAGTGGTCTCGAGAGGGGGGGGGTATTTCGAGGGGGGGGGGTTATTATTTCACAAGAAAATTTTTGAAAACCAAGTACGAAATTGTCGTCTGAAACGTATGCAGACGTCGAAAAATGCAACAAAAACCGCCATTTATAAGGTTCTGTAGACTAATATTAGTATGTAGATGGTATGTACACTGTTCTAACGTGACACCGACATTGTTTTAACGTGTGTTCTGCAGTACACAGAACACAAACCACAGTTATTGTCATGTACGTTCCCTTTACACTCAATTTGGGGGGGGGTATTACGAGGGGGGGGGGTGATTGTTTCATAGTGGTCCCGAGAGGGGGGGGGGTAGAATGAAGGGGGTATTTCGGGGAAATACGGTAGCTAAAAACGCCCGCTAAAAATTATTTAAACCAACAGTTGGACACCTTGACTAGCATAGAATAGTACAGGACACGGCGTGAATCGTTGCGGCCGGATGACCCACCTGGAGAGTGGTGCCACGCTGGCATAGCGGCGGGTTCGAAGGCGGCGCGCAGCCGGGCACCCACGAAGCCTCTTCACAGGACCGTTGCAGGGGTGGACAAGCGTCCCGGGCACAGCACGTCAGCACCCAGTGGCCGCCGCCGCAGTACCAATCTTTCTGACCGTCTCGTCAATGTAGTTCGGTATGCCCAGCACATATATTCACGATAACCCCGAACAAATCCAGAGTGGTTATTTTTCGTCGGAAGAAAAATCATGGCTTTAGGTTAGAAAATTTGGGACCGAGAATGGATTCTGAAGACGATGTTGTCGCCATCAACAGCACAAAGTTAGAAAATGAAAATGACTTAAGTGTCGCTGCCGATGAGTTACCATCAACGTCCAAGGGCAGACTACCAAGTGGACATCCGAAAAATGTCGCGGAGAGCTTGATTTTGAAAGAATCTACTGAGCAAAGCTCTCTAAAAAAAATTTATGCTTAATAATAGCTTACTCTTTAGTATCCATACTCAAAATTTGGAAAGTGTATTTACGCTTACGCTTACGGTTTCCAAAAATACCGGTATTTTAATTACTCTGGTTTCAAGCTATGAGTGAACCCGCATCACATTCACTTATCGTAATTTCCTTCAATTGTACTGGCATCGTGCCAGTACCGACATCACCCAATGATTCAAAAGCCAGCTCAATCCACACAAACCAGGCGGGGTTCCCTTGGGTGGTATGTTGCGTAAGCGGCGGGCGCGCCGCCGCTACATCTGGGTACGTTCTCAGCGAAATCGCAAGTGCCGCTCAGGTGGCTGAACACGGTGGCGGCGGGGCAGCGGCGCAGGGAGCCCGTGCCGCGGACGCACTGGATGCACAGCGAGCAGTCGGCCTCGTGCGGGAACAGCCCGTCTGTCGGCCAGGGGCAGTCGACCATCACTGCGGTGATAGGATTTTTTTAAGTAAATTTCAGAATAGTTTGGAAAAGTGACGGGATCTTGCGAAAACTAAAACTAGTGCAAGGATGTATCTAGTGCAAGTGCTCAGTGCAAGGACGTATCCAGGGGGCGGGGGGGCGGGGGGGGGGGGGGGTTGCAGCCCCCCCCTTCCTGGGTGAGACCTAAAAAATCGGTGAAAATGCGACTTTTATACAACTTTTTGAGGTGTTATGGAAAAATTTTGAGCGCACGCGCGCATTTCTGGATCACACAGCTTTAACATCAGAAAATGGGACATCATACTCTCAATTCACTATAAAATACACTAAATGGCGTGTTCATCGCTCTATTTCTATGTATATTTACATACAAATTTACATACATCGATTTTTGGCGCCAGCACCAATGCCGATGGCGCCATGGCGTGGCGCGTATGAACAGCGCCAGCGCCATGACGCTATTCCGCCACCATGTAGGTAAAATTTTAGGGGTCCCCCCGTTCGCCGGGCTCCGTAAGCAAGCAGCCCCCCGCTCCAAAATCCTGGATCCCGTCCCTGGCTCACTGGGAAAAATACCAAATATTGAATAGCGTATTTCCTCGAAAATACACCCAGAGAGTGCGAATTTTGAGAGGGGAATTTCGAGGGGGGTATTCGGGGGAAAGCGGGGAAGTTATTTTTTTGTCGGAACTTTTCGTAAAGATTGTAGTAAAGAATGGGATTCTACATAAATACTCAAAACCGGTAATAAATGACACCAAACTGGACATATTATAACATTATACAAACTACTCTGTGTTAAATAGCTGCGTACATAGCTGCGAATCGAAATAGTCCCTCTTTCGTACACTGCATACATGTAGCTAATTCAAGACAATGGTATTTCGTGGGGGAGGGTTAATTCAAGGCATGTATTTCAAGGAAATGCATCACTTTTTTCCTGAAACCCCCCCCCCCCCTGAATATCAATGCGACTTGCAATCCTAAACAGTTACGTTACGCCGTCCACAAACCGACCCGGTTTTGAAGTACAGCTGGGAGTGTCGGGTCTCTCCTGCACGCGGGCGCCGAACCTGTGGTCCGCGCCGCACCACTCGGCTACGCGCACGCCGTTCTCGCACTGATAGTACTCCTCGCAGCACACGCAGCGCGGGAACGCGGCGCCGTTGGGCAGAAGCGTGCAATCGGATGTGGGCGCTGCGTGGAATTCGGCGTTGATATGCTATTTAGGATGGCATGATGATACGCATTTCAGATATCGGGTCAAATAAGTCCGCCCATTAATTTATCTTTGCATCGAATTCAGCATTGAAAAAATCCTATGTATATTTTTTAAAATTTAAGATTTTTGATATTTATAATTTTACACGATAATTCAGAGATTTAATTTTTTTCTGATTGGAAAAAATCCAATCAAAATTTGTAAATTTTATTTTATAATAATTTTGAGAGATTTTCCGTAAATCCTCGAATAAGGCCCGGGGTGGTTATTTTTTCGTCAGAGAATTTTGAGGGGGGAGTTAATCGAGGGGGGAGCTGTTTTCTCGTCAGAATATTCAGTACATAAGTACGTATGTCGCCGCTTCAGGTAAACATTCTTTTGGCACAGCAAAAAATAGATCCGTGAAGCGTGTGGAAGCGGGCTGGATGCGCGTGAAGCGGCGCGCTTCCACACGCTTCCACTAACATCACGAGATTCTGGGTGAAGTGTCTTCCACACGCTTCACCTAGCTTCACCGCGCGCTTCACGCGCATCCAAGCATGTTGAAGACACTTCACGCCGCTAGCGCTTCCACACGCTTCCCCGCGTATAAATTTGTGTGGGAGCACCATATTAAGAAGCGTGAAGTGCCTCCGTGTGACATTTTTTCGTGATGTGCGTGGAAGCGCTGGCAGCTTGGTGAAGCGTTCGGGAAGTGTTGGCGACGCTTCAGCACGCATCCACACACCCATTTTTTTGCTGTGTGGGTTTACATTGCATACGCTGCACTGCCTTTGCACTTGATAATTCAGACCATTTTTATTTTGGTCTGTTTGGCTTCATCGAAACGTTTCTTATTGTGACACGACTTATTTGCATCGATCATAGAGGGGAGTTATTCGAGGGGGGAAGTTATTCTTTCTGCACGCTCGCAAGAGGGGGGAGTTATTCGAAGGGGTTATTTGAGGGGGAGTTATTCGAGGATTTACGGTATTAAATATTTTCAAACCTAATCACATGAACACCCAGAAGGCGACAATTCCGCCGATAAATCTTCAAAAACAACTGCATTCACTAGCAAGCAAGCGACAACTCACTATCTGGCGTCACAGTGACGGGTGGCCTGGTGGTGTGACGCATCGCATCACGCTGCCATCGAAAACCTCTTCCACGCCGCACCACTGGCGCACGATGTTGCCGTCGCGGCACAGAAAGTACTCCTCGCAGCAAGGACACTTTTCATACATAAAACCATTCGGAATACCAGTGCACGTCGGCGGCGTATCTGCGCGGCATGCAGCATTTTAAAAAGAGTAGGAGTTGAGCAGTGATTGAAAGTGTTTTTCAACAACCTTTTTACTTGATTAATAATAATAATTAATTAATAATTAGTACTTATTCACCAGGTAATTTGCACTTGTAATATTCTACACATATTTAGGTAAATAGCAACCAACCGGGGGTCGGGGTGGGCCCAGTAACTCCGCGGCCGCACTGCACATTTTCTGGGATAGTGGCAGATAAGTTTCACCGCGTCAAAGTGCAGTCGGGCGGGCGAATGGCCCACGAGCTCGTTGCCGCCGCTGCACTGCTCGTGGGCGGAGCAGTTGGGGTGCGTACGGGCCGTCTGCCAGATTCTGGCACGACTGCACCAGCCGTCGCGGAGGCGTCGTGGCACAGCTCTGGTCGACTCTCGGTGGGGTAGTGCGGCTGAAGGAACCGCGTCCGGCAGCTGTTTGTGGGGAACTAGCAGGATTCTCTCCGACCTTCGGTCGGGTTTTGTGGTTCTCTACAATTAATACCATTGGAGAAAATATGATACTTTAGTTAAGTTTGCCCACATGCTAGGCATGTGTTTTGAAATGTGGTATGTAATGTACCAACAATAACAAGACCAATACCAAAGATGCAATGTTTTGGAATGGATTTTTGTAAACTTCTGTAAAATGGTTGGGCATGAAACTTTGTAGTAAAATGTGGACAGTTTGCAATTTGGTATGATGGTGTGCAGTGTGCATTCTGTGTGGTATAGGTTTTGTGATATGATAGTGTGGTTTTTGCAAGGTGTCAAACTTTGTTGTAATCTTCAATTGGTTACATTTGTGCTTTGCTGTTCTTTTTGTGTTTGTAAATCCTTGTGGTATTAATTGTAGAGAACCACAAAACCCAACTGAAGGTTGGAGAGAATCCTGCTATAGGTACCCACTACTCAGAGGCTTGCAAAAACTGACACCCCAATGGGGACCCCCCTCCAAATGGCACCCCCCAGGGAACCCCCCAAAAGTGGCACCCCCCGGGGAACCACCCAAAAATGGGACCCCCTAGGGCCCCACAAATATGGCACCCCGAGGAACACCAAAAAATTGCACCCCTTAGGGACCCCCCAAAAATGGCACCCATTGGGACCCCCCAAAAATAGCACCCCCTGGGGACCCCCAAACATGGCACCCCTAGGAACCCCCACAAAAATGGCACCCCCTGGGGACCCACCCAAAGTTGGCTCCCCCTGGGGACTCTCCAAAAATGGCACCCCCCTGGGGACCCCCCCAAAATGGCACCCCCTATGGACCTCCCCCACAAAAAAAAATATAGCACCCCCCTGAGGACCACCAAAAAATTGCACCCCTGGGGACCACCCAAAAAATGGCATACCATGTGGACCCCCTTTGAAATGGCACCCCCATATGTACCTCCAGAAAATGGCACCCCCTTGAGACCCCCCAAAAATGGCACCCCATGGGGACCCCCTCTAAATCCTGTAAACACAGCCCCTAGTTTGGAAACTCCTGTAAACTCAGCCCCTAATTTGGAAACTCCTATAAACTCAGCCCCTAACTTGCAAACTCTCGTAAACTCAGCCCCTAACTTGCAAACTCCCATAAACTCAGCCCCTTATTTGTAAGCTCCCATAAACTCAGCCTCTAATTTGAAAACTCCCATAAACTCAGCCCCCAATTTTGGAAACTCCTGTAAACTCAACCCATAATTTGGAAACTGCTGTAAACTCAGCCCTAATTTGGATACTCAAATAAACTCAGCCCCTAATTTAGAAACTCCCATAAACTCAGCCCCTAATTTGGAAACTCCCTTAAAATCAGCCCCTAATTTGGAAACTCCCATTAACTCAGCCCCTAATTTGGAAACTCCCATAAACTCAGTCCCTAATTTGGAAACTCCAGTAAACTCATTTTCAGGTTTATGGTAATGTAGTGTGAACATGGTGTGAATATTTCAAAAAATCACTATCATCAATCCACAAATGCATCAATTCACAATTTTCAATTTTTTAGCCCCAGGGGTCAGACTTAAAAGGTTATGGTAATGTACAGTAGAAATGGAGTGCACATCTCAAATCACTGCAATAAAAAACCCACAAACGCATCATTTCACAAATTGAAAGTTTTTGTGCCCAGGGGTTCATTATCAGGGTTTTAGTAACGTGGTGTCAAGATGAAGTGCATAATTGAAATTGCTACAATCAGAAACCCACAAACACATCATTTTATGATTTGAAAATTTTTGGTCCTGGGGGTTCATTTTCAGGGTTATGGTAATGTAGTGTCAAAATGAAGTGCATATTTCAAATCAAGGCAATCAAAAAGCCACAAATGCATCATTTCACAATTTCTTATTTATTAGCCCCATGGGATCAATTTAAGGCTTACAGTAATGTAGAGTTGAAATTGAGTCATTTCAAATCAGTGCAATTAGAAACCTGCAAAATGCATCATTTCACAATTAGAAATTTTTGGGTCTAGGGGTTCAATTTCAGGGTTTTAGTAATGTAGTGTCAAAATGGAGTGCATATTTGAAATCGCTACAATCAGAAACCCACAAATGCATCATTTTATGATTTGAAAGTTTTTGGCTTAGGGGGTTCATTTTTATGGTTATGGTAATGTAGTGTCAAAATGAAGTGCATATTTCAAATGAGTGCAATCAGAAACCTGAAAATGAATGATTTCACAAATTGAAAGTTTTTGGCTCCAGAGGTTCATTTTCAGGGTTATGGTTATGTAGTTTTCAGGGTTATGTAGTGTCAAAATGGATTGCATATTTCAAATCAGTGCAATTAGAAACCCACATCGAATCATTTCACAATTTCTAATTTTTTAAGCCCTGGGCATATTTGAAATGGCTACACTCAGAAACCCACAAATCCATCATTTTATCGTTTGAAAGTTTTTGGCCCAGGGGGTTCATTTTTAGGGTTATGGTAATGTAGTGTCAAAATGAAGTGCATATTTCAAATGAGTGCAATCAGAAACCTGAAAATGAATGATTTCACAAATTGAAAGTTTTTGGCTCCAGAGGTTCATTTTCAGGGTTATGGTTATGTAGTTTTCAGGGTTATGTAGTGTCAAAAAGGATTGCATATTTCAAATCAGTGCAATTAGAAACCCACATCGAATCATTTCACAATTTCTAATTTTTTAAGCCCTGGACATATTTGAAATTGCTACACTCAGAAACCCACAAATCCATCATTTTATGATTTGAAAGTTTTTGGCCCAGGGGGTTCATTTTTAGGGTTATGGTAATGTAGTGTCAAAATGAAGTGCATATTTCAAATGAGTGCTATCAGAAACCCGAAAATGCATCATTTCTCAAATTGAAAGTATTTGGCCCCATGGGTTCATTTTTAGGGTTATGGTAATGTAGTGTCAAAATGGAGTGCATATATCAAATTGGTGCAATCATAGACCCAAATTTGAAATCAGTGCAATCAGAAACCCAAAAATGAATGATTTCACAAATTGAAAGTTTTGGGCTCCAGAGGTTCATTTTCAGGGTTATGGTTATGTAGTTTGCAGGGTTATGTAGTGTCAAAACGGAGTGCATATTTCAAATCAGTGCAATTAGAAACCCACATTGAATCATTTCACAATTTCTGATTTTTTAAGCCCTGGGCATATTTGAAATCACTACACTCAGAAACCCACAAATCCATCATTTTATGATTTGAAAGTTTTTGGCCCAGGGGGTTCATTTTAGGGTTATGGTAATGTAGTGTCAAAATGAAGTGCATATTTCAAATCAGTGCAATCAGAAACCCGAAAATGCATCATTTCTCAAATTGAAAGTATTTAACCCCATGGGTCCATTTTGAGGGTTATGGTAATGTAGTGTCAAAATGGAGTGCATATATCAAATCAGTGCAATCAGAAACCCAAATTTGAAATCAGTGCAATCAGAAACCCAAAAATGCATCATTTCACAAATTGAAAGTTTTTGGCCCCAGTGGTTCATTTTCAGGGTTATGGTAATGTAGTGTCAAAATGAAGTGCATATTTCAAATGAGTGCAATCAGAAACCCGAAAATGCATCATTTCTCAAATTGAAAGTATTTGGCCCCATGGGTTCATTTTTCGGGTTATGATAATGTAGTGTCAATGGAGTGCATATATCAAATCAGTGCAATTAGAAACCCAAAATGCATCATTTCACAATTTGAAAGTTTTGGCCCCATTTTGGGTTCAATTTCAGGGTTATCGTAATGTACTGTCAGAATTTGAAATTGCTACACTCAGAAACCCACAAATCCATCATTTTATGATTTGAAAGTTTTTGGCCCAGGGGGTTCATTTTTAGGGTTATGGTAATGTAGTGTCAAAATGAAGTGCATATTTCAAATGAGTGCTATCAGAAACCCGAAAATGCATCATTTCTCAAATTGAAAGTTTTTGGCCCAGGGGGTTCATTTTAGGGTTATGGTAATGTAGTGTCAAAATGAAGTGCATATTTCAAATGAGTGCTATCAGAAACCCGAAAATGCATCATTTCTCAAATTGAAAGTATTTGGCCCCATGGGTTCATTTTTAGGGTTATGGTAATGTAGTGTCAAAATGGAGTGCATATATCAAATTGGTGCAATCATAGACCCAAATTTGAAATCAGTGCAATCAGAAACCCAAAAATGAATGATTTCACAAATTGAAAGTTTTGGGCTCCAGAGGTTCATTTTCAGGGTTATGGTTATGTAGTTTGCAGGGTTATGTAGTGTCAAAACGGAGTGCATATTTCCAATCAGTGCAATTAGAAACCCACATTGAATCATTTCACAATTTCTGATTTTTTAAGCCCTGGGCATATTTGAAATCACTACACTCAGAAACCCACAAATCCATCATTTTATGATTTGAAAGTTTTTGGCCCAGGGGGTTCATTTTAGGGTTATGGTAATGTAGTGTCAAAATGAAGTGCATATTTCAAATCAGTGCAATCAGAAACCCGAAAATGCATCATTTCTCAAATTGAAAGTATTTAACCCCATGGGTCCATTTTGAGGGTTATGGTAATGTAGTGTCAAAATGGAGTGCATATATCAAATCAGTGCAATCAGAAACCCAAATTTGAAATCAGTGCAATCAGAAACCCAAAAATGCATCATTTCACAAATTGAAAGTTTTTGGCCCCAGTGGTTCATTTTCAGGGTTATGGTAATGTAGTGTCAAAATGAAGTGCATATTTCAAATGAGTGCAATCAGAAACCCGAAAATGCATCATTTCTCAAATTGAAAGTATTTGGCCCCATGGGTTCATTTTTCGGGTTATGATAATGTAGTGTCAATGGAGTGCATATATCAAATCAGTGCAATTAGAAACCCAAAATGCATCATTTCACAATTTGAAAGTTTTGGCCCCATTTTGGGTTCAATTTCAGGGTTATCGTAATGTACTGTCAGAATGGAGTGCATATTTCTAATCATTGTAATCAGTAACCCACAAATGCATTAAATCACAATTTATATTGTTTAGCCCCGGGGGCCTCACTTAAGGATTATGGTAATGTTATTGTTAACTCCCATAAACTCAGTCCCTAATTTGGCAAACACCCATCAACTCAACTCCCATAAACTCAGCCTCTAATTTGTAAACTTGTGTCAACAGCCCCTTATCTTTAAACTTCTGTCAACTCAACCCTAATTTATTAACACCCATCAACTCAACCCTGAATTGTAAACTCAGCCCCTAAAAACTCCGGTCAACCCCCTATACATGTGCAATTGCATTCTTGGGAAGCAACTTTGCCATCTACTAACCCTGTTTGTCAAGATTGTGGATCGTGTTTGTAAAGGGCATTTGTACTAATAAATAATGACTGCATTGTGTGCAAAAACACACACGAATCGGGCACAATGAGGCCTGTGATTGTGCCTCCTATCTTTTGCATTGAAGCATCCTTAGCGTGCAGTTCTCTCGAAATTGTATAGGTGTTGATGAGCACTTATAGTCCACCGACGGCACACCTTACAATGAAACCTACGATATACCATTTGAACAAACGAACAGACTAAAAAAATTTCTCATCATAACAGGTGGCCAGGGGTCTCCAAGATTTGGCCCTGGCGAGGGGTGGATAGATAGCAAATAGCTCCTGCGGAGGGATAGATAGCTGGAAATTTTTCTGGGGGGGGCTGGGAGGCTGGGGGGTTGGGGGGGGCATCGCGGGGGCAAAATATATAGGCTTTTCCAATGCATAGAAGGCAGAAGGAGGAAAATTCGCTCAAAACAGGTTAAAAGTAGCTAAAATAGGCTAAAAATTGCTAAAAATAGATATATAAACATATGTATAGGCGAAAGCCACGATTTTGAAGGTAAAATCTATAAAAAGGTACGAAAATTAGCGATTTTGAGCAAAAATTTGGGCAAAATTTTTCAAAAATCGCTCCAGATAGGTAGATAGCTGGCCGATTTGGGGGCCAAAAATAGATAGCCAAAAAATTTGCCTCCGGGATAGATAGATAGATAGATAGATAGATAGATAAATAGATAGATAGCTGAGCGGCCTCCGGCATAGATAGCTGGGCCCCCCCTAAGAAACCCCTGCAGATTGCTCTCACTTTAGAACCACAAATTCCCATTTCACTTATTCCAGCGTGGGGAGAAAAGTTCCCTATTATTGCTCTTAGCAAAAGCAATTACTGCTCAAAAACGTTTTTACATTTTTGTTGTCTAAAATCTTAAATTTGGGTGGATTTCGTGCACAATTGATATCAAAATATGGCTGCATTCATTGTAAAGTGTTCTGTCCGTTCAGTAGTCTTAATCATCACATGTGAATTTAAGATTGCATAAAAAAATATTCGCACTCACTGGTGTAACCGGTTTGGCCACAACGGGCATTTTCAGGGAAATCGCACACGGAGTTTTCTTGATTGGAATGCAGCCCGTTGGGACAGTGGGAAACGTAGGTGGCTCCGCCCACACACTGCAGGTACTGCTGCAGTTGCCCGGCCGCGGATACAGGCCATCGGGCTGGCCAGCACACGATGCTAGTGGCGGCGCCGTGGCAGGCGGGGCTGTGGCGCGCGACGTCGTACCGGCTGTCGGCGTAACTGACAAACAGAAGCAACATTTGCCCTGCGCACTCTAGTTTTCACACAAAATCTCAAAAACTCATAAAACAGCTTTGAACGTGTTCGAGTTTTCTACAATGAGTCATTTTAAATCTCCGTCAACTCTAGCTAAAAACCACCTCATTGTAGAAAACTCAAATGCGTTCTAAGCTGATTTGAGAGTTTTTGGAAATTTCGAGTGAAAAGTAGTGTGCGCAGGCACATTGCAACAGTTTCATGAAACTAATCGGGAAAATATAGCAAAAAACATGAGCCACAAACCTTGCGGCACATCGCGACACATGGACGTTCTCGGGATAATCGCACATGGAGTTGGCGGGCTGCAGTGCAACCCGGCGGGGCAGGAGCCAGCGACACGATCGCCGGGCTGCACTGGACGCACTGGCTGCAGTTGCCGCTGTGCGCGCACAGGTAGTCGGGCTTCCCGGCGCACGACGCGGCCGCGGGTGGCAAAGTCGGCGGACCTGCGGGAGGAGAGTTTGAATATGGTTACGCGTCTTACTTTTGAAAGGCGCCAAACAAGCTTAATGTGAACTGAATTCGTGTCAACTAAATGTTAGTGAATTATGTGATTGCCTACCGAGTTAAGACTCACTTTGCGTAAGAACAAAACATGGCCAAACCGCAGTATGTACAAAAGTATTCGCAATTTTCACATCGAAAGTTCACATATCCATGACCAGTCCCTATGAAAAACAGGACATTCACATCGAAAATGCATAAATCCAACTCAGACCGCCGGAGTTTCATATCGAAAATGCACATATCCAAAAAATAGTTTCATGTCCAAAAATGCACGCGTGCTTCGGATCGCTCGCGAAGAGCAGGTCGGAATTCCCATACAAAAAAAAGTTTCATTTCCAAAAGTACACACGTGAATTTTCAAATCTATTTTGCACTATATATCAAATACGCGTGTATTTCTCTTTATTTACAAAATATAAATCACTCTAGACATCCGGAACGCTAATCGAGAATGACAAGTGACAAAATCTACAAGAACCTGATAGGTAGCTTGGCATTGTGGCAGCGGTGCAGTCGTGGTTGGCACGCAGCCAGGCACCCATGGAGCCTCCTCGCACTGCCCATAGGCAGGATTGCACACATTTCCAGCTTGACACGATGTCAGCACCCACTGGCCGCCGTTGCAGTACCAGTACTGCGCGCTGTACGCGCCGCCCTGGGAATGATTTTGAGTTTGAGTTTCTTCATTTTTTTTCAATAATTTTCAAGGGCGAGGCGATTTTATTTTCAAAAATGAAACCATTAGCAAATATGTTAAAATCTGTATTCCATTTCATGGTTAATTCCATAATTTTACCCAAAAAACTGCATATTTCTCCCTGAACCAGTTTTGGTCCCGGTGACAAAAAATGCGGGCGCCATAAAGATGGAATGCGCAACTTTTTGGCGTTTCAGATTTGCCTTTTAGGTAGGAATGGAAGAAAACAAATCAGGTGAATTTGAAAAATCGTGTTTCCACTAATATAGCTAAAAACGCCCGCTAAAAATTATTTAAACCAAGAGTTGGACACCTCGACTAGCATAGATTAGTACAGGACACGGCGTGAATCGTTGCGGCCGGATGACCCACCTGGAGAGTGGTGCCACGCTGGCATAGCGGCGGGTTCGAAGGCGGCGCGCAGCCAAACACCCACGAAGCCTCTTCACAGGACCGTTGCAGGGGTGGACAAGCGTCCCGGGCACAGCACGTCAGCACCCAGTGGCCGCCGCCGCAGTACCAAACTTTCTGACCGTCTCGACAATGTAGTTCGGTTTGCCCAGCACATATATTCACGGTAAGCTCAGATCAGGTGCCGATTCCGCAAGTGGACAAGTTAAAAGACAATCCAAATGTGAACTCATAACTTTTGACTTCTCCACTTGCGGAACTAACCGCGGAGCATCAAATGAGATCTCTGCTTTACACGACAAAGTCTAATGCACATTTTTGGCGTTTCATAAGCAATTTTGGACAAAATATTAATTCAGGAAGCCGAAATCGTTGCTGCAAATTCAAAGTATGGTGCACTGGAATTCAGTCAATTTGCATTGAGTTCAGTGCTGATAGATTTCAATTTTTCCAAAAACAAGTTTTTACTCTACAAAAACAGAGCAGTTGAATAATGTTCTAGCCCTGCGCACCCAAATATACAAAAGTCAAGGTCACCCACGTGCACCGGGTGGGTCAGCCCTTGCAGCCACTGCGGTGCCGCCTGCGTGGTGGTGGCGGTCGACGCGCAGCCGGGCACCCAGGACGCCTGCTCGCACTGCCCGTTGCTGGGGTTGTAGATGGAGCCGGCCCCGCACGAAGTCAACACCCACTGGCCCCTTGCAGAACCAAAACTGCGCTGAGCACTGGCCGACCTGCGGAGCACGAATTATGTGCACTCATTTGTTTAGCGACAAGATACTCGGCGGACATCACACGACCACAACCCATATGAAAAATGAACCAATGATAACTTTAAATAATTACTCATCATAATATCTCGCTTTTACTGTGGAATGATTACAAAATTTACCACAAGGTAAAAATTGATTACAATTTTTTCAGAACTCTGCACATAATTTTCGGTTCGCCGCGCCGAGTATACTTAAAATTTGGGGTGGGTGAGGCGTGTCGATACACTTAAAACTTAATTTAACATGACATTTTCTAAACATTTGACATTTGAATGTATCATCTGCTACAATTGTACATACTTACAGTGTACACTTTGGTCGAGTACAGGTGCACCCGGCATCACATCACACAATTTTATTCCTAAAAAATCCTGGAATTTCTTATATTTTTGATACTTTTGATTTTTTTAAAGATTTTTTGGAACGGTAAATACGGTTCTTCGTAGTATTTTGATTCACTAAGCGTAAATACGTACCTTCAGGGCATCAGTTCTGCACCCAGTGCAACTGGCAGCACACCCGGAGGACATCTGTGCAGGCGGCGCCGGGGTACTTCCGCCCTTCGACGCACCGCGGGGCGGACGTCGTGCTGGAAGGCGCCGCGTTGCACGAGGGCACCACGCTCGGGTCGGCACAAGGCAGCGCCGTCTCGTGGAACACCAGTGCTGCGAGGGGGGGCGGGTTCTCGTAAAGGGAATGCTTTTCAACTATTCTTAAGCCGCGGCTAGCCCGATTCAGAGGGATCCAGATTGTAGAGAATTAGGTCAAAAAAACAAGATTTGACTGAAACCAATTTGAAATTTGAAAAAGTATTTCTCACATTTTTCATCAAACATATTTTCAATGTTAACTTCATCAACCTTCCAGCATCAATAACTTATTCTGGTTAATGTAAATATATCCCCGAACAAATCCAGAGTGGTTATTTTTCATCAGAAGAAAAATCATGGCTTTAGGTTAGAAAATTTGGGACCGAGAATGGATTCTGAAGACAATGTTGTCGCCATCGACTGAGGCCTTCTGTGCATGTTAACCCGGTGTGCATGTTAACCCTAATTTTCACTCAAAATCGTTAATTTTCACACTTTTTATAGATTGTCACCTTCAAAATCACTAGTGTTTTATTGTCTATTTTCAGCTATGTTTTGTAGTATATGTGCTTGTATGCCCATTTTTAGTATTTTACACCTATTTATAGCGATTTTTCTACCTTTTTTCTACATCATGAAAAAGCCTATATATTGAACCTTTGCGAACCCCCAAACCCTCCAAAAATTTTTTTACAGCTATCTATCCCTCCAGAGGAGCGATTAGCTATCTACCCAATCCCCTGGAGGGTCAAAATCTAGAATATCCCTGACATGCACAGCGGGTAAACATGCACAGCGGCACAGGCCCGTCGCCATCAACAGCACAAAGTTAGAAAATGAAGATGACTTAAGTGTTGCTGCCGATGAGTTGCCATCAACGTCCAAGGGCAGACTACCAAGTGGGCATCCGAAAAATGTCGCTGAGAGCTTGATTTTGAAAGAATCTACTGAGCAAAGCTCTCTAAAAAAATTTACGCTTACGCTTTTTTACACTTTCCTAGGTATTTTAATAATAGCTTACACTTTAGTATCCATACTCAAAATTTGGAAAGTGTATTTACGCTTACGCTTACGCTTTCCAAAAATACCGGTATTTTAATAACTCTGGTTTCAAGCTATGAGTGAACCCGCATTACATTCACTTATCGTAATTTCCTTCAATTGTACTGGCATCGTGCCAGTACCGACATCACCCAATGATTCAAAATCACACAAAAGCCAGCTCAATCCACACAAACCAGGCGGGGTTCCCTTGGGTGGTAGGTTGCGTAAGCGGTGGGCGCACTGCCGCCACATCTGGGTACGTTCTCAGCGAAATCGCACGTGCCGCTCAGGTGGCTGAACACGGTGGCGGCGGGGCAGCGGCGCAGGGAGCCCGTGCCGCGGACGCACTGGATGCACAGCGAGCAGTCGGCCTCGTGCGGGAACAGCCCGTCTGTCGGCCCGGGGCAGTCGACCATCACTGCGGTGATAGGATTTTTTTAAGTAAATTTCAGAATAGTTTGGAAAAGTGACGGGATCTTGCGAAAACTAAAACTAGTGCAAGGATGTATCTAGTGCAAGTGCTCAGTGCAAGGACGTATCCAGGGGGCGGGGGGGCGGGGGGGGGGGGTTGCAGCCCCCCCCTTCCTGGGTGAGACCTAAAAAATCGGTGAAAATGCGACTTTTAT
Source organism: Sphaerolaimus hirsutus (assembly GCA_964036195.1). Taxonomy (NCBI): domain Eukaryota; kingdom Metazoa; phylum Nematoda; class Chromadorea; order Monhysterida; family Sphaerolaimidae; genus Sphaerolaimus; species Sphaerolaimus hirsutus. The sequence continues at coordinate 13,186,404 of OZ038452.1, read as the reverse complement.
ACAACTTTTTGAGGTGTTATGGAAAAATTTTGAGCGCACGCGCGCATTTCTGGATCACACAGCTTTAACATCAGAAAATGGGACATCATACTCTCAATTCACTATAAAATACACTAAATGGCGTGTTCATCGCTCTATTTCTATGTATATTTACATACAAATTTACATACATCGATTTTTGGCGCCAGCACCAATGCCGATGGCGCCATGGCGTGGCGCGTATGAACAGCGCCAGCGCCATGACGCTATTCCGCCACCATGTAGGTAAAATTTTAGGGGTCCCCCCGTTCGCCGGGCTCCGTAAGCAAGCAGCCCCCCGCTCCAAAATCCTGGATCCCGTCCCTGGCTCACTGGGAAAAATACCAAATATTGAATAGCGTATTTCCTCGAAAATACACCCAGAGAGTGCGAATTTTGAGAGGGGAATTTCGAGGGGGGTATTCGGGGGAAAGCGGGGAAGTTATTTTTTTGTCGGAACTTTTCGTAAAGATTGTAGTAAAGAATGGGATTCTACATAAATACTCAAAACCGGTAATAAATGACACCAAACTGGACATATTATAACATTATACAAACTACTCTGTGTTAAATAGCTGCGTACATAGCTGCAAATCGAAATAGTCCCTCTTTCGTACATTGCATACATGTAGCTAATTCAAGACAGTGGTATTTCGTGGGGGAGGGTTAATTCAAGGCATGTATTTCAAGGAAATGCATCACTTTTTCCTGAAACCCCCCCCCCTGAATATCAATGCGACTTGCAATCCTAAACAGTTACGTTACGCCGTCCACAAACCGACCCGGTTTTGAAGTACAGCTGGGAGTGTCGGGTCTCTCCTGCACGCGGGCGCCGAACCTGTGGTCCGCGCCGCACCACTCGGCTACGCGCACGCCGTTCTCGCACTGATAGTACTCCTCGCAGCACACGCAGCGCGGGAACGCGGCGCCGTTGGGCAGGGCAGTGCACTATTCCGCATCTAAACCCATCCCGCATCTAAACCCATGTTGACCCGGAACACATCTTACTATACCTGGCATGTTGAAAATAGGTAATAAAACACATGACCTAGTTATTTTGAAGGTGAAAGTCTATAAGAAGTATGAAAATTAGGGAATTTTGGTGAAAATTAGGGTAAAATTGCTCAAAAGCGCTCCAGATAGCTAGATAGCTAGGCAATTTGCGGGTGGGGGGATGTTTAGGGGAATGTAGCCAAAAAAATTTGCGCCAGGGATAGATAGATAGCTGGGCGGTTTTAGGTGGTGTTACCCACCCCCTTTCTTACCCCTGCAGGCATAATGTGTCTATAATGGGTCTACATGCGGAATGGGCTTTGATGCGGAATGGGCCCTAGCCGTTGGGCAGAAGCGTGCAATCGGATGTGGGCGCTGCGTGGAATTCGGCGTTGATATGCTATTTAGGATGGCATGATGATACGCATTTCAGATATCGGGTCAAATAAGTCCGCCCATTAATTTATCTTTGCATCGAATTCAGCATTGAAAAAATCCTATGTATATTTTTTAAAATTTAAGATTTTTGATATTTATAATTTTACACGATAATTCAGAGATTTAATTTTTTTCTGATTGGAAAAAATCCAATCAAAATTTGTAAATTTTATTTTATAATAATTTTGAGAGATTTTCCGTAAATCCTCGAATAAGGCCCGGGGTGGTTATTTTTTCGTCAGAGAATTTTGAGGGGGGAGTTAATCGAGGGGGGAGCTGTTTTCTCGTCAGAATATTCAGTACATAAGTACGTATGTCGCCGCTTCAGGTAAACATTCTTTTGGCACAGCAAAAAATAGATCCGTGAAGCGTGTGGAAGCGGGCTGGATGCGCGTGAAGCGGCGCGCTTCCACACGCTTCCACTAACATCACGAGATTCTGGGTGAAGTGTCTTCCACACGCTTCACCTAGCTTCACCGCGCGCTTCACGCGCATCCAAGCATGTTGAAGACACTTCACGCCGCTAGCGCTTCCACACGCTTCCCCGCGTATAAATTTGTGTGGGAGCACCATATTAAGAAGCGTGAAGTGCCTCCGTGTGACATTTTTTCGTGATGTGCGTGGAAGCGCTGGCAGCTTGGTGAAGCGTTCGGGAAGTGTTGGCGACGCTTCAGCACGCATCCACACACCCATTTTTTTGCTGTGTGGGTTTACATTGCATACGCTGCACTGCCTTTGCACTTGATAATTCAGACCATTTTTATTTTGGTCTGTTTGGCTTCATCGAAACGTTTCTTATTGTGACACGACTTATTTGCATCGATCATAGAGGGGAGTTATTCGAGGGGGGAAGTTATTCTTTCTGCACGCTCGCAAGAGGGGGGAGTTATTCGAAGGGGTTATTTGAGGGGGAGTTATTCGAGGATTTACGGTATTAAATATTTTCAAACCTAATCACATGAACACCCAGAAGGCGACAATTCCGCCGATAAATCTTCAAAAACAACTGCATTCACTAGCAAGCAAGCGACAACTCACTATCTGGCGTCACAGTGACGGGTGGCCTGGTGGTGTGACGCATCGCATCACGCTGCCATCGAAAACCTCTTCCACGCCGCACCACTGGCGCACGATGTTGCCGTCGCGGCACAGAAAGTACTCCTCGCAGCAAGGACACTTTTCATACATAAAACCATTCGGAATACCAGTGCACGTCGGCGGCGTATCTGCGCGGCATGCAGCATTTTAAAAAGAGTAGGAGTTGAGCAGTGATTGAAAGTGTTTTTCAACAACCTTTTTACTTGATTAATAATAATAATTAATTAATAATTAGTACTTATTCACCAGGTAATTTGCACTTGTAATATTCTACACATATTTAGGTAAATAGCAACCAACCGGGGGTCGGGGTGGGCCCAGTAACTCCGCGGCCGCACTGCACATTTTCTGGGATAGTGGCAGATAAGTTTCACCGCGTCAAAGTGCAGTCGGGCGGGCGAATGGCCCACGAGCTCGTTGCCGCCGCTGCACTGCTCGTGGGCGGAGCAGTTGGGGTGCGTACGGGCCGTCTGCCAGATTCTGGCACGACTGCACCAGCCGTCGCGGAGGCGTCGTGGCACAGCTCTGGTCGACTCTCGGTGGGGTAGTGCGGCTGAAGGAACCGCGTCCGGCAGCTGTTTGTGGGGAATGAGCACTTATAGTCCACCGACGGCACACCTTACAATGAAACCTACGATATACCATTTGAACAAACGAACAGACTAAAAAAATTTCTCATCATAACAGGTGGCCAGGGGTCTCCAAGATTTGGCCCTGGCGAGGGGTGGATAGATAGCAAATAGCTCCTGCGGAGGGATAGATAGCTGGAAATTTTTCTGGGGGGGCTGGGAGGCTGGGGGGTTGGGGGGGGCATCGCGGGGGCAAAATATATAGGCTTTTCCAATGCATAGAAGGCAGAAGGAGGAAAATTCGCTCAAAACAGGTTAAAAGTAGCTAAAATAGGCTAAAAATTGCTAAAAATAGATATATAAACATATGTATAGGCGAAAGCCACGATTTTGAAGGTAAAATCTATAAAAAGGTACGAAAATTAGCGATTTTGAGCAAAAATTTGGGCAAAATTTTTCAAAAATCGCTCCAGATAGGTAGATAGCTGGCCGATTTGGGGGCCAAAAATAGATAGCCAAAAAATTTGCCTCCGGGATAGATAGATAGATAGATAGATAGATAGATAAATAGATAGATAGCTGAGCGGCCTCCGGCATAGATAGCTGGGCCCCCCCTAAGAAACCCCTGCAGATTGCTCTCACTTTAGAACCACAAATTCCCATTTCACTTATTCCAGCGTGGGGAGAAAAGTTCCCTATTATTGCTCTTAGCAAAAGCAATTACTGCTCAAAAACGTTTTTACATTTTTGTTGTCTAAAATCTTAAATTTGGGTGGATTTCGTGCACAATTGATATCAAAATATGGCTGCATTCATTGTAAAGTGTTCTGTCCGTTCAGTAGTCTTAATCATCACATGTGAATTTAAGATTGCATAAAAAAATATTCGCACTCACTGGTGTAACCGGTTTGGCCACAACGGGCATTTTCAGGGAAATCGCACACGGAGTTTTCTTGATTGGAATGCAGCCCGTTGGGACAGTGGGAAACGTAGGTGGCTCCGCCCACACACTGCAGGTACTGCTGCAGTTGCCCGGCCGCGGATACAGGCCATCGGGCTGGCCAGCACACGATGCTAGTGGCGGCGCCGTGGCAGGCGGGGCTGTGGCGCGCGACGTCGTACCGGCTGTCGGCGTAACTGACAAACAGAAGCAACATTTGCCCTGCGCACTCTAGTTTTCACACAAAATCTCAAAAACTCATAAAACAGCTTTGAACGTGTTCGAGTTTTCTACAATGAGTCATTTTAAATCTCCGTCAACTCTAGCTAAAAACCACCTCATTGTAGAAAACTCAAATGCGTTCTAAGCTGATTTGAGAGTTTTTGGAAATTTCGAGTGAAAAGTAGTGTGCGCAGGCACATTGCAACAGTTTCATGAAACTAATCGGGAAAATATAGCAAAAAACATGAGCCACAAACCTTGCGGCACATCGCGACACATGGACGTTCTCGGGATAATCGCACATGGAGTTGGCGGGCTGCAGTGCGGCCCGGCGGGGCAGGAGCCAGCGACACGATCGCCGGGCTGCACTGGACGCACTGGCTGCAGTTGCCGCTGTGCGCGCACAGGTAGTCGGGCTTCCCGGCGCACGACGCGGCCGCGGGTGGCAAAGTCGGCGGACCTGCGGGAGGAGAGTTTGAATATGGTTACGCGTCTTACTTTTGAAAGGCGCCAAACAAGCTTAATGTGAACTGAATTCGTGTCAACTAAATGTTAGTGAATTATGTGATTGCCTACCGAGTTAAGACTCACTTTGCGTAAGAACAAAACTATTCGAAAGTTCACATATCCATGACCAGTCCCTATGAAAAACAGGACATTCACATCGAAAATGCATAAATCCAACTCAGACCGCCGGAGTTTCATATCGAAAATGCACATATCCAAAAAATAGTTTCATGTCCAAAAATGCACGCGTGCTTCGGATCGCTCGCGAAGAGCAGGTCGGAATTCCCATACAAAAAAAAGTTTCATTTCCAAAAGTACACACGTGAATTTTCAAATCTATTTTGCACTATATATCAAATACGCGTGTATTTCTCTTTATTTACAAAATATAAATCACTCTAGACATCCGGAACGCTAATCGAGAATGACAAGTGACAAAATCTACAAGAACCTGATAGGTAGCTTGGCATTGTGGCAGCGGTGCAGTCGTGGTTGGCACGCAGCCAGGCACCCATGGAGCCTCCTCGCACTGCCCATAGGCAGGATTGCACACATTTCCAGCTTGACACGATGTCAGCACCCACTGGCCGCCGTTGCAGTACCAGTACTGCGAGCTGTACGCGCCGCCCTGGGAATGATTTTGAGTTTGAGTTTCTTCATTTTTTTTCAATAATTTTCAAGGGCGAGGCGATTTTATTTTCAAAAATGAAACCATTAGCAAATATGTTAAAATCTGTATTCCATTTCATGGTTAATTCCATAATTTTACCCAAAAAACTGCATATTTCTCCCTGAACCAGTTTTGGTCCCGGTGACAAAAAATGCGGGCGCCATAAAGATGGAATGCGCAACTTTTTGGCGTTTCAGATTTGCCTTTTAGGTAGGAATGGAAGAAAACAAATCAGGTGAATTTGAAAAATCGTGTTTCCACTAATATAGCTAAAAACGCCCGCTAAAAATTATTTAAACCAAGAGTTGGACACCTCGACTAGCATAGATTAGTACAGGACACGGCGTGAATCGTTGCGGCCGGATGACCCACCTGGAGAGTGGTGCCACGCTGGCATAGCGGCGGGTTCGAAGGCGGCGCGCAGCCAAACACCCACGAAGCCTCTTCACAGGACCGTTGCAGGGGTGGACAAGCGTCCCGGGCACAGCACGTCAGCACCCAGTGGCCGCCGCCGCAGTACCAAACTTTCTGACCGTCTCGACAATGTAGTTCGGTTTGCCCAGCACATATATTCACGGTAAGCTCAGATCAGGTGCCGATTCCGCAAGTGGACAAGTTAAAAGACAATCCAAATGTGAACTCATAACTTTTGACTTCTCCACTTGCGGAACTAACCGCGGAGCATCAAATGAGATCTCTGCTTTACACGACAAAGTCTAATGCACATTTTTGGCGTTTCATAAGCAATTTTGGACAAAATATTAATTCAGGAAGCCGAAATCGTTGCTGCAAATTCAAAGTATGGTGCACTGGAATTCAGTCAATTTGCATTGAGTTCAGTGCTGATAGATTTCAATTTTTCCAAAAACAAGTTTTTACTCTACAAAAACAGAGCAGTTGAATAATGTTCTAGCCCTGCGCACCCAAATATACAAAAGTCAAGGTCACCCACGTGCACCGGGTGGGTCAGCCCTTGCAGCCACTGCGGTGCCGCCTGCGTGGTGGTGGCGGTCGACGCGCAGCCGGGCACCCAGGACGCCTGCTCGCACTGCCCGTTGCTGGGGTTGTAGATGGAGCCGGCCCCGCACGAAGTCAACACCCACTGGCCCCTTGCAGAACCAAAACTGCGCTGAGCACTGGCCGACCTGCGGAGCACGAATTATGTGCACTCATTTGTTTAGCGACAAGATACTCGGCGGACATCACACGACCACAACCCATATGAAAAATGAACCAATGATAACTTTAAATAATTACTCATCATAATATCTCGCTTTTACTGTGGAATGATTACAAAATTTACCACAAGGTAAAAATTGATTACAATTTTTTCAGAACTCTGCACATAATTTTCGGTTCGCCGCGCCGAGTATACTTAAAATTTGGGGTGGGTGAGGCGTGTCGATACACTTAAAACTTAATTTAACATGACATTTTCTAAACATTTGACATTTGAATGTATCATCTGCTACAATTGTACATACTTACAGTGTACACTTTGGTCGAGTACAGCTGCACCCGGCATCACATCACACAATTTTATTCCTAAAAAATCCTGGAATTTCTTATATTTTTGATACTTTTGATTTTTTTAAAGATTTTTTGGAACGGTAAATACGGTTCTTCGTAGTATTTTGATTCACTAAGCGTAAATACGTACCTTCAGGGCATCAGTTCTGCACCCAGTGCAACTGGCAGCACACCCGGAGGACATCTGTGCAGGCGGCGCCGGGGTACTTCCGCCCTTCGACGCACCGCGGGGCGGACGTCGTGCTGGAAGGCGCCGCGTTGCACGAGGGCACCACGCTCGGGTCGGCACAAGGCAGCGCCGTCTCGTGGAACACCAGTGCTGCGAGGGGGGGCGGGTTCTCGTAAAGGGAATGCTTTTCAACTATTCTTAAGCCGCGGCTAGCCCGATTCAGAGGGATCCAGATTGTAGAGAATTAGGTCAAAAAAACAAGATTTGACTGAAACCAATTTGAAATTTGAAAAAGTATTTCTCACATTTTTCATCAAACATATTTTCAATGTTAACTTCATCAACCTTCCAGCATCAATAACTTATTCTGGTTAATGTAAATATATCCCCGAACAAATCCAGAGTGGTTATTTTTCATCAGAAGAAAAATCATGGCTTTAGGTTAGAAAATTTGGGACCGAGAATGGATTCTGAAGACAATGTTGTCGCCATCGACTGAGGCCTTCTGTGCATGTTAACCCGGTGTGCATGTTAACCCTAATTTTCACTCAAAATCGTTAATTTTCACACTTTTTATAGATTGTCACCTTCAAAATCACTAGTGTTTTATTGTCTATTTTCAGCTATGTTTTGTAGTATATGTGCTTGTATGCCCATTTTTAGTATTTTACACCTATTTATAGCGATTTTTCTACCTTTTTTCTACATCATGAAAAAGCCTATATATTGAACCTTTGCGAACCCCCAAACCCTCCAAAAATTTTTTTACAGCTATCTATCCCTCCAGAGGAGCGATTAGCTATCTACCCAATCCCCTGGAGGGTCAAAATCTAGAATATCCCTGACATGCACAGCGGGTAAACATGCACAGCGGCACAGGCCCGTCGCCATCAACAGCACAAAGTTAGAAAATGAAGATGACTTAAGTGTTGCTGCCGATGAGTTGCCATCAACGTCCAAGGGCAGACTACCAAGTGGGCATCCGAAAAATGTCGCTGAGAGCTTGATTTTGAAAGAATCTACTGAGCAAAGCTCTCTAAAAAAATTTACGCTTACGCTTTTTTACACTTTCCTAGGTATTTTAATAATAGCTTACACTTTAGTATCCATACTCAAAATTTGGAAAGTGTATTTACGCTTACGCTTACGCTTTCCAAAAATACCGGTATTTTAATAACTCTGGTTTCAAGCTATGAGTGAACCCGCATTACATTCACTTATCGTAATTTCCTTCAATTGTACTGGCATCGTGCCAGTACCGACATCACCCAATGATTCAAAATCACACAAAAGCCAGCTCAATCCACACAAACCAGGCGGGGTTCCCTTGGGTGGTAGGTTGCGTAAGCGGTGGGCGCACTGCCGCCACATCTGGGTACGTTCTCAGCGAAATCGCACGTGCCGCTCAGGTGGCTGAACACGGTGGCGGCGGGGCAGCGGCGCAGGGAGCCCGTGCCGCGGACGCACTGGATGCACAGCGAGCAGTCGGCCTCGTGCGGGAACAGCCCGTCTGTCGGCCCGGGGCAGTCGACCATCACTGCGGTGGAAAGGATTTTTTTCAGTAAATTTCAGAATAACTTTGGAAAAGTGACGGGATCTTGCGAAAATTAAACCTAGTGCAAGGACGTATCTAGTGCAAGTGCTCAGTGCAGAGACGTATCCAGGGGGGGCAGGGGGCTGGGGGGCGGGGTGGGCGGGGGGGGGGGGGCCCTTCCCGGGTGAGACCTAAAAAATCGGTGAAAATGCGACTTTTGGTACGACTTTTTGAGGAAACTTTTTGAGGAACTTTTTGGAAAAATTTTGCGCGCAAGCGCGTATTTCCGGATCACACAGCTTTATTATCAGAAAATGGGTCATGCTACTCTCAATTCACTATAAAATTCACTAAATGGCGTGTTCAAGGCTCTATTTCTCTGTGTATTTACATACAAATGATTGATTTTTGGCGCCAGCACCAACGCTGATGGCGCCATGGCGTGGCGCCTATGAACAGCGCCAGCGCCATGACGCTATTCCGCCACCATGTAGGTAAAATTTTAGGGGTCCCCCCGTTCGCCGGGCTCCGTAAGCAAGCAGCCCCCCGCTCCAAAATCCTGGATCCCGTCCCTGGCTCAGTGGGAAAAATACCGAATATCGAATATCGTATTTCCTCGAAAATACACCCAGAGAGTGTGAATTTTGAGAGGGGAATTTCGAGGGGGGTATTCGGGGGTAAGCGAGGAAGTTATTATTTCGTCGGAAATTTTCGTAAAGAATGTAGTAAAGAATGGGATTCTACATAAATACCCAAAACCGGTAATAAATGACACCAAACTGGACATATTATAACATTATACAAACTACTCTGTGTTAAATAGCTGCGTACATAGCTGCGAATCGAAATAGTCCCTCTTTCGTACACTGCATACATGTAGCTAATTCAAGACAATGGTATTTCGTGGGGGAGGGTTAATTCAAGGCATGTATTTCAAGGAAATGCATCACTTTTTTCCTGAAACCCCCCCCCTGAATATCAATGCGACTTGCAATCCTAAACAGTTACGTTACGCCGTCCACAAACCGACCCGGTTTTGAAGTACAGCTGGGAGTGTCGGGTCTCTCCTGCACGCGGGCGCCGAACCTGTGGTCCGCGCCGCACCACTCGGCTACGCGCACGCCGTTCTCGCACTGATAGTACTCCTCGCAGCACACGCAGCGCGGGAACGCGGCGCCGTTGGGCAGAAGCGTGCAATCGGATGTGGGCGCTGCGTGGAATTCGGCGTTGATATGCTATTTAGGATGGCATGATGATACGCATTTCAGATATCGGGTCAAATAAGTCCGCCCATTAATTTATCTTTGCATCGAATTCAGCATTGAAAAAATCCTATGTATATTTTTTAAAATTAAAGATTTTTGATATTTATAATTTTACACGATAATTCAGAGATTTAATTTTTTTCTGATTGGAAAAAATCCAATCAAAATTCGTAAATTTTATTTTATAATAATTTTGAGAGATTTTCCGTAAATCCTCGAATAAGGCCCGGGGTGGTTATTTTTTCGTCAGAGAATTTTGAGGGGGGAGTTAATCGAGGGGGGAGATGTTTTCTCGTCAGAATATTCAGTACATAAGTACGTATGTCGCCGCTTCAGGTAAACATTCTTTTGGCACAGCAAAAAATAGATCCGTGAAGCGTGTGGAAGCGGGCTGGATGCGCGTGAAGCGGCGCGCTTCCACACGCTTCCACTAACATCACGAGATTCTGGGTGAAGTGTCTTCCACACGCTTCACCTAGCTTCACCGCGCGCTTCACGCGCATCCAAGCATGTTGAAGACACTTCACGCCGCTAGCGCTTCCACACGCTTCCCCGCATATAAATTTGTGTGGGAGCACCATATTAAGAAGCGTGAAGTGTCTCCGTGTGACATTTTTTCGTGATGTGCGTGGAAGCGCTGGCAGCTTGGTGAAGCGTTCGGGAAGTGTTGGCGACGCTTCAGCACGCATCCACACACCCATTTTTTTGCTGTGTGGGTTTACATTGCATACGCTGCACTGCCTTTGCACTTGATTAATCAGACCATTTTTATTTTGGTCTGTTTGGCTTCATCGAAACGTTTCTTATTGTGACACGACTTATTTGCATCGATCATAGAGGGGAGTTATTCGAGGGGGGAAGTTATTCTTTCTGCACGCTCGCAAGAGGGGGGAGTTATTCGAAGGGGTTATTCGAGGGGGAGTTATTCGAGGATTTACGGTATTAAATATTTTCAAACCTAATCACATGAACACCCAGAAGGCGACAATTCCGCCGATAAATCTTCAAAAACAACTGCATTCACTAGCAAGCAAGCGACAACTCACTATCTGGCGTCACAGTGACGGGTGGCCTGGTGGTGTGACGCATCGCATCACGCTGCCATCGAAAACCTCTTCCACGCCGCACCACTGGCGCACGATGTTGCCGTCGCGGCACAGAAAGTACTCCTCGCAGCAAGGACACTTTTCATACATGAAACCATTCGGAATACCAGTGCACGTCGGCGGCGTATCTGCGCGGCATGCAGCATTTTAAAAAGAGTAGGAGTTGAGCAGTGATTGAAAGTGTTTTTCAACAACCTTTTTACTTAATTAATAATAATAATTAATTAATAATTAGTACTTATTCACCAGTAGGGTGTCAAAAAAAATTTTCTACGGAAAACGGAAAACGGAAAGGTAAAATTTTTTCACTTTACGGAAAACGGAAAACGGAAAGGTAAAAACAAAATTTCTGCCGGAAAACGGAAAACGGAAAGGTAAAAAAATTTCACTCAGCGGAAAACGGAAAACGGAAAGGTAAAAAAAAATTGTCGGCCGGAAAACGGAAAACGGAAAAATGAAATGCCGGAAAACGGAAAACAGAAAGCAAAATTTTCACGGAAACGGAAAAAAATAAAGTGAAATTAGCACGGTAATAGACAAATTTGCAGAAGGAAAACCTGCATGCAGGTTTGCCTGTTTGGCTTTGATTGTGGTAGCTGTACATTCTGCAACTATGGATCATGCCTGTAACTTCACTTGTAGTTCAAGCTTAACCGAACCAACAAAAAATCATCAAAAAGTAGCCATAGTGGCCATAGGAAAGGAAACACTATGACAATTTCACAGTCTAGAAGCAGTGGGAATCACTGATGACCCCTATGCAATTGATGACAACATTGCAGAGGAGATGATAATAAATAGCATAAAGTTCAACAACAACAACAAATGATACTATATTGACTGGCCGTATAAAGAGAGTATCAGTGACCTGCCCACAGGAAAAGCAGAAGCCTTGGTGCACTTTAAATCACTGATAAGAAGATTCAACAAAGATCCAAACTTATTCAAACAATACCAGAAAGTTTTGGACAACCAACTAGAAAAGGGTATAATTGAGATCTGTGACAACAAAACAGACAACAAGGGGATTCATTACTATATTGAAGTTGAAGCTTTAGAACTATATTACAAAGTCAAGGCTTTATTTAACCAATGTTCTATGAACATGAGGGAATGGCTGTCAAACTCCAGATCAGTCATGAATGAAATAACAGAAAACGACAGGAGTCCAAAGGTGAATAAAATTGTCGCAGTAATGGGCATGAAATAAAATCACCGAACGGACATGCTGGCAATATCAACACCAAAATTGCAAATTGACAGCATCACAACACCAACCAGACGAAACTTGAATAAATTATTGGTGTCAGCATATGACCCAATTGGGTTCACAGCACCTGTTTCACTGACCCTGAAATCCCAGTTGTCAATGCTGCTCCAAGAGACAAAAACAACACAATGGGATGAGCCAATTGAAGATAAATACAGATTGGAAAAACAATGGAAAAATGCCAGAAAACTGAAAATCAAGCCAGAAAATGGAAAAATGGCCTGGTAAAACGGAAACGGAAAGGTAAAAAATTTTTCAGCCGGAAAACGGAAAAATGGGCCGGAAAAACGGAAACGGAAAGGTAAAAAATTTTCAGCTGATGGAAAACGGAAAACGGAAAGGTAAAAATTTTTCGGCTGCCGGAAAATGGAAAACGGAAAGGTAAAAATTTTTCAGCTGCCGGAAAACGGAAAACGGAAAGGTAAAAAATTTTCCTGCGGAAAGGCGGAAACGGAAAACGGAAACGGAAATTTGACACCCTATTCACCAGGTAATTTGGACTTGTAATATTCTACACATATTTAGGTAAATAGCAACCAACCGGGGGTCGGGGTGGGCCCAGTAACTCCGCGGCCGCACTGCACATTTTCTGGGATAGTGGCAGATGAGTTTCACCGCGTCAAAGTGCAGTCGGGCGGGCGAATGGCCCACGAGCTCGTTGCCGCCGCTGCACTGCTCGTGGGCGGAGCAGTTGGGGTGCGTACGGGCCGTCTGCCAGATTGTGGCACGACTGCACCGGCCGTCGCGGCGGCGTCGTGGCACAGCTCTGGTCGACTCTCGGTGGGGTAGTGCGGCTGAAGGAACCGCGTCCGGCAGCTGTTTGTGGGGAATGAGCACTTATAGTCCACCGACGGCACACCTTACAATGAAACCTACGATATACCATTTGAACAAACGAACAGACTAAAAAAATTTCTCATCATAACAGGTGGCCAGGGGTCTCCAAGATTTGGTCCTGGCGAGGGGTGGATAGATTGCAAATAGCTCCTGCGGAGGGATAGATAGCTGGAAATTTTTCTGGGGGGGGGGCTGGGAGGCTGGGGGGTTGGGGGGGCCTCGCGGGGGCGAAATATATAGGCTTTTCCAATGCATAGAAGGCAGAAGGAGGAAAATGCGCTCAAAACAGGTTAAAAGTAGCTAAAATAGGCTAAAAATTGCTAAAAATAGATATATAAACATATGTATAGGCGATAACGATGGCAAACCCTCAGAAAAAAAGTATTTAAATTTTTAAGTTTTTTTTCCAAAATGAATTTTCGAATTTTCGAATTTTTCCTCAAATTAATTTTCGAATTTCGAATTTAATTTTCGAATTTTCGAATCTTTTTCGGCAATTTTCGAATTTTTTTGGGTAATTTTCGAATTTTCGAATATTTTTCAGCAATTTTCGAATTTTTTGGGGTAATTTTCAGATTTTTTTTACACAATTTTAAAATTTTTTGGAAAAATATTGTATTAAGAGCTTTTTTAAGCTGTAGTTATGTTGAAATAGTTATGGCTGCTTGGTGCATTCCTGTGCATTCTTCAATGTGACCGGGTCTGCCCATAGCCGGAATTGTGGGTGGCTGTTATGGGGGGGGGGGGGGGTCCACCAGACTTTTGTGTCATTCCATTCTGTTGTACATTTGCTGATTATGTAATTGCAAAAATTTTATGCAATTTGACCCTGTATTTATGTGATTATCATCTATATATTTACCATTAATTGTTGAATCAGTCCCCCTCGAATAAGTCCCCTCAAAAATCACTGACAAATAATACCCCCCCCCCCAGAAAAATTTATTTTACACTAATCCAACCTCAAAAATGGGATCTACAGGTTGTGCAAATCATTTTAAATATTTAACAGTCCAAATCGGCCAAGAAATGGCCGAGTTATTAAGCAAATGTCAACTAGCCAGATCGGTAATGTAAAGTCAACACCTTTTTATCGACCCCCCTTCTTGGGATTGGGGGACGATTCAAGGAAGCAAAACAATTTGGTTGACATGCAACAGAATGGGGGTGACACAAAGTCTGGTGCACCCACCCCCTAAAATGCCTTCCCCAATTCCAGCTATGGGTCTGCCACAGATGTCATTTCAATGTTCATTGACGTTTTTTTTCGTTTCGATAGACTTTTTCAGATGCACCGCGTATCAATTATCGATCGATTTAGCACATAGAACCGAAGAATGTGTTTTATGTCCTTGAATTCCCAGAAAAATTCGAAAACTTTTTTCGAATTTTTGAATTTTCGAATTTTCGAATTTTTTCAAAAAAAAATCGATTTTGAAGTGTTTTTTCCAGTGGTGGAATAAAAATTCGAAAATTCCGAAAAAATTCGAAAATTCGAAAATATTTTCGAATTTTAGAATCTTTTTTTGCCATCGTTAATAGGCGAAAGCCACGATTTTGAAAGTAAAATCTATAAAAAGGTACGAAAATTAGCGATTTTGAGCAAAAATTTGGGCAAAATTTTTCAAAAATCGCTCCAGATAGGTAGATAGCTGGCCGATTTGGGGGCCAAAAATAGATAGCCAAAAAATTTGCCTCTGGGATAGATAGATAGATAGATAGATAAATAGATAGATAGCTGAGCGGCCTCCGGCATAGATAGCTGGGCCCCCCCTAAGAAACCCCTGCAGATTGCTCTCACTTTAGAACCACAAATTCCCATTTCACTTATTCCAGCGTGGGGAGAAAAATTCCCCATTATTGCTCTTAGCAAAAGCAATTACTGCTCAAAAACGTTTTTACATTTTTGTTGTCTAAAATCTTAAATTTGGGTGGATTTCGTGCACAATTGATATCAAAATATGTCTGCATTCATTGTAAAGTGTTCTGTCCGTTCAGTAGTCTTAATCATCACATGTGAATTTAAGATTGCATAAAAAAATATTCGCACTCACTGGTGTAACCGGTTTGGCCACAACGGGCATTTTCAGGGAAATCGCACACGGAGTTTTCTTGATTGGAATGCAGCCCGTTGGGACAGTGGGAAACGTAGGTGGCTCCGCCCACACACTGCAGGTACTGCTGCAGTTGCCCGGCCGCGGATACAGGCCATCGGGCTGGCCAGCACACGATGCTAGTGGCGGCGCCGTGGCAGGCGGGGCTGTGGCGCGCGACGTCGTACCGGCTGTCGGCGTAACTGACAAACAGAAGCAACATTTGCCCTGCGCACTCTAGTTTTCACACAAAATCTCAAAAACTCATAAAACAGCTTTGAACGTGTTCGAGTTTTCTACAATGAGTCATTTTAAATCTCCGTCAACTCTAGCTAAAAACCACCTCATTGTAGAAAACTCAAATGCGTTCTAAGCTGATTTGAGAGTTTTTGGAAATTTCGAGTGAAAAGTAGTGTGCGCAGGCACATTGCAACAGTTTCATGAAACTAATCGGGAAAATATAGCAAAAAACATGAGCCACAAACCTTGCGGCACATCGCGACACATGGACGTTCTCGGGATAATCGCACATGGAGTTGGCGGGCTGCAGTGCGGCCCGGCGGGGCAGGAGCCAGCGACACGATCGCCGGGCTGCACTGGACGCACTGGCTGCAGTTGCCGCTGTGCGCGCACAGGTAGTCGGGCTTCCCGGCGCACGACGCGGCCGCGGGTGGCAAAGTCGGCGGACCTGCGGGAGGAGAGTTTGAATATGGTTACGCGTCTTACTTTTGAAAGGCGCCAAACAAGCTTAATGTGAACTGAATTCGTGTCAACTAAATGTTAGTGAATTATGTGATTGCCTACCGAGTTAAGACTCACTTTGCGTAAGAACAAAACATGGCCAAACCGCAGTATGTACAAAAGTATTCGCAATTTTCACATCGAAAGTTCACATATCCATGACCAGTCCCTATGAAAAACAGGACATTCACGTCGAAAATGCATAAATCCAACTCAGACCGCCGGAGTTTCATATCGAAAATGCACATATCCAAAAAATAGTTTCATGTCCAAAAATGCACGCGTGCTTCGGATCGCTCGCAGAGAGCAGGTCGGAATTCCCATACAAAAAAAAGTTTCATTTCCAAAAGTACACACGTGAATTTCCAAATCTATTTTGCACTATATATCAAATACGCGTGTATTTCTCTTTATTTACAAAATATAAATCACTCTAGACATCCGGAACGCTAATCGAGAATGACAAGTGACAAAATCTACAAGAACCTGATAGGTAGCTTGGCATTGTGGCAGCGGTGCAGTCGTGGTTGGCACGCAGCCAGGCACCCATGGAGCCTCCTCGCACTGCCCATAGGCAGGATTGCACACATTTCCAGCTTGACACGATGTCAGCACCCACTGGCCGCCGTTGCAGTACCAGTACTGCGAGCTGTACGCGCCGCCCTGGGAATGATTTTGAGTTTGAGTTTCTTCATTTTTTTGTTTTCAATAATTTTTAAGGGCGAGGCGATTTTATTTTCAGAAATGAAACCATTAGCAAATATGTTAAAATCTGTATTCCATTTCATGGTTAATTCCATAATTTTACCCAAAAAACTGCATATTTCTCCCTGAACCAGTTTTGGTCCCGGTGACAAAAAATGCGGGCGCCATAAAGATGGAATACGCAACTTTTTGGCGTTTCAGATTTGCCTTTTAGGTAGGAATGGAAGAAAACAAATCAGGTGAATTTGAAAAATCGTGTTTCCACTAATATAGCTAAAAACGCCCGCTAAAAATTATTTAAACCAAGAGTTGGACACCTCGACTAGCATAGATTAGTACAGGACACGGCGTGAATCGTTGCGGCCGGATGACCCACCTGGAGAGTGGTGCCACGCTGGCATAGCGGCGGGTTCGAAGGCGGCGCGCAGCCAAACACCCACGAAGCCTCTTCACAGGACCGTTGCAGGGGTGGACAAGCGTCCCGGGCACAGCACGTCAGCACCCAGTGGCCGCCGCCGCAGTACCAAACTTTCTGACCGTCTCGACAATGTAGTTCGGTTTGCCCAGCACATATATTCACGGTAAGCTCAGATCAGGTGCCGATTCCGCAAGTGGACAAGTTAAAAGACAATCCAAATGTGAACTCATAACTTTTGACTTCTCCACTTGCGGAACTAACCGCGGAGCATCAAATGAGATCTCTGCTTTACACGACAAAGTCTAATGCACATTTTTGGCGTTTCATAAGCAATTTTGGACAAAATATTAATTCAGGAAGCCGAAATCGTTGCTGCAAATTCAAAGTATGGTGCACTGGAATTCAGTCAATTTGCATTGAGTTCAGTGCTGATAGATTTCAATTTTTCCAAAAACAAGTTTTTACTCTACAAAAACAGAGCAGTTGAATAATGTTCTAGCCCTGCGCACCCAAATATACAAAAGTCAAGGTCACCCACGTGCACCGGGTGGGTCAGCCCTTGCAGCCACTGCGGTGCCGCCTGCGTGGTGGTGGCGGTCGACGCGCAGCCGGGCACCCAGGACGCCTGCTCGCACTGCCCGTTGCTGGGGTTGTAGATGGAGCCGGCCCCGCACGAAGTCAACACCCACTGGCCCCTTGCAGAACCAAAACTGCGCTGAGCACTGGCCGACCTGCGGAGCACGAATTATGTGCACTCATTTGTTTAGCGACAAGATACTCGGCGGACATCACACGACCACAACCCATATGAAAAATGAACCAATGATAACTTTAAATAATTACTTATCATAATATCTCGCTTTTACTGTGGAATGATTACGAAATTTACCACAAGGTAAAAATTAATTAAAATATTGCAGAACTCTGCACATAATTTTCGGTTCGCCGCGCCGAGTATACTTAAAATTTGGGGTGGGTGAGGCGTGTCGATACACTTAAAACTTAATTTAACATGACATTTTCTAAACATTTGACATTTGAATGTATCATCTGCTACAATTGTACATATTTACAGTGTACACTTTGGTCGAGTACAGCTGCACCCAGCATCACATCACACAATTTTATTCCCAAAAAATCCTGGAATTTCTTATATTTTTGATACTTTTGATTTTTTAAAGATTTTTTGGAACGGTAAATACGGTTCTTCGTAGTATTTTGATTCACTAAGCGTAAATACGTACCTTCAGGGCATCAGTTCTGCACCCAGTGCAACTGGCAGCACACCCGGAGGACATCTGTGCAGGCGGCGCCGGGGTACTTCCGCCCTTCGACGCACCGCGGGGCGGACGTCGTGCTGGAAGGCGCCGCGTTGCACGAGGGCACCACGCTCGGGTCGGCACAAGGCAGCGCCGTCTCGTGGAACACCAGTGCTGCGAGGGGGGGCGGGTTCTCGTAAAGGGAATGCTTTTCAACTATTCTTAAGCCGCGGCTAGCCCGATTCAGAGAGATCCAGATTGTAGAGAATTAGATCAAAAAACAAGATTTGACTGAAACCAATTTGAAATTTGAAAAAGTATTTCTCACATTTTTCATCAAACATATTTTCAATGTTAGCTTCATCAACCTTCCAGCATCAATAACTTATTCTGGTTAATGTAAATATATCCCCGAACAAATCCAGAGTGGTTATTTTTCGTCAGAAGAAAAATCATGGCTTTAGGTTAGAAAATTTGGGACCGAGAATGGATTCTGAAGACAATGTTGTCGCCATCAACAGCACAAAGTTAGAAAATGAAAATGACTTAAGTGTCGCTGCCGATGAGTTGCCATCAACGTCCAAGGGCAGACTACCAAGTGGGCATCCGAAAAATGTCGCTGAGAGCTTGATTTTGAAAGAATCTACTGAGCAAAGCTCTCTAAAAAAATTTACGCTTACGCCTTTTTACACTTTCCTAGGTATTTTAATAATAGCTTACGCTTTAGTATCCATACTCAGAATTTGGAAAGTGTATTTACGCTTACGCTTACGCTTTCCAAAAATACTGGTATTTTAATAACTCTGGTTTCAAGCTATGAGTGAACCCGCATTACATTCACTTATCGTAATTTCCTTCAATTGTACTGGCATCGTGCCAGTACCGACATCACCCAATGATTCAAAATCACACAAAAGCCAGCTCAATCCACACAAACCAGGCGGGGTTCCCTTGGGTGGTAGGTTGCGTAAGCGGTGGGCGCACTGCCGCCACATCTGGGTACGTTCTCAGCGAAATCGCACGTGCCGCTCAGGTGGCTGAACACGGTGGCGGCGGGGCAGCGGCGCAGGGAGCCCGTGCCGCGGACGCACTGGATGCACAGCGAGCAGTCGGCCTCGTGCGGGAACAGCCCGTCTGTCGGCCCGGGGCAGTCGACCATCACTGCGGTGAAAAAAATTTTTTTCAGTAAATTTCAGAATAACTTTGGAAAAGTGACGGGATCTTCCCGGGTGAGACCTAAAAAATCGGTGAAAATGCGACTTTTGGTACGACTTTTTGAGGTTTTATGGAAAAATTTTGCGCGCAAGCGCGTATTTCCGGATCACACCGGATCTTAATTATCAGAAAATGGGTCATGCTACTCTCAATTCACTATAAAATACACTAAATGGCGTGTTCATCGCTCTATTTCTATGTGTATTTACATACAAATGATTGATTTTTGGCGCCAGCACCAACACCTATGAACAGCACCAGCGCCATGACGCTATTCCGCCACCATGTAGGTAAAATTTTAGGGGGGGCTGAGCCCCCCCCCCCCCTGTTCGCCGGGCTCCGTAAGCAAGCAGCCCCCCGCTCCAAAATCCTGGATCCCGTCCCTGGCTCAGTGGGAAAAATACCGAATATTGAATATCGTATTTCCTCGAAAATACACCCAGAGAGTGTGAATTTTGAGAGGGGAATTTCGAGGGGGGTATTCGGGGGGAAGCGAGGAAGTTATTATTTCGTCGGAAATTTTCGTAAAGATTGTAGTAAAGAATGGGATTCTACATAAATACCCAAAACCGGTAATAAATGACACCAAACGGGACATATTATAACATTATACGAACTACTCTATGTGTACATAGCTGCGAATCGAAATGGTCCCCCTTTCGTACACTGCATACATGTAGCTAATTCAAGACGGTGGTATTTCGTGGGGGAGGGTTAATTCAAGGCATGTATTGGTTGTAAACTAATGAAGTGTCTTTTTTCGCCATCTCATACAAATATACATTTGTGCTTTCCATTGTGTTGTACGTTGACCGATTTTGATGCCATTTGAGTATGTTGTGGTTTGGGGTCTGGGCTATGATGAAATGTTTTTGTTTGCTCAAATAATCCACCAGTCCCGAGATAAGGGGGGTCTATAAAAAGGTGGTCATTTTACGTGGCCAATATGCACATTGACTTTGAAGCTTAATAACTCAGCCATTTCTGGGCCGATTCGGATCGTTCAACACTTAAAATAAGATTCAATTTTTGTGGTCGAGTTAGTGATGTCTTAATCCCGTATGCCGATTTGACCCGGTTTTTGAACATGAAAAATAATCGTAATTATAATTTTTCAAGACGATTTTTTTGAAGTTGCTATCATATACTATAGACAAAAAGAATAAATCTGGCCCAAAAATTATTTCAATATCTCTCTCCAGTCAAAAGTTATATCACTTTAAACATTCGCCTCCCAACAATAAATAGAAACATCTGCATGACGAACAATGCATGTGACTTCAGAAATCCATATCTCGGCCATTTCTCAGCCAATTTCCACCAATGAACACTTAAAATGATCAGAAAAACCTGTAAGTTTCATTTTTATGCTCAGGTTATCTGTATTCATCGTTCTCGATTAGTTATTTACATGTAATGGAGGCGGAAGTTTAAAGTTTTATTACTTTTGATTGGAGAGAGATATTGAAATAATTGTTTTGGTATATGAATCCCCATTGTCTAAAGTATATGATAGCATGTTTAGAAAAATTTATTTTTGGTGTTTAAAACTGGGTCAAATCGGCATACGTAATTTAGACATCACTAATCCGACCACAAAAATGGAATCTACTGGTTGTGCTGATCATTTTAAGTGTCGAACGATCCAAATTTGCCCAGAAATGGCTGAGTGAGTAAGGTCCAAAGTGAATGTGTAGATCGGCCATGCAAAATGACCACCTTTTTATAGACCCCCCTTATCTCGGGACTGGGGGATTATTCGAGGAAACAAAGACATTTCTTCATAGCCCAGACCCCAAACCCCAACATACTCAAATGGCATCAAAATCGGTCAACGTACAAAAGAATGTGGGATGCACAAATGTATATTTGTATGAAATCGAAAAAAGACACTTCATTAGTTTACAACCTAATATTTCAAGGAAATGCATCAATTTTTTCCTGAAACCCCCCCCCCCCCGAATATCAATGCGACTTGCAATCCTAAACAGTTACATTACGCCTTCCACAAAAACCGACCCGGTTTTGAAGTACAGCTGGGGGTGTCGGGTCTCTCCTGCACGCGGGTGTCGAACCTGTGGTCCGCGCCGCACCACTCGGCTACGCGCACGCCGTTCTCGCACTGATAGTACTCCTCGCAGCACACGCAGCGCGGGAACGCGGCGCCGTTGGGCAGAAGCGTGCAATCGGATGTGGGCGCTGCGTGGGATTTGGCGTTGATATGCTATTTAGGATGGCATGACGATAGGCATTTCAGATATCGGGTCAAATAAGTCCGTCCATTTATTTATCTTTGCATCGAATTCAGCATTGAAAAATCCTATGTATATTTTTTTAAATGTGAGATTTTTGATATTTATAATTTTACACGATTATTCAGAGAGAATTTTTTCTGATTGGAAAAAATTCAATCAAAATTCGTAAATTTCATTTTATAATAATTTTGAGAGATTTTCCGAAATGTTTTATTTACCGTAAATCCTCGAATAATTCCCGGGGTAGTTTTTTTTCGTCAGAGAATTTTGAGGGGGGAGTTAATCGAGGGGGGAGCTGTTTTCTCGTCAGAATATTCAGTACATAAGTACGTATGTCGCCGCTTCAGGTAAACATTCTTTTGGGTTTACATTGCATTACGCTGCACTGCCTTTGCACTTATTTGCCACTTATTCTTTCTTCACGCTCGCAAGAGGGGGGAATTATTCGAAGGGGTTATTCGAGGGGGGGGGGTATTTGAGGATTTACGGTATTAAATATTTTCAAACCTAATCACAGGAACGCCCGGGAGGCGACAATTCCGCCGATAAATCTTCAAAAACAACTGCATTCACTAGCAAGCGACAACTCACTATCTGGCGTCACAGTGACGGGTGGCCTGGTGGTGTGACGCATCGCATCACGCTGCCATCGAAAACCTCTTCCACGGCGCACCACTGGCACACGATGTTGCCGTCGCGGCACAGAAAGTAACCTGTGTGCCTACTCGATATTCACATACTTGCATTATTTAGGTAAATAGCAACCAACCGGGGGTCGGGGTGGGCCCAGTAACTCCGCGGCCGCACTGCACATTGCTGGGATAGTGGCAGATGAGTTTCACCGCGTCAAAGTGCAGTCGGGCGGGCGAATGGCCCACGAGCTCGTTGCCGCCGCTGCACTGCTCGTGGGCGGAGCAGTTGGGGTGCGTACGGGCCGTCTGCCAGATTGTGGCACGACTGCACCGGCCGTCGCGGCGGCGTCGTGGCACAGCTCTGGTCGACTCTCGGTGGGGTAGTGCGGCTGAAGGAACCGCGTCCGGCAGCTGTTTGTGGGGAATGAGCACTTATAGTCCACCGACGGCACACCTTACAATGAAACCTACGATATATTTACCATTTGAACAAACAAACAGACTAAAAAAATTTCTCATCATGACAGGTGGCCAGGGGTCTCCAAGATTTTGCCCTGACAGGGGCTGGATAGATAGCAAATAGCTCCTGCGGAGGGATAGATAGCTGAAAATTTTTCTGGGGGGGGCTGACGGAGTTGGGGGGCTCGCGGGGGCAAAATATATAGGCTTTTCCAATGCATAGAAGGCAGAAGGAGGAAAATTCGCTTAAACGGGTTGAAAGTAAAGTTTTTCAAAGGGGGGAGTTATTCAAGGGGGGGGGGGTATTCGAAAGGGGAGTTTTTTTTCTCGTCAGAAACCTTCAACTTAATTCATTGCATGGATGTAATCTGTAAACTCATGTAATTCATGTATTTAACTGTCCGACAACAACAAAATGGAGCGTATACACTGCATACACATCTTTTGTCTGCTGTCGCTGCTGTAGGCTAATATTCTTTTGTATTTTTGTATTGTATCATTGTCATCCAACGGGGGGAGTTATTCAAGAGGGGGGAGTTATTCAAGGGGGGGTTATTTTTTCCTGGCCTCGCAAACAGGGGGGAGTTATTCAAGGGGGGGTTATTTTTTCCTCGCCTCGCAAACAGGGGGGAATTATTCAATTGGGAGTGATTTGAGGGGGGATCTTATTCGAGGATTTGCGGTATATAAACATATGTATAGGCGAAAGCCACGATTTTGAAGGTAAAGTCTATAAAAAGATACGAAAATTAGCGATTTTGAGCGAAAATTTTGGCAAAATTTTTCAAAAATCGCTCCAGATAGGTAGATAGCTGGCCAATTTGGGGGCCAAAAATAGATAGCCAAAAAATTTGCCTCCGGGATAGATGAATAGACAGATAGATAGATAGCTGAGCGGCCTCCGGCATAGATAGCTGGGGCCCCCCTAGGAGACCCCTGCAGATTGCTCTCACTTTGGACCACAAATTCCCATTTCACTTATTCCAGCGTGAGAAGAAAAGTTCCTCATTATTGCTCTTAGCAAAAGCAATTACCGCTCAAAAACGTTTTTACATTTTTGTTGTGTAAAATCTTAAAATTTGGGTGGATTTCGTGCATAATTGATATCAAAATATGGCTGCATTCATTGTAAAGTGTTCTGTCCGTTCAGTAGTCTTAATCATCACATGTGAATTTAAGATTGCATAAAAAAATATTCGCACTCACTGGTGTAACCGGTTTGGCCACAACGGGCATTTTCAGGGAAATCGCACACGGAGTTTTCTTGATTGGAATGCAGCCCGTTGGGACAGTGGGAAACGTAGGTGGCTCCGCCCACACACTGCAGGTACTGCTGCAGTTGCCCGGCCGCGGATACAGGCCATCGGGCTGGCCAGCACACGATGCTAGTGGCGGCGCCGTGGCAGGCGGGGCTGTGGCGCGCGACGTCGTACCGGCTGTCGGCGTAACTGACAAACAGAAGCAACATTTGCCCTGCGCACTCTAGTTTTCACACAAAATCTCAAAAACTCATAAAACAGCTTTGAACGTGTTCGAGTTTTCTACAATGAGTCATTTTAAATCTCCGTCAACTCTAGCTAAAAACCACCTCAATGTAGAAAACTCAAATGCGTTCTAAGCTGATTTGAGAGTTTTTGGAAATTTCGAGTGAAAACTAGTGTGCGCAGGCACATTGCAACAGTTTCATGAAACTAATCGGGAAAATAATGCAAAAAACATGAGCCACAAACCTTGCGGCACATCTCGACCACGCTCTCATGGACATTCTCGGGATAATCGCACATGGAGTTGGCGGGCTGCAGTGCGGCCCGGCGGGGCAGGAGCCAGCGACACGATCGCCGGGCTGCACTGTACGCACTGGCTGCAGTTGCCGCTGTGCGCGCACAGGCCGTCGGGCTTCCCGGCGCACGACGCGGCCGCGGGTGGCAAAGTCGGCGGACCTGCGGGGGGAGTTTGAATATGGTTACGCGTCTTACTTTTAAAAAGCGCCAAACAAGCTTAATGTGAACTGAATTCGTGTCAACTAAATGTTTATGGATAAACTAAGACTCACTTTGCGTAAGAACAAAACATGGCCAAACCGCAGTATGTACAAAATACTGACCCCCATTTTTTATCATGGATTTGGCATCTACATACCGTATTGGCTTGTTTTGAGTGCCATGTTTGAATTGAGTGCCATGCTCGAATACAGTGCCAGGGTAACTGCCTTATGAAACAATACAGTGCCATGCTTGAATTGCACACCACACCTAACTAATAGACCTGCCCCCCACACCTAACTAATAGAAGCAAACATGACGCGGGAAACGCAGTACGTTTAAAAACGTTACAGCATGCGAGTGGCTTCTGTTCTGTCGCTTCTGTTGTTAAAAAATGTCCAGTCGTCGTTGTATCTAATTGACGCAGCTGTTGCAATTACATCATAATTACGCAGCTGGAATCGATATACATACCAAAATATGTATATCGATGTCTATAATGGAACTGAAATTTCTTACCAAATAATACAGTACCATGCTTGAATTGAGTGCCATGCTCGAATTGAGTGCCACTGAAAGGACGTTGTGAAAAAATACAGTGCCCGGGGTTCAAAACAAGCCAATACGGTACATAAAAACTCAAAATTTCCTTCCATACATGGGGAGTTCCGTTCCAAAAGTACACAAGCGCCAAATCCAGAAAAATCGAGTTAGGTGTGGATTCGACATTCACGTATAGTTTTGCCCATTTTAGAAAAAAAATCAGCGTTATAGTCCATTTCGTTCCCGAGATACAGTGGTACCGATTTTCAGAAAAATCGCAATTTTCACATCGAAAGTTCACATATCCATGACCAGTCCTTTATGAAAAACAGGACATTCACGTCGAAAATGAATAAATCCATCTCAGACCGCCGGAGCTTCATATCGAAAATGCACATATCCAAAAAATAGTTTCAATTCCAAAAATGCACGCGTGCTTCGGATCGCTCGCGAACGTGAATTTCCAAATCTATTTTGCACTATACCTATATCAAATACGCGTGTACTTCTCTTTATTTACAAAATATAAATCTCTCTAGACATCCGGAACGCTAATCGAGAATGACAAGTGACAAAATCGACAAGAACCTGATAGGTAGTCCCCTCTTGACATTGTGGCAGCGGTGCAGTCGTGGTTGGCACGCAGCCAGGCACCCATGGAGCCTCCTCGCACTGCCCATAGGCAGGATTGCACACATTTCCAGCTTGTCACGATGTCAGCACACACTGGCCGCCGTTGCAGTACCAGTACTGCGAGCTGCACGCGAGGCCCTGGGAATGATTTTGAATTTCGGGTTTGTTGCATGGATATTTTTCAAATAAGCGGCAATTTAATTTTCAGGGATAAAACCATTAGCAAACATTTTGGTACCGATACAGTGGCAAAATGTGATCACGATTAGGGATGGACAGGGTTAACTCAAATGTGTTTTTTGCAAATAAAACGTGGTTTCAAAAAAAAAAACCTTACCATCGAAACCGTTTTTTTAATAAAAAAAAGCCTTTGACAAAATTTTACACGAGAAAATCGCATAAAAATTTTCGCTCAGAAAATCACAAGAATTTTTTAAAATTAAATCAAGTATACTTATCTGAGACATTTAACTGAGGCGTCTAATTCTAAAAGTCGACAGTCCACAAAACGCGATTTTGAGTAAATAAATCGCAATTTAAGACTCGCTTTGCCTAACAACCAAACCTGGGAAAGCACAAAATTTTTTTTTGCGTTTTTTATCATGGATTCGAAATCTACATACCGTATTACCTCGAATTAACCCCCCCTCGAAATACCCCCCCTAAATTTCGGCTGAGGAAATAATAACCCCCCCCCCCTCGAAATACCCCCCCTAAGATTGAGTGTAACGTGAACGTACATGACAAATACCGCAGTTCGTGATCTGTACAATGCAGAACACACGTTAAAACTGCTGATTAAGTGACGTTAGGGAATGGTTTTTGTGTATATACAGTTATATATGAGTATAAACACATATACATCAATGTAATTGTTCGAATTGTCTACGTCCGCGTACGGGGAATTTCCGAAAATTTCTGGCGAAATAATAGACCCCCCCCCTCGAATAATCCCCCCCCTCAAATTTTGCTGGCGAAATAATAAACCCCCTGGGGGTATTTCGAGGTAATACGGTATATAAAAACTCAAACTTTTGTTCCATACGTACATCCGAAAATGTCATCTTTGTACAATAAAAATTGATCAAAGTCAAAAGTCATCATTTTTGGAGCTGTTTTTTTGGAAATTCATAACTTTTGATTGACTACATATATCAATATAATATTTTGGATTTTTATGAAGATAGTTGTGGATATAAATTGGCCCATACAAACAAATTTCATCAAACTTCTTTTTCTCACTGACAATAATGGCTGAAATTTTGAAAATGGCACCAAATTTTCCGTTTTCAATTGAGAGCTTAGCTTTTTGGAAAAACTGTGCTCAATTACATAGTTTATAATAACAAAATATATCAAAAACTAGGCCTGCACTTTTTTCTACAACAGTTATTGTTCTACAACAACATTTTTTGTTATACATAATTTGGAAGGGCGCTGTCATACAAAAATTGATTTCTTCAATTCTCACCAAAAATGAATGCTGAAATATTGAAAATGGCACCAAATTTTCAGTTTGATTTGAGAGCTTAGCTTTTTTGCAAAAAAGCTTTTTGTGATCAAGTGCATAGTTTATAATAATAACAAAATATATAAAAACTAGGCCTGCACTTTTTTCTACAAGAGTTTAAATCAGCCTGACACCTGTTTCTCCATCACAGACAATCCCACTCTGAACGCTCAGATGAAGTTGCATGAAAAAAGTTTCCATCATAAACTTAAGTTATTTTTTCATGTTCTTTCATTTGTATGTCTCCATTTTTGAAGACCTAGATGAAGGTAAATGAAAAAAGTTGCATACTTCATGCAAAGTTGCAATGCAAAGATGAAAAAAGTTGAAAAAAGTTCATGCTTTCCATTGGCGCTACGCACACTGAAGCCGAAATATTCGGCATACGCACGTTTTCATCTGCCGAATCCGAACTAAAAAAATGCTGTTCGGACGGTTTCAGACCAGCATTTTTGGGTCCAGACATTCAGCAACCGTACGAATTCGGACAAATTCGGACGGATTTAGATGATTTTCCAGCATTTTTGGTCATATGCTGAATTTAACATTTCAGCATCTTGTGAAAAAATTGTATCCGGACACTTTCATTTCAGCAAACCAGTTCAGCAATTGGCAGAAAATCTACTGCTGTGAAATGATCCAGATCTCATCTAGTTTTTCATACATCTTCATGAAACATTTTTTATGAACATGTATGAACATGATCTTCAAAAATGAAGACCATAAATTTTTTTTAGAAACTGCTCATTCTTGAGATATTGTAGTTCAGCACAGTTCAACAGTGTGTAAACAGAAAAAACGTACGAACCATTTTGGGAATTTGGGCAATGTGTGTACATGAGTAGGGTTCAAACGGGATTGACTTTTCGGGATCAGGATCGGGATCGGGATTCACTTTTTGAGATTTCGGGATCAGGATCGGGATTGGTAATTTGAGATTTCGGGATCGGGATTGGCCGGGATTGGGGTCACGGGATCGGGATTGGGATAGGCATTTTTCCGGGATCGGGATTGGGTTCTAGGGATAGAAATTTTGGCCATTTTTCTGGCATTCACAGTTGTTCATAAAGGTCTCAAAACACTGTTGGATGCCAAAAAAGTGGC
Source organism: Sphaerolaimus hirsutus (assembly GCA_964036195.1). Taxonomy (NCBI): domain Eukaryota; kingdom Metazoa; phylum Nematoda; class Chromadorea; order Monhysterida; family Sphaerolaimidae; genus Sphaerolaimus; species Sphaerolaimus hirsutus. The sequence goes on along the minus strand of OZ038452.1, from coordinate 13,157,689 downwards.
ATAAAATTGACGCTGGGGGTTTGCATCCACTTTTTTGCATGCAAAAACGTCATTATTTCACTTTTTATAATTTCCACTAATTTTTCCGGGATCGGGATCCCGGACTTGGGAGTTTCTCGGGATCGGGATCGGGATTTGAAAACTTTCGGGATCGGGATTGGTATTTTTGAGATTTCGGGATCGGGATCAGGATTGGGGTTTCAGGATCGGGATCGGGACTGGTAAATCCCGGAATTTCAAGGGATCTGGGATCGGGATCCCGTTTGAACCCTATACATGAGCGAATAGTAATGATAAACATTGGAACAGCGCGTGCCTAGGGTGTCAAAAAAATTTTGTTATGGAAAATGGAAACGGAAATTTTTTTGCACTTGCCAGAAAACGGAAATAAAATTTCAGCAACAAGGAAAACAAGGCCGGAAAACTGGAAATGGAAAAATGAAATTTTGCCAGAAAACAAAAAAAATTGTGGAAATTTCCTGGAAATGCTAAAAATTGCTGAAATTTTGATGGAAAATGGAAAAAGTCACATAATTGAAAACCTGCATGCATGTTTACCAGTTTGGCTGAAACAGAAAACAGACAATTGAGCCAGAAAAGGGGAATATGAGGCTGAAAAACTGAAAATTTAGCCTGAAAACATGAAAAAGGCGGAAAAACTGAAAATTCAGCCGGAAAAACTGAAAATTCAGCCGGAAAAAGGCAGAAAAACTGAAAATTTAGCCAGAAAAGGGATAATTAGCCAGAAAAACAGGAACGGAAATGGAAAAAAATTTTGTAGTCGGAAAACGGAACGGAAAACGGAAAAATTAATTCAATTACCGGAAAACGGAATGGAAAATGGAAAAAATTTGCCTGCAGAAAACGGAAACGGAAATTTGTCACCCTAAGCATGCCTGCAAACCAGATTGTTGAAAGTAATCAATGTTTTCAAAGTTAATGTAAAATATTCATTTTTAGTCACTCCTGAGTGCAGAAAACGTATAGTAGAATTTTTTACTTTTATTTCCATGGGAAAATGTAAAAGTAAGTATTTTTGAAAATGATGACCATAATTTTCACTAGAAGTCACCCTTAACCCCAATTTTCATCCTTTTTGCCACTGCACACATGAAGTTGTGCATACACTGTAGCGTCTGCCAAGCAGGGTTGGTTTTAGTAAAATTATTTTTACTGAAACTGCAGTAAAATTGTAAATAAATTATATTTTATTTTTATTTTTTCTTCAATTTTCCATTTTATTTTTATTTTTTTATTCTTCAATTTTCCATTTTATTATTATTTTATTATTATTTTATTTTTATTTTTTATTCTTTGTGACCAGGATTAGTTTTTGTGAAATTCTTTTTACTAAAATTGTAGTAAAATTGTATAAAAATTGTATTTGATTTTTTTTTTCTGAGATTTTGCCAACCCTGCTGCCAAGTAAAACCAATAATTATCCAAAATTTAGTTGACACAATTTTTGATGTCAACTAGTGTCAGGGGTATTCTAGTTTTCGGCCCTCCTGGGTGTTGGATAGATAGCAAATCACTCCTCCGGAGGGATAGATAGCTGAAAATTTTTCTGGGGGGGGGTTTGCTGGGGCTCAATATATAGGCATAGAAGGGAGGAAAAGGAGAAAAATTGCTGAAAGTAGGTGAAAAATGGCTAAAAATGGGTATATAAGGACATATAGTACTAAAAATAGCTCAAAATAGGCAGTTAGATGCACGAACTAGTGATTTTGGAGGTGAAAATCTATATTTAGGTATGAAAATAGCGATTTTGAGTGAAGATTAGGGTATAGTTTCCCAAAAATCGCTCCAGATAGGTAGATAGCTGGCCAATTGGGGGGAGGGGTTTAGGGGATAGTAGCCCAAAATTTGGCCTCCGGGATAGATAGATAGCTGAGCGGCCTCTGGAATAGATAGATAGCTGGGCGATTTGGGGGGGGGAACCCCCCCTTTCCTACCCCTGACTAGTGTGTGTGACAAGATATAATTGATGACAATTTTTGATGTCAACTTTATGACAAGATATAATTAGTTACATTCTCTGTACAGCATCAACTTTGGTCAATAGACAATAGTGATTATGTATATTGGATAGGGTTGGCACTATGGTCGAAACGGAATCCCGATCCCGATCCTAAAACATTTCGGGATTTGGTGGTCCCGATCCCGATCCTGAAACCTCAATCCTGATCCCGATCCCGAAATCTCAAAAGCCAATCCCGATCCCGATCCAGAAACTTTCAAAATCACAATCCCGATCCCGAAAAAATTTATACAATCCCGATCCCGATCCCAGAAAATTTGGTCAACCTCATTAAATGCCCTTTTTGCATTAATAAATTTTAACCAATGTCCACTTTATGCCTCTTTTCTGGCATCCAGACGTGTTTTTGAGCCTGTTTTGTGAAAACATTGGCAAAAAACGTGTATATTAGAATGTTTTCAAAAATGCCATTACCGATCCCGAAAAATGCCAATCCCGATCCCGAAAGGTCAATCCCGATCCCGAAATCTCAAAAACCAATCCCGATCCCGATACCAAAAGGTCAATCCCGATCCGATCCCGAGATCTCAAAAACCAATCCTCGTTTATCTTTGCATTTCAGCATTTGAGATTTTATCCTATTGCTGAATGTTTCCGCATGAAAAAGTGTACGCATCTTTTGAATGCTGAAATACATGCTGAATTGACAAACCACCTAATTTTCAAGAGTACGGACGATTTGAGTTCAGCAAGTTTTTTTCTATTCAGCATTTAATTCGGCATTTGTCAAAAACGTGCGTATGCCGAATATTTCGGCTTCAGTGTGCGTAGCGCCATTAAGTTCCATATGTTGACAAAAAGTGTCTAATTTTGTACCCCTAATCTCAACCTGTATGTAAAAAATGGGGTTTCAATAAAATTCCATTCAGTCAGAGCAAAACTGTTTTTGAAAGGGAAATGGACTTGTCGACTTCTTGCACACACGTTCTCTCCTGCGTTGGTCCTGCCTTATGGGAAATATATGCACTTGTCAACTTTTAGAAATTGGTGCCCATAGTGGACTTATCACATTTCTTGCATTTTTTTCCCATAAAAAAGGATGCTGAGGGTGGAATTGTCGACTGTTAGCCCAAAACTAAGTGGACTTGTCCACTTCTTGCCCAAATTTTTTGCATTTCTCCCCAAAAATGTCAAATTTGGCACTATGCCATATGGGCATGTGAGGTCAAAAAATTTATGGAAAATGATGAAAAATAACGTAAGTTTATGATGGAAACTTTTGATACAACTTCATCTGGGTCTTCAGAGTGGGATTGTCTGTGATGGAGAAATGGGTGTCGGGCTGATTTCAACTGTTGTAGAAAAAAGTGCAGGCCTAGCTTTATATTTTGTTGTTATTTTAATCTATGCAATTGAGCAGTGTTTGCAAAAAAAGCTAAGCTCTCAATTACAAACTGAAAATTTGGTGCTATTTTCAATACTGCAGCCATCATTTTTGGTGAGAATTGAAAAAAAACGAATTTTTGTATGGAATGGAGACATACAAATGAAAGAACATGAAAAAATAACTTAAGTTTATGACGGAAACTTTTTTCATACAACTTCATCTGAGGCTTCAGAGTTGGATTGTATGTGATGGTGAAACAGGGGTTGGGCTTATTTAAACTGCTGTAGAAAAAAAGTGCAGGCCTACTTTTTATATATTTTTTACTATAATAAATCATGCAATTGAGCACAGTTTTTACAAAAAAAGCTAAGCCTTCAATTGAAAACTGAAAATTTGGTGTCATTTGCAAAATTTCAGCCATTATTTTCAGTGAGAAAAAGTTTGCTGAAATTTTGCTGAAAAATGGAAAAAATTGCTGAAATTTTGCTGCAAATGAAAAAAATTTGCATAAATTTCGCTGCAAATGGAAAAAATTTGCATAAATTTTACTGGAAACAGAAAAAATTCACACAATTGGCAATCTGTATGAATGTTTACCAGTTTGGCTGTAACAGAAAACAGAAAGTTGAGGCAGAAAAACGTTAATGAGGCAGAAAAACAGAAAATTGAGGCAGAAAATGGAAAAATGGCGGAAAAACTGGAAATTGAGCCGGAAAACGGTAAAAAGATGGAAAAACAACAAATTTGGCCAGAAAACGGAAAATGAGCCGGAAAAACGGAAACGGAAAATTTAGTGGCCGGAAAACGGAATGGGAAACGGAAACAAAATTTCAGTAGCCGGAAAACGGTACGAAAAACGGAAAAAAATTGCCTGCAGAAAACGGAAGCGGAAAACGGAAATTTGACACCCTAATATAAATATATGGAACGAAAGTTTGAGTTTTTATATATGAGGCGTCTAATTTTAAAAGTCGACAAGGCCACAAAATGTGATTTTGAGTAAATCGCATTTTAAGTTTCAGACCCAACTCCAGGCCTGTGGTGCGTGTCCAATTTGGCTCTCTCATGTTTTCCATTAAGTTCCACATGTTGACAATAAAGTGTCAAATTTTCAGTCTCTAATCTCAACCTATATGTGAAAAATGGGGTGTCCATAAAATTCCATTTGGTCAGAGCAAAACTGTTTTGGTGAGGGAAATGGACTTGTCGCCTTCTTGCGCGCGAGAACGTTTTTGTTCCCGGCAGCAATAAAGCTGCCTTATGGAAAATTATGGACTTGTCGCCTTCTAGAAATAGGTGTCCACACTGGACTTATCACATTTTTTTGCGTTTTTTCCCATAAAAAAAGGATGCGGAGGATGGACTTGTCGACTTTTAGTCCAAAACTAAGTGGACTTGTCGACTTCTTGCCCAAACTTTTTGCATTTTTCTCCAAAAATGTCAAATTTGGCACTTTGCCATATGGGCATGTGATTTCAAAAAATTTATGGAAAATGATGAAAAATGTGCAGAAGTATGGACGCCTCATATGTAGATTCCGAATCCACGATAAAAAAACGCAAAAATTTTTGTTGTGCTTTCCCAGTTTGGGGCATGTTTGGTTCTTAGGGAAAGCGGGTCTTAAGTTTCAAACCCAATTCCAGGCCTGTGGTGCGTGTCCAATTTGGCTCTCTCATGCTTTCCATTAAGTTCCATATGTTCACAATAAAGTGTCAAATTTTCAGTCCCTAATGTTGCACGGCACACTCAAATTTTCAGTTGCAGTTTGAACACTTTTTCAAGGGCGGAATTGAAAAGGGTGGAATTAAAAATGGGGGCGGAATCCAAAAACGTTCAAACTGCCCTTGATTTCAATTCCACACATGAAACGTTCGAACACTTTGCACGATGGCGGAATTGCCCCGGATTGTGCATGGGCAGAATTATTTCAGACAGGTAGGAAAGTGCTAAATGTCTGAACCGCACTTGGAATTCCACCTTGGCGGAACTCAAAAACGTCCGAACCGCCCTTGACAATTTTGAGTGTGCAGTGCGCCATCTAGGCAAGAAAACATTGGGACACTTTCTAGAGGGTGGAATTCAGTTTCGGTTTACACAAATATGCCACACGGTTAACTTCAATATCTTTGAAACAAGTGGATTTTACTAAAAAATTTCTCTATTCATTTTTGAAGACAAAGCCTAGATCTACCTTTAAAATTTTTTTCACAATTTTCTTTTGTAAGATAAATAAGATTTGCTTCTCATAACAACCTATTCTAAAGGGCGTATCTCTTAAGTCAAGGGCAGAATTGAAAGTGTCCCAATGTTTTTGAAACGTTTTGTTATGATATGCAAATGGACAAAAACTGTGTGAATTCATCTGGATTCATGTGAATTTCATCCGAATGTCCTAAAAATGCCACATTTTTCCTAAATAAAAATGTTCAAACTGCCTTGGCGGAACTCAAAAACGTTCAAACCGCCCTTGAAAATTTTGAGTGTGCGGTGCGCCAATCTCAACGTATATGCAAAAAATGGGGTGTCCATAAAATTCCATTCGGTCAGAGCAAAACTGTTTTTGGGAGGGAAATGGACTTATCGCCTTCTTGCACGCGAGAACATTTTTGTTCCCGCCTCCCTTATGGGAAATTTATGGATTTGTCGACTTTTAGAAATCGGTTTCCACAATGAACTTATCACATTTCTTGTGTTTTTTTTCCCCATAAAAAAAGAATGCGGAGGATGGACGTGTCGACTTTTAGCCCAAAACTAAGTGGACTTGTCGACTTCTTGCCCAATTTTTTTTGCATTTTTCCCAAAAAAATGTCAAATTTGGCACTATGCCATATGGGCATGTGAGGTCGAAAATTTTAGGAAAATGATGACCCAGCCCCAGATGACGTTTCTGGGCCTAACTCGAAATTTTCATATTTTGGACTGTCGACTTTCAGAATTGGACTCCTCAACTTTATTGCTTAAAATAGGGCATTTTTCCTATGCTAATCACTAATGCTACAGGAATGCTTCAACGTTTCAAAACTGCAAGCACCGTTTAAGAAAAAACGGCAGTCGAAATAATTAGTACTTATTCACCAGGTAATTTGCACTTGAGTATTCTACACATATTTAGGTGAATAGCAACCAACCGGGGGTCGGGGTGGGCCCAGTAACTCCGCGGCCGCACTGCACATTGCTGGGATAGTGGCAGATGAGTTTCACCGCGTCAAAGTGCAGTCGGGAGAGCGAATGGCCCACGAGCTCGTTGCCGCCGCTGCACTGCTTGTGGGCGGAGCAGTTGGGGTGCGTACGGGCCGTCTGCCAGATTCTGGCACGACTGCACCAGCCGTCGCGGAGGCGTCGTGGCACAGCTCTGGTCGACTCTCGGTGGGGTAGTGCGGCTGAAGGAACCGCGTCCGGCAGCTGTGCGTGGGGAAAGAGACAGTACTTTAGCACCTTTACCATCACATGTGAAATTCAGACTGCATAAACAACATTCCCACTCACTGGCTTGGCCACATCGGGCATTCTCAGGAAAATCGCACACGGACTTTTCAGGAATGAAGTGCAGCCCGTTGGAACAATCAGAAACGTAGGTGGCTCCGCCCACGCACTGCAGGTACTGGCTGCAGTTGCTAGAAATGTTCTGAAAGTGCTACAAGTGGGAAGGGGGTTTAGATGTAATGTGAGCACTAGCCCACAGCCGAGTAGGAAAATTAGCGGTGATGTGAATTTTTTTGAAAATAAGTCCTATGGACCAATAAACAGTACCCATGAACTGCAACCAAGTGATAATAGGTGAAGGTGAATTTGTAAATGTGAATTCTACCTAGTCAAATTTCCTACACACCCATTAGATTGAATATGTTATGTCACAAGTGACAACAATTGAGAGTCTTGTCTCAATGTTTCCCGAAATGAAGCGACAATGCGTAGAGCACATCAAAGTGGGAATGAAAGAGAAGGCGGCTGGCGTGCGTCAGTTGAGCTCACATCGGCGCAGTGGGGTCTCGCTCATATGACGGGCACGCATTGGAAAAAATCGACAGATCCACCTGCAACGGAACCTGCAGCAATGCGACCGCAGTCCTACGAGCAGACCGCTGCCCCGGTGCGCGCACAAACTGGGCACCGGCCCAGCACGCAGACCCGCCCCGGCAGCGCGCACTTCCACACGTGAACACTTTGAGCCCACCTAGCTGAGGGAGAAAACAACTTCACAAACTTAAACTACAGTTCTACAGATCTAGGCAAATTTCGTGGCTGATAGAAAATATTGAGCATAAATTGTGTTCTTATATGCCTATTTAAGTTTGGGGGAGCAGATGTAAATCAATCACATTGGTCAGTGTAACATAAATATAGAACGAAAAGAATGGTATTGGCAGCAACACTGAGCGGATGCGGTCCAATCTCCTCAATTTGAAATCGCTTATATTTCGGAGCTAATAATGAGAAATTCAAGTTAAGGGATGCACATGAAACACCTTTTAGCAATGTAATAAGCCCCTGCGCTATTCAATACAATGTGCACTGAACTTCAGCAGGATTTTGCAACAGGATTGCGCGGGTGATGTCTTCTGATCTGATGTAAAAACGCCAAAGTATTAACGCAAAATATTTATCATGAAAAGGTAGCCTGTCACTCTTTAGCCACTTAGTACTTATGTGGACACTTTGAAATTGGCCACTGTATCCAATCTATCTAGCCACTCGTGCCCGATGCCCCGCGACACTTAAAGCGAACACTTGAAGGAAATACTAAAAGCGGCCACTTAAATGCCGTCCATCCACGGCAGCGCGACGGCCTGCCTCCAGACTCCGGCGACGGACCGCCGCAGCCAGCGCTGGACCTCTGGCAGGTGCGCGTACTGCCGGACCAGCTGGCGCGTGACCCGGCCGCCGGCCGCGTCGGGGGGCAGCGGCGGCTCGGGCAGCTCGCAGTGCGCCAGCTGGTCGGCCCGCAGCTGAGCGCGGTAGGCGCGCCTGGCTGCGGCGGGGTCGGGCTCGGCGGGGCCGGCGGCAGCCTCCGCGGGCGCCAGCGCGGCCAGCCGCTCGTTGAGCAGTCTGCCCAACTGCGGCCTCGAGCCCCGCGCCACTTGGAACGCGTCGTAGATGTGGCGCCGCGCCGTCGCCGCACTAGCTTGGCCCATCTGCAATCACGATGAGCGCACTGCACCGATCAATATTTGTAGTGTCAAAAAGCGCCACACGTTTTTCACTTCTTCTCAAAGGTAGTTGATACGAAACGCGTCATAGTGATGGCACCAAAACAAACACTCCCACGACACCGTTCACGCTTTGGCACAATTGTTGCGGTGTTAAAGACATTTAGCGTGAAGCGTACGAATGGTGCCAAAACAAAATTTGTGCTTGGTGCCGAAGTGCTGACGCATTTCACATCACTGGACAAAAGCTCCATGGCGCTCCCAGATCCCAGGTCAATGTGAAAATCACGACACTTTTTCTCAGCACTTTTCTCGACACGAAAATCAGCACTTTTTCTGTTGGGGCATTATTCATGCATATCGTAAGTTGGGCAGGTCTGATACGCACATCTGCCCATTACGCACATTTGCCCGTTTTTTTCACTTGACACATTTTCAAGTGATTTTCAGATATGAGTGTCTGAAAAAAGTTCACTAATGTCATTGCGCAACTTTTTTTCACCTTACTCATATCTGAAAATCACTTGAAAAAGTGTTAATTGAAAAAACGGGCAAATGTGCGTAACGGGCAGATGTGCGTATCAGTGCACCCCCCACGTCTAAGTGACCAATTTATGTAGTCTGTCAAGTAACAAGTATATTGATAAACGTGAGTTCTTAACTTGTCACCTATAAGTCTTTTGTCAATTGAAGCCTCTACTTCTAAAAGTCGACAAGTCCACAAAATGTGATTTTGAGTAAATCGCATTTTAAGTTTCGGACCCAATTCCAGGCGCGAGGTGCGTGTCCAATTTGGCTCTCTCATGCTTTCCATTAAGTTCCATATGTTGACAATAAAGTGTCAAATTTTCAGCCCCTGCTCTTAACCTTTATGTGAAAAATTGGGTGTCCATAAATTTCCATTCGGTCAGAGCAAAACTGTTTTTGGGAGGGAATTGGACTTGTCGACTTCTTGCACTAGAGAACATTTTTGTTGCCGGGGAGGCCGAGGCTGCCTTATGTGCAATTTATTTATGCACTTGTTGACTTTTAGAAGTAGCTGTCCATAGTGGACATATCACATTCCTTGCTATATTTTCCCATTAAAACTGAAGCGGAGGAATGGACTTGTCGACTTCTTGCACTAAACTAGGTGGACTTGTCGACTTCTTGCCCGAAATTTTTGCTTTTTTTCCCGAAAATGTCAAATTTGGCACTTTGCCATATGAGGTCATAAATTTTATGGAAAATGATAAAAAATGTGCGGAATGCCCCAGATGACGTTTCCGGGCTTAACTCGAAATTTTCATATTTTAGACTTGTCGACTTTTAGAAGTAGACGCCTCAATTGACTTATGCCGAACGCAGAATCCTACCATAATTAAATAAATAAAATATTGTGATACATTTCGTAATTTATTATTCCATTGTAAAAATGAAATATCATGATGAAAAACTGTAAAAATTTTGATTCATTATTCAGAGGGGTTATGGTAGGTTTCTATACTAAGTGTATAGAAAGTGTTGTATGCTAAGTGTCCACAAGTATACCACTTATGACTTGACTCTCCAGTTACGACTGTTCTTGCTGTGTGTCCCCTGAAGCATAAAGCATCCCGGCACCTGAGTGGCCGTATCGTGGAGCAAGGCGGCGAGGGCGTCGACCAGCGCGCCGTCGAATAGGGCGCTCCAGTTGGCGTGGCGCCGCAGCTGGGCCGGCTGCACTTGGAGCGACTGCAGCAGCCGCTTGGCGCTGTCGCACCACTCGGCCACTCGCAGCTCCGCGCACACTGCGGCGGTCGCCTGCGGGCGTGGAGGGGTATGTATTTCACAAAGTTTATATGAAACGATCACACAGTTTGTTTTAGTTTTTGTATCCCTTGGCGCTAGCGCTAGACGCAAGCGCCATGGCGCTTTTCTAACCCTACCCATGAGTAACCCTTTCTAACCCTACCCATTTTACGCAGAAAATGTAAAAGTGAGTATTTTTTAGGAACTTTGTCAACATTTTCACTCAAAATCACTCATTTTCGTATTTACCTCTTTCACCATTTTTAACCTTCAAATTCACTAGTTCATGTGTTATGTGCCTATTTCCAGCTACCGTATTTCCTCGATATATCCCCCTCGAAATACCCCCACAAAATAGACACTATGAGTTTATAACCCCCCCCCCCTCGAAATACCCCCCCCCCCAAATATAGTGTATAGAGAACGTAAATGACAAAAGCTACGGTTCGTGATACGAGAAACGTACAACACACATGAAAAACAATGACTGTGTTCTGTTAGAACAGGGTTTATACCATCTACATACATATTTATGTAAGTCTATAGAGTCTTATACTGACGGTTTTTGTTGCATTTTTCGTGTCTGTGTACGTTACAGACAACAATTTATTACTGGGATTACAAAAAATTTCAGGCGAAATAATACCCCCCCCCCCTCGTTAAAACCCCCTCAAAAATCTCACTCTGAAAAAATAAACCCCCTGGGGGTATTTCGAGGAAATACGGTTTTTTAAACGTTTTTCTTCTTATTTTTCACTTTTTTATCTATGCCATCTATGCCTTGAAAAAGCCTATAACAAAGCATATCTGAAGAAATACGTTTTCTGTACTCGAGTACTTTCAAAAAGTACACATAAAAGCGAGCACAGATACTTTTTTCAAAGTACACGTAAACATATTTGCTCAGTACTTGAGTATATGTACTTTTTGAGTAACGTAAATACGTTTTAACAACTATGCAGTACTAATGAATTTATCAATGCGTGGTATGTGTACTATTTCACTTATCACTTCTGATGGAATGCTCCCGCTTCCTTGGCCAGACAGAGAAGATTCTAAAATGGAAGTGTAATCTAAATCTAAAGACGAAATCTAAAATGAATGGCGAAAATGCTCAAAGCATTAGAATAGAATATTAAATTTCAAATTGATGCTTTGTTATTAAAATATTGGTCTAGTTTCTTTAATCAATAAGGCTACGTTCAAATGACAAATATGTGAACAAATTTGTGAAAAAAATAGAACGGCAGTCTCCAATAGAACAACAGGTATACTCGGCAGACATGATACTCTACAAATAGATATGATTTATGTCTTCGGCTGGCAGACGGCCAACCGAAAACTTATGAACCGGCTCCCCACAAAAAAGAAGATTTGCGCGTACGCTGGCTGTTACGGGTATGACGTCATGATGGAGTGTTTCCTCCGGAAAAATGCACGGCGTAATGTCATCCGAGTATAAAAAAGCTGATGAAAAGAATAGAACGGTGCTCTTCTATTAGAAGAAATACATTATACCGCATATCCTCGAGTAAGACCCCCTCGAATACCGCCCCGGTCAGCGAGGCGAGAAAAAATAACTCCCACTCGAATACCACCCCCCCCCCTCTGGGTGAAAAGAGAGCTCCCAAATTTAAATAAATGATCGATGAAAACTGACAGCCAAAATTAAGTTACTTCTGGGCTAATTAGTAATCGAATGCAGTGCATGTGTGTACCTAATGAAAAATATAAAAGAATGTTAGCCTACGGCAATGACAGCAGATAGGCAGTGCATGCACTCCTTTTTGTTGTCGTTTAATCGTTATTGGATTACATGAGTGAATGCATTCATACAATGAATTAAGTCCCAGTTTTATGGGAAAAATAACCCCGCTCTGGGCCCTGGCGCCTTATTAGAGGATATACGGTATAACTTTTTACGGTATAACGGCCCAACCGAATTATTCAGTTACAACGTGAGGCTACATTCATTTTACAGTATTTCCTCGAATAACCCCTGGGGGGTTTATTTTTTCAGAGTGAAAATTTTGAGAGAAAAACGTGAAAAATGCAACAATAACAACCATTTATAAGTTTTTACAGCCTTATATAAGGATGTAGATGGTATAAACGATCTTCTAACGTAACACAGTAAGTGTTTTGAATGTCTGTTATGCATTTCCCGGACCACAAATTCATAGTGCCCATTTTGAGGGGGGTATTTCGAGGGGGGGGGGGTATTTCGAGGAAATACGGTAAATATAAAAAATACAACGTAAACAGTCCCATGTGCTTTCTATGCTGTGGGGCGCCTAAGGTGCACCTCGCACCCTACCTGAACCTGCCCCAAGTGCACCCCAGGCGGCGGCACGAACCTGGTGCAGCTGGTCGAGGACCCACTGGCGGCGCTCGTCGGGATTCAGAGGCGCCTGCTGCGGCTCGGGCGATGCGGGGCCTTCGGGCACGCCTTGGAGCGGCGGCGACGCGACTTCGGGCGGCCCGGCCTGCAGCAGCGGCGACGGCAGCCCCGGCGACGAGTGCCGCCGCTTCTGCGTGCGCAGCGCTTCCATTATCGCACGCTGCGGCTGCACCAAATTTTGCTTGACATTTTACAGTTTACAGTATGTGAATATGGAAAATTCCAATAGGAAACATACAAATACATATGGGATCAGTCTCGCATGCTTCAAAGGGACTGTTCCCATATGTAAAGTGTCAAATGTCATGTAAAACGTCAATTAAAAATGATTTAATCACTGAGAACCTATAACAGAACATTTGACGAATTAGTTTGCCACTTGACATGATGGGACTGCACACGGTGGTAGGGTATGTAAATACAATACTTGCGAATAGAATGGAGTATGCAAATCGGTGTCAAAGGCGTGGAACGAACGGCCTCGATGTGGCGAAGGGCGCCCTGCGGCAGCTGGCGTTTGCGGCCGCGCGCCGGGGGCTGGCTGGTCGACGCAGCAGCCGCCGCGCCCGACGCTTGGCCGCCGAACTTGCTCGCCGCCACACGCCTGCAAATAATCAAAGTCTCAATCCAATCTGAACGTATTGGCGCTGCACACACTAGTTTACTAACGGAAGTAAACTCATTTTGGGTGCTCATAAATACGATTTGAACGCATTTGAGTTTACCAGAATGAGGTGTCTGTAAACTACAGTTGACGAGGATGTAGAATAATTTGTTCTGGTAAACTCAAATAGGTTCAAAGCTGATTGAGGGCACCCAAATTGAGTTGACTTCTGTTAGTAAACTAGTGTGTGCAGCCACAATGTGCACAAAAGGCACCTGACGACATGGATGGGCAGAGTTTTTAGATGTTCCCGGTAAACGTAAACATGATACGATTCACAACTCTGATAATCAGCATGAATGTGGCATTTTTTTGAGGGGATATAGATTTTTCAGTAATTTAGATCAATTTGTTTAAGTATTTACCATGAAAAATTGACTGAAAACACTGAAAATATCAGTTCAAAAATTTTGTCCGTTCATGGTGATTTTTTAACATGTATGTATATGTGAGAGTGCTTGGTATCTGCTTAGACAGTCATGTATTTAAATCAACGATGGGTAAGTTCTCCAGTCAAAAAAACACTTTCTGTGTTTTGAGTTTTTCAAAAATGAATACCTGTGTTTTGAGTTTTTCCCCCAAAAAAACTTGAGTAACTCTGTTTTTATTTACCGTATATCCTTGAATAAGACCCCAGGGGCGTTATTATTTCGTCAGAGGTTTTGGAGGGGGGAGTTATTCAAGGGGGGGGGGTACTATTCAAGGGGGGGGGGGAGTTATTTTTTCCTCAGAACTTCCAGGAAAACTTTCACTTTATTCATTGTTTGTATGGATACCGTCAACACATCTAATGCAGAAAATGACCAGTTCAACACAAACAAAACAACGTATCCATCCTAAAATTCGTGTTCAATCATCTAAACCTAAAAATATCATAGGCTAACATTCTTTTGTATTTTTCATTTCACACACCAAACCCCATTCGATTGCATTCGATGAATCAGCCCAGACATAGCTTTATTTTTATGTTTGTCTTGTTCTCATTTTCGTGTGTTGCTCATCGATCGTTTTACCCAGAGGGGGACTTATTCAAGAGGGGGGAGTTATTCAAGGGGGGGGCGTTATTTTTTCCTCACCTGGCCAACAGGGGGCTGTTATTCAAGGGGGGGGGGTATTATTCAAGGGGGGGGGGTCTTATTCAAGGATATACGGTATGTGTTTTTTGTAAAAACTTGAGTTTTATTCATAAAATGCAAGTTTTTACCCAAATACAGTTATTCAATGTAAAAAATAGTGGTTTTCTTATTACAAATTTGTTTATGCAGGTTCAGGGCCCCTGTAAGATGTGCTGAAAGATGTAAATACCGTATTTCTTCGAATTACCCCCCGGGGGTTTATTTTTTCAGGGTGAAAATTTCGAGAGAAAAACGTGAAAAATGCAACAATCACCACCATTTATAAGTTTTTACAGCCTTATATAAGGATGTAGATGGTATAAACGATGTTCTAACGTATCACAGTAAGTGTTTTGAACATCTGTTATGCATTTCCCGGACCACAAATTCATAGTGCCTATTTTGAGGGGGGTATTTCGAGGGGGGGTATTTCGAGGAAATACGGTAGTCATGCAAAATGTCAAATTAAAGTTTTAACATTTGGTATTTTTGATGACATTTTACTTTACTGGTTTCACTTGACCAACTCATTTTTTGACCCATTTAAGTTGTAAATAATACCTTACAAGTAGGGTTCAAACGATATATCGTATCGAATATCGAATATCGGATATCGACCATTTTTTAATATCGAATATCGAATATCGATATCGAAAATTTTGAAAAAATATCAAATATCGAATATCGATACCGAAAATTTTGAAAAAATATCGAATATCGATATCGAATATCGACCATTTTTTCGATATATCGAACCTGTATCGTGTCCCCAAATTTACTTTTCATTTTCACTTTGAGATGTTTATGGTTGATCTGATGTGCTTATAGTATTGTATTTGATGAGTAAAAGTACAGTATTTATAATGTCATTGTTGTTGGAGTGCTAAATTTGAAGCCAGAAAACGCCGATATACTTTTTTTGGCAACATGCCCTTAAGCAATTAGGTTAGGATGAACTGTAATATCTACCAATTGTTATTTGTCTGATACACTTTGATTCATCACGTTTTTCTTCTATTTTCTACCTTTGAGTGATGTAAAGCTTGTTAAAATCACTTGAACCATTCAAATTTTAGTAAAGAGATGATTAAACATGTGTGCAACCACATGAAAATACAATATGCCACTTGAAATATGCCTTGCTATACCAAAAGCATATCGCAATATCGAATATCGAATATCGACCATTTTTCAATATCGAATATCGAATATCGATATCGAGGTTCCATATCGTATCGATATCGAATATCGAGTTTCAGAAAAAAAAATCGAATATCGATATCGAAAATTTTGAAAAAATATCGAATATCGAATATCGATATCGAAAAGTCATATCGTTTGAACCCTACTTACAAGTGACCAGGTTATGCTTTTGGCAGCTTTGGGGTGAGCCCTCAACTCTGTTGAATGAGCTGGTGGCAGTGGGTCGAGTGTCTTTGTCAACCACTCAGTGTCAATAACAATTCCAATTATTGTCAAAATGACCAGGTGTCATTTTGTTACTTAGGTTGTATTTTGTTACTTGTTTTTAAATTTGGACTCTTTGTTATCTGTTGATATGTATTTGTGCACATTTATTATTTTGTTCAGTTAAACGGTATTCCTCAAATCCAATAAAAAAACTCAAAAAACTTTTCTGTGTTTCCGTGTTCTCCAATAAAAAACTCATTTCAATTTCTGTGTCTTTCCATCGTTGATTTTAATCACTCTACACAGACACACACACTCGTTTTCTTCCAAAACTTCACTTTATAGTGAAAATTCATAAATCAGCTTTGAATGCATTTAAGTTTAAAAATTGTTAAAACTACCTAGGCAGAACACTACCTAGGTAGTGTCTGTAGCCACAATGCTGTTTCATGTAATAAATCTTACAATAAAATTTACAATTTAGCAACATAATATTTTGTACAGTTGTACTACCACCTTTAACAATATTAGGTACATACAGCGTAGCATATCAATACGAATTGTGTGAGCGATATGCCAACCTAAATATATGGTAGCATTTTTGAATACAAGTTGTCCGAGCGACAAGTCAACCTCAGTGCAGTGGGGCTTGGAAGCATCTACGAGCAGACGGCAGGGAAAGGGACAAACCGGTTCACATGGCCGGCGAACTGGTCGCGGTGCTCCCGCAGCTGCTTGAGCGCACTGCCCAAGTCGGGGGCGCCGGGCAGCGGCAAAGCGGCTCTTTTGCGCAGCCTTTCAGCGCGGCCGGCTACAGAGTCCAGGCCGTTGAGCCGCGGCTGAAGGTCCTGATACAGCGCTCGCTGAATCGCGCTGAGTTGCCGCAGTTCCGCCGCCGGCCGCAGCTCGGCAGTGCGCTCCAGCTGCGATTTGGACAAAGTGAAGTGAAGAAAAAGTGCGCTAACTGCCAAATGGCTCCATTCTATCATATGATTTATCATTCCCCTCTATTCTTCAAAATAAGGGAACATTCTCAGAAATTCAGCGTGAAGGATATAGATAGGTAAACAATGATCGAAAAATTCAAAACAAAAAACTGACCTGGTCTTGGAAGTCGGCGAGGCGACGCTTGGCCTCGGCAAGGTCGCCCTCGAATTTGGCCAACATGTGGCAGAATTTGCGCGCATCTTGCAACTTGCGCTGGGCGCGGTCCAGCTTCTCTAGGGTCCGTTGCACCCGGTCAGCCATGGCGCCGGTGCCGGTGTCACCCGTAGGAGCGACCGAAGCGCCCAGCTCCTGGAGGGGCACTGCTACATGTACAACTGATAGGACTGCGCTGTCAAATCTACCATACCCTTCTCAGTAAAAGACCCCAAAGCTGTAACGCATCACATAACTTCGCTACATCCTACATACGTTGCATTTAGTGATGGCATGGCGCCATGGCGCTGGCGTCCTTTAATTGCGCCAAAGGGCGCCAGCGCCATGGCGCCATTGGCGCTTGGCGCCATTTTCGCTGGCGCCAATTTGGCACCCGGCGCCATTGTTTTGGATGGCGCCAGAAATGGCGTCAAAATTCTGCGAATAAATGTGACCACGTAGGAATTTTTTTGACATTTTCATTGTAGATCGTTACACAAAGCAGTCAATGTACCGTATTTCCGAGAAATACACCCCTCGAAATACCCCCAGGTTTTATCGAGCTGAGTAAAAGATAACCCCCTTCGAAATACCCCCGTCTGGAATAAGGTATATCATGTACACAGTACACGATGTATTAATCGATGCCAATATACATCACAGAAACACATAAGCCTAGTTTGTGTTGCCATCAACGTTGATACCGTATTTCCTCGAAATACCCCCCTCAAAATTCTCACTCTGAAAAAATACCCCCCCCCCCCTGGGGGTATTTCGAGGAAATACGGTACATATAAATAAATATATCCTGTTCTGTCACTTTTATTACCAGTTTTGGGTATGTACAAGACCATCTTTATTACGATCTGTCTCGAAAATTTCTGAGGAAATAATACAAACACCCCTCAAATAAACCCAACCCCCTTCGAAATGCCCATCGAAATTTAATGCCCATCGAAATTTGCACTCTGAAAAATAAACTTCCTATGGGTATTTCGAGGAAATACGGTATAGCTGAGATGTAAATTGGCAGCCATTAAAACCTCATGTTCATACTGCAGACATGATGTACCTTATTACGTAAGGGATTTCGAGTGGGGGTTATTTTTTTCCCCAACTCGCTCAGACCAGGGGGTATATCGAAGGGGGGTTTTTTCAAGGGGTATTTGGAGGAAACACGGTAACATATTGCTCTTCTAGAAAAACTTCTGTTATGATAACAATATTTACGTGCTAAAATAGAGACTCTTATCATTTTGGCGCCCGGCGCCATTTTCTCTGGCGCCCTTTGGCGCCCGGCGCCATTATTTTGAATGGCGCCATGGCGCCATTGGCACCTGGCCTCATTTTTCCTGGCGCTTTCCATCACTAGTTGCATTATATGCATGCACTGATATTCGTGATTCATTCACAACATTCACAGTTGACAATTGATGCACATGCACTTTTGTTGCTGGTTTTCCTGGCATCTTTTGTAAAAAGAGCCCGTGCAAAAAGTCTCCTTTGTCAATATTGTGAACTTTATTGATTTTCTCAACTTAACCATTGACGTCGTCACATCAAAACAATGGCAACTGTGAACGTAACTTGAAAATCTGTGAATGTTATGTAGTGATGTGATGGCAAAGCCCCAGAAAAATGGCAAATACAAAACTAAACCAATAACTCGCCAGTCCAAAAATAACATAAAAACGATAAAATGAAATGGGATTGTGAGGCAAACCTTGAGCGTTGTGATGCAGCGCTCGATGTCGCCACAGTCAGGCCTTGCCGATTTCAGAAGGTCGCCGATTTCGGTTTCGACCTGGTCCAATTTGAGGCTGGTGTCCACCTGAACGCCTGCTGCAGGACATCCAGGTGGACCCTGAAAAGTTCACAATGATAAGTGCATGCGTGAAAAACATCCCACATCAGGCCGTCAACATTTGTACAACATAAATATTTATATGTTCTAAAAATTACTTTGGGCAAATAATTTCTTTCAGCCGAATCATTGGCATTTCATTGATGCCTTTTCACAATCGTAGAAGGCACGCACCTCAACGCTGTGCGCTTTTCCCGGCTCAGCTTCGTTCTGGCCATGTTGCACCGCTTGCTCGATGGGCGCGGGCATGGCGTCGACGGCGCGCAGTCCAGTGGCAACGTCGCCCGCTAGCTGGCGCTTGTGTGCCACATCGACCGCGCCCTGGTGAAGGAGAATTGAACAAAAGTTAACTAAAAAGGTCACTCAATGATTACAGTACAGTCAGAATTGCTACTGACACTCAATTTCTCCGTATTTTCATCCAGCACGTTGCTCAAGTGATCAACTGCCAGAGGGCGCCAGTGCCCTTTGATGGCGCCAAATGGCTCCAGCGCCATGACGCCCTTTTCTCTGGCGCCATATGACGCCTGGCGCCATTATTTTGATTACGCCGCCATTACTTAGTAAATTTTGTTTTTTTACTCACCCTCCAACAGACAACGTAAAGTAAAAAATTTCACTTTTACTCCTGAGCAGGGTTGGCAAAATCTCAGAAAAAAATACAAATAAAATTAAAAATTGAAGAATAAAATAAAATAAAATGAAATGAAACATGAAAAATATTAAAATAAAATACAACTTTTATATAATTTTACTACAATTTTTGTAAAAATAATTTTACTAAAACCAACCCTGCTCCTGAGTAAATGTGAGTTAATGTACTTTTCCTCCCATAAAATGTAAAAGTGAGTACATTTTATGAATGTCACACAATTTTCACTCAAAATCACAAATTTTCATCACTTTTTGCATATATTAAGCACTTCTGTAAATACATATCAGCGTAGTCACTTTTTATGTCCGTACTCACGTACTTTTCAAAATACATCTAGATGTAGTACAGTACTGTTACTTTTTCAGAGGAAATATAGACAAAGTTGTTAAAAGGTACGTACGTTTACTCGAAAAATACGCGTACGCGAGTACGCGGGAAAATACGTTTCTCGTACTCTATTTCCTCGAACCCCCCCCCCCGGGCCGGGGGGTGATTCTTTCATAGTGCAAATTTTGGGGGTGGTTAAACAAGAGGGGGGGTTATTTTTTCGAAAGATTTTTTTCGAACTCTCAGTACTAATTCATTGTTTGTAACATCCGCCGAGGTAAAAAATAATGCAAAAATAAGCACCATGTATAAGAGTAATACATATAAGGGTCTATAGACTTACCGTATTTACTCGAATAATTCCCCCGGGGAATTATTTTTTCCTCAGAAATTTTTGAGGGGGGAGCTATTCAAGGGGGGAATTATAAAAGTGGGGGAATTATTATTTCCTCAAAATTTTCAGGTATGTTTTCATCACACTACATACGCATGTACGTCCAATTTCCATTGGTAATGCACATTCCATTGCATCTTTGCACACCGGATGTGTTGCATTTGTATTCGATGAATCAGTCCAGGCACAGCTTTTTTGCTTGGTTTAATTTCATTGATTGTTTAAAAAAAATGTATGTGCATTATCTATCCACTCATTGGAGGGGGGAATTATTCAAGTGGGGGAATTTTTTTTTCCTCAGTCATCTAGCAGGGCGGAATTATTCGAGGGGGGAATTATTCGAGGGAGGAATTATTCAAGTGGGGGAATTAATCGAGTAAATACGGTATATACCTAAATATGCAAAAAGAGATGATATAAACGCTGTTCTAGCGTGACGCAGTCATTGTTTTAACGTGTGTCCTGCATTTCACAGAACACAAACTGAAAGTTTTGATATTTACGTTCTCGTTACACTCAATTTTTTTTGTGGGGGGGTTCGATGGGGGGTCTATACGGTAATCCGCGATGGCCAATTGAGGGGGGGGGGGGTGAATATTTCGACAACCTACCCAGTTCTACATATTCTATGAAGAAAAGTGTTGACTTTTGCATTCTACTGGGGAAAAATTTGTACTCACATTTACGCGTGCGTACGAGTAAAAAGTATTTTACGTTTTCAATACTTTGTGATGAGTAAAAAAAAAACTTTACGTTTACATATACCAGGTGGCGCACGTCAGGCGCACGGTTTCAACTAGGGTGTCAAATTTCCGTTTTCCGCAGGGAAATTTTTTTCCGTCTTCCGTTCCGTTTTCTGGCTGCTGAATTTTTTTCCTCCGTTTTCCGTTCCGTTTTCCGGCCACTTTTTTCCGTTTCCATTTTTCCAGCTCATTTTCCGTTTTCCGCCTCAATTTTCTGTTTTTTTCTGCCTCATTTTACCTTTTTTGGCTCAACTTTCTGTTTTCTGTTCCAGCCACACTGGGAAAAAATTCATGCAGATTGTCAATTACGTAAATTTTTTCTGTTCCCAGAAAAATTTTGTCACTTCCAGCAAAATTTCAGCAAATTTATCTGTTTTCTGGCAAAATTTCAGCAAATTTTGCCATTTCTATGCAAATTTCATTTTTCCGTTTCTGTTTTTCCGGCCACTGAAAATTTTTTTCCGTTTCCGTTTCCGTTTTCCGCCAAGTGCAATTTTTTTCCGTTCCGTTTTCCGGCCGCTTAAATTTTTTTCCGTTTCCGCTTTCCGTAAAATTTTTTTTTGACACCCTAGTTTCAACTCGCTCCCAACACGTCAGTTTTGACTGAAAACAGCTCAAATTTGGTATGGGAGTAGATAAATGTCCCCCATTTGTTGTGTTAACTGCGTAATGTCATATCGCAAAATTTCACGTTGGAATGTGAAGTACAGTTTCATGTGTTTGAACCTGGCGCACAGTTTCAATCATCTATCAAAGCATCAATTCTTCCTTAAAATAGTCCAAATTTGACATGGCAGTAGAAAAATGTACCCCATTCAGTATGTTTCTTTTTTAGCTTGATGACATCTTGAAAGTTCAGCATTTTGCTGTTGCTGTTGAACAGTTTGCATAGCATGCGCATCCAAACACAACGGGACAAGTTACAACATGATGTAAACTGTGCTTCACGTTCCCACATAAAATCTTGCGATATTAAATCATGCACTTAACACAACAAATGGGGGACATTGATCTAATCCCATACCAAATTTGAGCTGTTTTCATTCAAAATTGACGTGTTGGGAGCCAGTTGAAACCGTGCGCCTGACGTGCGCCACCCGGTACTTTAAAAAAAGTTCAGTAAACAACTCTGAATATACCGTATTTCCTCGAAATACCCCCCGGGGGGTGATTGTTTCATAGTGGTCCCGAGAGGGGGGGGGGGGTTAAACGAGGGGGGGTTAAACGAGGGGGTATTTCGAGGGAGGGTTATTATTTCGCCAGAAATTTTTTGAAATCCTAGTACAAATTCGTTCTTTGTAATGTACGCTGAGGTAGAAAGAGCAACTATAATTGACATAAAATAAGGTTCTGTAGACTAATATTAGTATGTAGATGGTATAAACATTGTTCTAACGTGACTCCGACATTGTTTTAGCATGTGTTCTGCATTACACAGAACACAAACTACAGTTTTTGTCATGTACGTTCCCTTTACACTCAATTTGGGGGGTATTTCGAGGGGGGGGGGGGGGGGTGATTGTTTCATAGTGGTCTCGAGAGGGGGGGGTTAAACGAGGGGGGATATTTCGAGGGGGGTGGGGTATTTCGAGGAAATACGGTAGACGCATTTACCCAGTACTCGAGGATATTTATGTCTTTTTCTAGTAAATGTGAATACAATTTGACAACTATAGCTATTTCGCCAGCAAATTATGCAGTGGGTTAATTCGATGGTGGCTTATTCGATGGTGGCTTATTCGATGGCAGGGTTTTCGCCACAAATTATCCTGAAGCATAATAGTAAAAGATTGGTCACACTGGTATTTAATGTGAACAAACAGGATATATTTGGACATTCAATGTAGACCGCTACAAAAACAAGCCTATGAGTAGTTGCGATGCAAATTGAAGGCATTTTATACTTTATGTACATTGCATAAATAGATGATGTACAGTACATCATTGCAGACGGGGGTATTTCGATGGGGGTTCATTGATTTATAGTGGTCATTTTTAGGAGGGTATTTCGTTGGTGGTATTGTGAGGAAATAAGGTATGTGACCATAAACACGCCAATACCTACAAAAAATACGGTACATAATTATGTGTATATGACCCACAACAAAGAAAAAACCTCTCAAAAAACAAACAAACAAACCGCGTCAAGGGTGTCCTGTCCCTGTGCGTGCGGGCGTTTTCTGCGCTGCGAAGTGGCCACGCCCGACACGCCCTGTGTACCAGACGGGCAGAGTGTGTCAATAGAATCGATGGTCGTCTCGCAGATGCCATCGTAATTCGACATTGCCAGTACCATCTATTGCTTAGAATATGCGACCACAAGCTATTCGGAATATCACGCGGCACTCACGAACACATGTAAACGACTCAGCAGCTGTGGACATCAAAGACCCCTGGACTTCGACGACCCCTAGACAACTGCGTGCGCGCAGTGGGCCGCAATCACCCCTGGACAACCGCGACACCCGCGCAGAAACCGCCGGCGCGCGCCAAGCCAGCGCCAGGCGCCGCCAGTGCGCGAGTAGGCAGGCGCTCGCGGCCGACTGGCGCCATTTCTGCCGCGCGGCCGCGTCCACACTCCCGGCATTGTCTTGTCATTGTTCACAGCCGCGCAGCGCTCACATTTTTCACTGTTTTTCACTTGACTCATTTTCAAGTGATTTTCAAATATGAGCGACGTGAAAAAAGTTCACTAATGTCATTGCGCAACTTTATTCACTTCACTCATATCTGAAAATCACTTGAAAAAGTGTCAAGTGAAAAAACGGGCAAATGTGCGTGACGGGCAGATGTGCGTATCAGTGCACCCCCCTTTTCAGCAACCTTTTTTTAAACTTGCATAATGCCCGGGCGTTAAGTCATTGGGAGGGGGCATTATACACGGCAAATTTTTGCTTAATTATTTGCATAAATCCCCGCCATAGGCGGCGTAAGTGCTTGTGCGCTTGTGAATGCCACAAGCGGAATTTTTGGTGTCACAAGCAGAAATTTAACTGTCACATTGTGACATTCACAAGCGTGTATTGTACAGACAAGAGTGGAAGCTCAAAATGAGCTCAAAATCGCGAAAATAGTGATTAAAAATGTGAAAATTGGCAAAATGGCGCAAATTTCAATCAATATTCACGATTATATACCTATTTTTAGCCAATTTTACTTATATTGATAGCGATTTCGAAACTTTTGGCTGGCTGCCAACTTTACAAAAGGACTCCGATAAAAAAGTGTCACAAGTAGGGTTCAAACGGGATCCCGATCCCGATCCCGGATCCCGTGAAATTTCGGGATTTAGCAGTCCCGATCCCGAAACTTTTCAAATCCCGATCCCGATCCCGAGAAACTCAAAAGTCCGGGATCCCGATCCCGGAAAAATTAGTGGAAATTATCAAAAGTGAAAAAACGACGTTTTTGCATGCAAAAATGTGAACGCAAACCCCCAGCGTTCATTTTATGCCACGTTATTGGCATCCAACAGTGTTTTTAGACCTTTATGAACAACTGTGGATGCCAAAACATTGGCCAAAATCTCTATCCCAAGACCCCAATCCCGATCCCGTAAAAATGCCAATCCCGATCCCGATCCCGTGACCCAAATCCCGGCCAATCCCGATCCCGATCCCGAAATCTCAAAAAACCAATCCCGATCCCGATCCCGAAAAGTCAATCCCGTTTGAACCCTAGTCACAAGGTGAAATTTTGGCTAATGTGAATGTCACAAGCACAAATTGGGACCTTGCGCCCCTCCGCCTATGCTCCCCACGTGCAGTGTATTCAATGGAAAAAAACGTCCAAACGGCGTAATAACGAGTGTGGTCATTCTAAGATATTGTGGAATCTCACATATTGTGGAATCTCACATGCTGCAACGTGACTCTAACAAAATGTGGAATTTCATATGCCCGAATGTGAATTACACATGCCCAAAAGTGAATCTCACATGCCAATTGCCCATGCTGAAATGTGAGTCTCACATGCGCAGCCCATGCACATGCCATCTCAAGGCATGTGCTATGCATCATTTTGTCATGATTTTGTATCATTATATTGCGGTATTGCAAATTGCCCCATCTGCATATCATAGAATTGTTCATGGCATTAGTGTACTTTTCAATTATTTTTTTAGCCTTTGGATTTTTTTTGGTGCTATTTGTGATGTTCAAATGATAAGGCTGTTAAGAACTCAAGGGGCATTTACATCATAATAAAAACAGCACTGAACAAAAAATGAACATGTTATTTATCATATGACTGAGATTTGTCATGAAGCAAAGCAAGTTGTGACAATTAATTTCATTGTCTCCAATAATCAGCATGAATTTCAGCCAATTTGTAGCCATTTCTGTTTTGGCATTTTTTAGAAAATTCCCCAAAATGTGGACTATTCATGCTGATTTTTTCACACAGTTATGATAAATGGTTACCACATTCTTCATGATAACTGTCAGCCTCATCTGCATCCATTCTTATTATACCATATTGATTCTAATAGAACAGTGCTGTTCTATTGTTTTGTTGACTTTTTTACCTGGCATTCTATTGGAGGTGCAATTCTACTGGATGGAGGCTGCCGTGCTATTTGTACACTTATTTTTTCACACATTTTTATTTGAACATTTTATTCTTCAATAACTTTACTAATATTTTGACATCAGAGCATCATTTGTAAGTTTCATTTCTATATGAATGCTTTGAATGTTCTTGCCAACCATTTTTCAGAGTATTTTGTGTTCTATTAGAAGAAATACAGTAATAAATTTTTTGTTGAAATTGAAAATTGAGGGTAATTTATGATTAAGGTAAATTTTTCATTTCAGTGCTATTTTTTCATCATGATGTAAATGCCACTGTAGGTAGGATATGAAACCTTGATATAAAAATTGATTTCATTAGATGCAACCAATAAAAGCACTCACATATGTACATGTGTTAGTATATCAGTAAATAAACAACACATGAATAAAATGGTGATGATTCAAAGATAAATGATGCCAAAAAAGAAATGGCTTAAAATTGGCTGAAAGAGTATTCATCATTGATGACAATGAAATCATGACTCACCACTTCATGACAAATTTCAGTCATACCATAAATACCAAAAACATTGTTTGTTCAGAGCTGTTTTTCATTATGATGTAAATGCCCCTTCATATTTATCATTTTAACATCACAAACAGCACAAAAAATAAAAATCCAAAGGTCAAAAAATAATTGAAAAGTACACCCATGCCATGAACAATACTACAATATGCAGATGGGGCAATTTGCAATACCGCAATATGATGATGCGCACGTGAGATTCACTTTTGGGCATGTGAAATTCCACATTATGTGAGATTCCACAATATGTTAGAGTATAATCACCCGTAATAACAATGCATGCCAGAACGGACTACATTCAAACAGTTCAAATCAAGTGGACGTTTCATTGCTGTTAAGCTTGATTTGTCATGGGAATATTTAAACTTGGCTCACGTTTTTGAAACCCTGCAACTCCCGGGGGCGCTATAAAGCTGTGTAACGCCCCAGGCATTGTGCACGGGGGGCGGTTTACACGGAGGTATATGGTAATCAACATTCTCATTATTCTCAACAAATTCATCAACTATCTTTTCTCATGGAATTGACACCTATTTACATATTGAGTTCTCGTGCAAACAATAAATTCATCAACTAACAAAATCTGTTGTGCATGAAAAATGAGCAGCAGGGGCAGCGCACACAATAAATCCGAAACTAAATACAACCCTATGCGCGTGACGCGTGCTCATGCAATGCCGTAACACCGCCTGGACGGCCCATAAGTCGTAACCCGTATTGATGTTTATGCACCTAATTTGACTGTTAACAGCGCATGCGTGGAAAGGGTAGGGTATAGAGTATAGGGTGTAGGGTATAGGGTAGGGTAACAGACAGTAATACTGCCACCTGTGGATGCAGGTATACGGATATAATTGAGGCATCCAATTCTAAAAGTCGACAAGTCCAAAATATGAGAATTTCGAGTTAGGCCCAGAAACGTCATCTGGGGCAACTGCCGCACATTTTTCATGTTTTTCCATAAATTGTTTGACCTCACATGCCCATATGGCATATTGCCAAATTTGACATTTTATAGGGAAAATGCATAAAAAAGGGGCAATAAGTCGACATGTCCACTTAATAATGGGCTAAAAGTCGACACGTCCATCCTCCGCATCCTTTTTTATGGGAAAAAACACAAGAAATGTGATAAGTCCATTGTGGAAACCGATTTCTAAAAGTCAACAAATCCATAAATTTCCCATAAGGCAGCGTCTGCGTCGCTGGGAACAAAAATGTTCTCGCGTGCAAGAGGGCGACAAGTCCATTTCCCTCCCCAAAACAGTTTTGATCTGACTGAATGGAATTTTATGGACACCCCATGAATTTCACTTATAGGTTGAGAGCAAGGGCTGAAAAGTTTGCACTTTATTTTCAACATATGGAACTTAATGGAAAGCATGAGAGAGCCAAATTGGACACGCACCACGGGCCTGGAATTGGGTTTGAAACTTAAAATGCGATTGACTCAAAATCGCATTTTGTGGACTTGTCGACTTTTAGAATTAGACGCCTCAATTGCGGCTTAATATTGGATTCAACCGTGGACGCGGCCGCGCGGCAGAAACGGCGCCAGTCGGGCGCGAGCGCATGCGCTACTTGCGCGCATTGGCGGCGCCTGGCGCATCTTTGCTGTCCAGGGGTGTTTGATGTCCAGGGCTTTTTCGCCCATGTAAACTAGTCAAGGATGTGGATTTCTCAGCGTGTTCAGTGAGCACTTTTACACTACCGGCTGGCAGAAATTCAAATGTCATTGTTTGTCAGAGGAACAGTTGTTTTCAATTTTGTCAGAAAATTACTGTTGTTTCAGACATAGTTGTTAAAACGTATTCACGTTTACTCGATAAATACGGATACACGAGTACTGCGTAAATAAGTTTACGTTTCCTCCTGACAAAAATACTGGTACTCATTTACTCGCGTACTTTTTGAAAGTACGCGAGTACCGAAAACGTATTTTACGGGGACATATAGAGTGATAAACATTGGATATTTCCCCAAAAATACGTATCAGGGGAAAAAACCCGACACATTTGATGTATTCCAGTTTAAAAATTGCAAAAAGTCTGATTGTTACGTTTTCTGCGAGAGAAAATACTTACTTTTACGTTTTCTGTGAGAAAAATACCCGCTTTTACGTTTTCTGTCAGCAAAAATACCTGCTTTTAAGTTTTCCCGGGGAAAAAGTATTTTACGCACGTTTTACGCTGCGTAAAAGTAAAAAAAAATAACTTTACGTTTTCGGTACTCAGCTGTGAGTAAAATAAAATACTTAACGTTTACGTTTACTTTGAAAAAAGTGCAGTACTTTGAACAACTCTGGTTTCACTGAGTCACCCAAATATTTATAAATATGTACCGTATTTCCTCGAAATACCCCCAGGGGGTTTATTTTTTCAGAGTGGAAATTTTGAGGGGGTATTTCGAGGGGGGGCTTATTCGAGAGGGGGGGGGGGGTTATTACTTCGCCAGAAAATTTCGCGAAATTCTTAGTGTAGAGTACGGTTTTACGGTACCAAAAATGGTAATAAACGTGTCCTAATAGGATATATCGGGACTAGTGATGTAAAAAGCGCCAGGATTTTAGCGCCAGGCGCCAAAAGCGCCATGGCGCTTTTCAAAGTCCAGCGCCAAGCGCCAATGGCGCCACGACAAAATAGCGCCAAGCGCCAAAAGCGCCATGGCGCCTTTCGGAAGCATGGCGCCGAGCGCCAATGGCGCCAGAGCATTTCAGCGCCAAGCGCCAAAAGCGCCATGGCGCTTTTTGCTTTGGCGCTAGCGCCAGGCGCCAGCGCCATGGCGCTTTTACATCACTAATCGGGACATATACCTAGACGTACACAACTTAGCGTATACGTGTACCTGCGATGCAAACTAACATAGATAAATACATCATGTACTTTGAATACATGATGTGCATAATTCCAGACGGGGGGTATTTCGAGGGGGGGGGGGGTATTTTTTCCTCAGCTCAAAAACACCTGGGGGTATTTCGAGGGGGGGGGGGTTAATTCAAGGGGGGGTATTTCGAGGAAATACGGTAAACAATTATGCTTATGTGATATTGCTAATAAGAAAAGCGACCACGACACAGAAACAATGAAGTTCACATGATGATGTTCAATGAAATAATGTTCACGACCAACCTCTTGATGACCATGAACGCCCCCTTCTCTGGCCAGTCGAACATCATCCTGCTTCGGCGCCTGTGCTTTCAGACGAGCAGCATGTCGCAGCGCGGCAGCACGTTCGTTCCGGGCGCGCTGCATGGCCTCGAGGCGCTGCGCGAACACGTCTTCGCCCTGGGCAGCCGCCGCGCCGCTCCGATCGCAGTAACGCCGCTGCAGCAGCGCCAGGTCGGAGTCGAGCTTCAGCGAATTCACGTCCTGGTGCAGCTGCCCAGTCAAGTCGTCAATCTCCTGGGTGATAAAAGTGCATTTAGAAAGTGTATGGCCTGTGTATAAATACTTAAAATATAGCATGCCTCACAAAACACATATTGTTTTCAAGCTAACAATCAGAATGCTATTTGTCAAAACTTTACCTATTCAACTGTAAAGACATTGTGTTATCATGAGGAAAAAACCCCGTATTTCCTCGAAATGCCCCCTTGAAGATCCCCCCATCTCGAAATACCACCAGGTCTTTTCGAGCTGAGGATAAAATAAGCGCCCCTCCTCGAAATACCCCCCGTCTGGAATAAGGTACATCATGTATTCAATATACCGTATTTCCTCGAAATACCCCCGGGGGGTTTATTGTTTCATAGTGAGAATTTTGAGGGGGGGTTAAACGAGGGGGGGGGGTATTTCGAGGGGGGGGGGTTTATTATTTCGCCAGAAATTTTTTGAAAACCAAGTACTAAATTGTCGTCTGAAACGTACGCAGACGTCGAAAATGCAACAAAAATCGCCATTTATAAGACTCTAAAAGACTTGTATAAGTGTGTAGACGTATAATCACTGTTCTCACATAACAGAGTCATCGTTTTTAACGTGTGTTTTGCATTACCCAGATGACAAACTGCAGCCTTTGTCATTTACGTTCTCTATACACTAAATTTGGGGGGGGGGTATTTCGAGGGGGGGGTTTATAAGTTCATAGTGTCCATTTTGAGGGGGGGTATTTCGAGGGGGGGGGGGGTATTTCGAGGGGGGGGTATTTCGAGGAAATACGGTAAATACATGATGTATTTTTCACTGCCATTTTGCATCACAGGTACACAAAAACGAGTTTGTGTTTAGCTAACTACCTACGTTAATATGTACCTATTAGTATACCCTGGTTAATCGCGTTTATTACCCTTTTTGAAGTATGTAAAACTACATATTTTACTACGATCCTTCAAGAAAATTTCTGGCGAAATAATACTCCCTCAAATAAACCTCCTTAGAATAACCACCTCAAAATTTGCACTCTGAAAAAATCAACCTCCTAGGGGTATTTCGAGGAATATGGTACATATGTGGTTTTAATACAATTTTCAAGTTTTGGACGATTTCAGGGCACGCCATTGAGCACTTATTAATTACTATACAAATGAAAAAATGTAAATAAACCTTGAGTTGATTCTGCGCCGCCTCGACATGCGCATCATCGACGGCAGCGGTCTTCTTCTCAATGGCGGCAAATCTCTGGTGCAGCTTTTGCTCATCTTCTAGGAATCTCAGCTCGTCCCGAATCTCAGAGTGCATTCCTTCTTGTACGTCATTCGATTCTGCCCGCACTCGATCCAATAGAGTTGCCTTGCCCTGCAGCGCAGTGCGCACATCAGAGGGCAGAGGCTGCGGGTCGGCGAGGACGCTGCACAACTTCGAGCGCGCGCCGTTCATGTCGCCATCGATCGCCTTCAAAACACGCGCACATTGGAATAACGCACTTTTGTGGAGACTATCAAGAGCAATAAGAGCGCCAATTGCGCACACTCGCTGCGACAAGTCACGTTACAAGTCACAGCTGAGTAAAATGCAACTGCTACGTCAAGTTTTGGATAAACTCATTATTAGACCGTATTATATCCTCACTAAACTCTAATCGAATCTAAAAAATACAACTTTATCTGTCACTTGACTGACCCCTCAGCACTTTACTTATCACTGTCACATTAATCAAAAGATGAACTTAGTGGATAGTATCAGAGTTGTTAAAAGTACTGAACTTTTCAAACTATACGTAAACGTATTTACTCAGTACTCAAGTATACATACTTTTTGAGTAAACGTAAATACGTTTTAACAACTATCGATAGTATCTTGTTGTCAATCATCACCTAGGTACAACTTTACGTATCACTATCATTTGAGTAACTTGACGAGATGCTCAAATAAACCAGGGTGACCCACCTCGAGCGCAGCGGCAAGTTCCTGACATCCGGCCAATGAATTCAGCTTTGTGTCCTCGGCATCGCTCGCTATCGGCCGCAGCGTCTCCTTCGCCCGACCGACGACCGCTTCAATTTCCGCCAGCGTCTCGTTGCCGGCGCGGCCACTTCTGAGCATCGCATCGATTCTGCGGCGCGTCGATTTCGCCTTGGTCGACACGTCGGACAGCTGCTTCAAAGCCGCCGCCAACGATTCCTTTTCGGGTTCGCTCATTGGAACGTTGCTGAAAAACACGACTTATTGCGCATGTTGTCGATAAAATACTACCTTTCCTACAATAATTCACCCCCTTCAATAACTCCTCGAGAAACAGCCAAGTGACGAAAAATAAATACCGTATATCCTAGAATAAAACCCCAGGGGAGGTATATATTCGTCAGAGTTTCTGAGGGGGGGGGGGGTTATTCAAGGGGCAGGATTTATTCAAGGGGGGTATTTTTCCTCAGAAAACTTGTCTTTATCCACTGTATGTATGCATTTTGTCATCTCATGTAATCCAGGTATTTAACAGTTCAACAACAACAAATTGGTGTATACTGTATAATTATATACAATGCGTACACGTTATCTATCTGCTGCCACTGTTATACGTTAACATTCTTTTGTATTTTCATCAATCATTTTTGTAAATTTTGGAGTATATTTTTCACCCAGAGGGGGGAGTTATTCAAGAGGGGGTATTATTCAAGGGGGAGTTAATTTTTCGTCAGAGTTTTTCAGGGGGTAGTTATTCAAAGGGGGAGAGTTATTCGAGGGGGTCTTTTTCGAGGATATACTGTATACTCCGCTGACCGCGAAGTATGCATCCAAAATTACTCAGGTCTTGGTCAATAACGCGCGATCGGGATACTAATGCACACACTTTCACAAAAAAAATTAAAAACATGACACATATTTTTTCCTGAAGCATTTTTATTTTCTGGAACAATTTCTTTTCTAATAACGATGAAGTCATCATGTAGTGTTGTTTCCTTCAGAAAAAATGCATAGCGTGCAGTCAACAGAGTATAGAATAACCCCAGTATCTGGTTGGCAGCAGTACACAGCAGGACTTCTGAAGGCAGCAGGACTTATTCAAGTCAAGACCCAGAAATTTCCACTGCAGATTCCAAGCGGTAAATGATCAAATTTAGACCTATCATGACATTCTTCGAAAAAAGTGAAAAAGCACTTTTACGTGAATATGTAGCCGTGGAAACAGCGCTTTATCCCATCCCTACCAACAAACCCCTGAGGCTGGTCGAGCATGGCCTTGACCTCCTTCGCGAGCTCGTCCACGTGCTCGTCGCCGGGCAGCTGGCGCAGCGCGCGCAAGGCCGATGTGGAAGACATGGGCTCGGCCGACGCCTGGGACACGTGGGTGACGTCCTTGGCGAGGCGGGCCACGGAGGCGCACAGGTGGGGCACCTTCGAGCCGGTGCTGCGCTGCGCGTCCGCCCGCGACGACAGGTCCGCATGCGCGCGCTGAGCAACAGTGCTTTGGTTTTAAAAAGCGGCAAATAGATCAAGCGTATTTTCTACTATGAATTTCATGAAAATATCTGACGAAATAATAACCCCGAATGACATAATAATAACCCCACGAAATACCCCCTCAATACTTCCACTTAAAAAAATTAACCCCTGGGGGTGTTTCGAGGAAATACAGTATAAGTGAATATCTAAATCAGAATGAATATCAGAAAATCTATTTAAAAAATATAATTAAATCTCTCAAAAGAAAAGACAGAAAAAATAAATATATTAATATAAAGGAGACATTTTTTTATTTTCACCTCAAACTAAAATACCGTATTTACTCAAATAATCCCCCCACTTGAATAATTCCCACATTTGAAAATTTCCCCCCTGTTAGATGAGTGAGGGTAAAAAATGCACCCACTCGAATAATTCCCCCCTCCCCAATGATGGAAGAAATATAATACACATAAAAACTTTAAAAAAACAATCATGAAGTTGAACTTTTTAAACAATGTAATTGTGTCTGGTTTGATTCATAGAATGCAAATGCACCATATCCGTATGCAAGCATGCAATGGAATGTGCAATTTACCAACCGTGACAGGATATACAAATAATGGTATGTAGTGTGCAAGATACATGAACAAAAAATTTGGTGAAATAATAATCCCCCAACTTGGATAATTACCCCTTGATGTACTGGAAATTAGTTATTTTGAGCAAAAAACGGTGCAAAAATTTCTGAAAAATACCCACTTTTACATTTTCCCGGGACAAAAGTAATTTACTCACATTTACTCATGAGTAAAAGTAAAAAAATCCTTTACGTTTTCTGTACTCAGCTGTGAGTAAAAAATAAATACGTTATGTTTACGTTTACTTCCAAAAAAGTTCAGTACTGTTAACAACTCTGATCAGCATAAATGGAATAGAAGCGTGAATCAAAGTAACTCAAATTCAACAGAGTGCAATTTAGAAAAATCAAAACAAACCGGTTTGGGTGTATCGCCACATTGCTTTGGACTTTCCGACTGAATCGGTGACATCTCCTGAATCGGTGACATCGGCAACACTTTCTGGCGCGCCTGCAAATCAATTTACCAATTTACATGTGTAAATATAACAATAGGATTGCATGCTTATGCAAGCATAAATCTATGAAATAATGGAAAATCGCCAGGAAAAATGGTGTCATGGTACCATTCTCAAAATTGGCCCACGAACCGGGCACCAAGAGGCGCCAGAGGAAATGGTGCCAAGCACCAGAGGGAGCCAGGTGCAACGGTGCCAGACGACAGACTCGTGTGTATCTTTGAAACGCACATGAGTACAGAAAATGCATTTCTGAAACTTCAATATGGGACATATAAAGTGACTACGCTGATATGTATTTACACAAGCGGTAATTCGAGTAACTCAGTAGAGTTGTTTGAGGGGGACTTGTTCGAGGATTTACGGTAAACACTCTAAATTTGGAAAGTGCATTTGCTGCAAGTATGCTAACGCTTACCAGTATTTTAACATGAAAAATTTCTTCGCGCCTGTTTACTAGCGGAATCGGGCCGCCCAGACCAATTCAAAATTTGATAAGACATTCAAACCACTCACGTTGAAGTCCTTTGGCGATTCACTCCAATAGTACCGCCTCCGTGGTGAGTCACTCCAATTCACTCCTTGCACTCTTCTAATCAGCGGAGATTTACCGGATTTCGTTCCAGCCGGTAGCGCCACAGACCGAGACTGTAACCGGGTGTGAAAGGGGCGGTGTTATTTAGTGATTGATTGATAAGTCGTGATGGAAAAGCGCTAGAAAAAATGGGCCCAATGGCGCCACAGGAAGAGGGCGCTATGGCGCAACGCCCTTTGGCGGCCTCAAATAGCGCCAGCGCCATGGCGCCATACCATCACTATTGATATGTAGTTGGGCGATACGGGTATACGGTGTACTGTTTTGAGAGCATAGTAGCAAAAATTTATTGCATCAGCATAAAAAATAGGTTTGACAGAGATAACGATGACCAGAATACAGTATTTCCTCGAAATACCCCCCCCCCAATTTAGTGTATAGTGAAGTAAATGACAAAAGCTGCGGTTTGTGATCCGGGCAATTCAGAATACACGTTAAAAACAATGATTGTGTTTCGTCATAACAGGGTTTATACGTCTACATAGCTATATTAGTCTTTAGAGTCTTAAACAAGGCAGTTTTTGGATATTTTACTACGTCAGCGTATGTTACAAGCGACAATCTAGTACTGGGATTACAAAAAAATTTCTGGCGAAATAATGAACCCCCCTCGAAATACCCCCTCGTTTAATCCCCCCTCAAACTTTCCACTCTGAAAAAATAAACCCACCGGGGGTAATTCGAGGAAATACGGTACATTCAAAACAGAAGAGTTGATCACGTTTTCATGCATTGAGCTTCTGTGTATTTGTTTCACACAGAAACGGAGAACCAACAAATAAACAAAAAAAATCAAAAATCAAAGTACCAAATAAGTGCGCAATTTGGT
Organism: Sphaerolaimus hirsutus; assembly: GCA_964036195.1. Lineage (NCBI taxonomy): Eukaryota > Metazoa > Nematoda > Chromadorea > Monhysterida > Sphaerolaimidae > Sphaerolaimus > Sphaerolaimus hirsutus. The sequence goes on along the minus strand of OZ038452.1, from coordinate 13,122,254 downwards.
GCCAATGTGGTGGTGGGCCTGCGCCAACTTGGCCAGCTGCAGTCTGTGCGGGGCGGCCGCCGGTAGGGATGACACGTGGCGCAACCGGTTCTGCTCGCCCTGCAGTTCCTGCAGCAGCCATTTGACCGCGGTCGGCTCGGCCGTCTCGCCCTTCTTCTTGGCGGCTTGCACCCTCTTCTTGAGTCTGTCCAGCGAATTGGTCAGTCGCTCGGTGGCCGCGTTCAATCGCTGAATCTGCGGCACCAGTTGCGAGTCGTCGTGTCCGGAAGCCGCTTGCGCCGACGCTTTCTGCATGGCGGGTCGATCGAGTCAACGATGCATTGGAAATATGCCAATGTGAGCATTTTGAGGCAATACCGTATTTATATTAGGTAAGCATCTTATTGACCTCGATAACTCTAAAAATTGAAAATAGCATTTTGTGTTTCATGCAAAAGTCAGTGTCCAGTGGGCTTTTTTACAGTCTGTCATCAAGTTCCAAATTTTAGTTATAAAGTAAATTTTTCGCTGTTGCTTTTAGCATTCAACAAAATGCATTTGGACAGGAGCAAAAAAGAGTCAAGAAACTCCAGAAGAATGGACTTGTTGACTTTTCGCTGAAAATTCTGAGAATCTTGTTCCTAAAAGTTCCTATTGTCTAAATGTGTATTTTAAAAATGGCAAGTGTAGTGATGTAAAAAGCACCATGTTTCTGGCTCCAATGGCGCCAAACGATTACAGTACCATGGTCCATGGCACTTTACCCGACCATAGCGCCAGCGCCAAAACATTTGTGATCTATTATACAGTTTAATTTCGGAGCATGAATTTTATACTACATATCGCTTTCTAAAGTAACACACTGCTCAAATTAGGTTCCAATTACAGTTACACTCCACAGTCACATTCAACAATATTGTCCATAACCTCTCTGTTTTCTCAAAACAATTCTATTTTTTCACCAATCTTTTTCACATATTTTTCATTTGAAAAAAGTATTTTTAATGAAACGTAAACAGCATTTTTATATGAGAGCGTCAATTCAAACAAAACCAAATGTGAAAACAGTCCCTTTATAACCACCGTATTTCCTCGAAATACCCCCCTCGTTTGACCCCCCCCTCTCGAGACCACTATGAAACAATCACCCCCCCCCCTCGAAATACCCCCCTCCCAGATTGAGTGTATAGAGAACGTACATGACAAATACTGCAGTTTGTGTTCTGCGTAGTGCAGAACACACGTTAAAACAATGTCGGAATCACGTTAGAACAGTGTTTATACCGTCTACGTACTACTATTAGTCTACAGGAGTCTTTACATGTCAGTTATTGATGCATTTTTCTACCCCAGCGCACATCACAAACAACGATTTCGTACTAGGATTTCAGAAAAGTTCTTGTGAAATAAAACCCCCCTCGAAATACCCCCCCCCTCTCGGGACCACTATGAAACAATCACCCCCCGGGGGGTATTACGAGGATATACGGCATTTTGAACACCTAGGATGTTTCTCTCCATCCATTGTTATATATTTTTGTGTTTTGACACTCATCCAATGTACCTAATTTCGACGTGCCGTTCTATTGGAGGCTGACGTTCTATTGTTTTCGTGGGTGAAAAAAGTACCAAAACATGCCGTTCTATTGGAGGCGCATTCTTATTGGAGGTATGCCGTTCCATTACAAGAAATATGGTATCAATAGGTCAAATCATAGAATGGTTGTGTCATAACATCAGCGATCGAACACGCTTCGATTAAATTTCATCATTGCCAAGAGTGAACTCACGTCTTGAAAAATATGGTTTCAAGTAGTGTTCCATGCCATCTGACAAAAAAATGACGCGTAAGTAATGAAAATGGCCGCACAAACTTGCGCATACGAAGAGCGGGCAGTTGCGGCCACGTCGACGATCGGCTGGAAATGCTGGTGCAGATTGGCCAGATAGATGGCGCGATTCGTCTCGGCGGCGAACTGGGCGCCGGGCAGCGGTCCCAGGGGGCCGATCTCGAGCCACTGCAGCTCGCCGCTGTTCGGCGCCACCTCTTTGAGCGTGACAATCGGCGTCTGAAAGGGTTCATGAACATTTGCAACTGCTAGAGGGCTGAAATTTTGGGTGAAAACTCAAAACACCTGATATATTAACGTGTCAAAAATTTTGACCGTAGCTTATCCCTAGCGCGAATGGCAAGCACTGTCCAGTGACTTTTCAGCCTGACCATGTTTTTCTTCTAATACAAGGGTGCCCTTCTATTTTTTTCGCCAACTTTTTTACCCGCTCTTCTATTGGAGACGCCACTTTATCGGAAGCCGCGCTTCAAGTTCCTCAGACATTGTTTTGTAATTTCTGGCAATGTTTTTCGAAGTGTATCTTACAGTTTTCATTGATTTCCAAATAAAGATTCATAGAATTCATTCAATATTTGATCCAAGATTAAACAAATCAATGGGTCAAAAACGCGGACGACACCCGCTGTCATTTTTTGCATATTTGGCACAATTACAGTAGTTTTGATTTGAGTATGATCCGTCTATTAGAGACTGTCCTTCTATTTATTTCATGGTAAAAAATAGTCTAAAAAGTACACCTTCCATTGTAGACGCCCCTCTATTGGAGACCCGCACTTCTATTAGAAGAAATACGGTATTTTGGTTCCTACTGGTGATGTAAAAAGCATCAGCAACAGCATGCACAAAAAATGATACCACACTTGTCCTACTCTCAGCGCCAGGCGCCAATGCTACAGAGTTGTTAACTTTTGTTAACGGGACTGTGTGCACATTTCCATGTTTTCCAACTATTTACATCTACCATTTCGGTTGGCCTATTGCTTTGGATCCGCGCAGAATATTATAAGGATTAGGGACTAATGAACCCGAACCGAACCGAACTGAGAGCCGAGTATATTTTGAAGCTTAGCGCTTAGCTTGGCGCTTTTTGGCGCTTTTTAAAACACTAGCGCCAAGCGCCAATGGCGCCACGGCATCATAGCGCCAAGCGCCAAAAGCGCCATGGCGCTTTTCAATAGCACAGCACCAAGCGAATATTCCGCACAGAATATGATAAAACTACCGCAGTATCTCAATACTTCGTTCCAGCATTCAAATTTCCTTACGCTGCATTCGGAATTGTTTAGTCGCAATTTTCCCATTGTACCTACCGTATTTACTCGAAATACCACCCCCTTGAATTTACCCCCCTCGAAATACCGTCAGGTGTTTTCGAGCTAAGGAAAGAATACCCCCCCCCCCCCCCGTCTGGAAGGTACATCATGTTTAGGCAGGGGTTTAGTAGATTTGGACCCTGGCGGAGGTTAATATAGATAGTAAATCGCTCTCCGGAGGGATAGATAGCTGAAAAAAAATTTTTGGCGGGGGGTTGGGGGGTTGGGGGGGGGGTTGGCGGGGGTTCAATATATAGGCTTTTCCAAGGTATAGACGGAAAAAAGGGGGAAAAATCGCTAAAACAGCTAGAAATATGTCTATAAGTAAACACCTTCCCGGACAAGTTCACCACCTATTTTTTATTTCACTTCTAACGCAATATCTCCATCCATGGGGGTGTTATAAGGCTGCAACTTTGTATATATAAAGTTGTAAGACCCCCTTACTCCCCAACAATGGGGGGAGGTGCGGCGACTCACTACAGGGTGGGTCGCCCTATATGCAACAATTTTTTGTGGTGTTTTTGTTGTCCCAAGCAAGTTCACCACCCACTTCATTAGCTACACTTTGAAGGCTATATCTCCAGCTGTGAGGGCGGTAGAAAGCTGAAATTTGGGGGATGTATTGCCAACAACCCCCCTCACAATGCACCAGTGGGGCGGCTGCCGACGACCCACTTAAGCATGGGTCACTGCATATAAAGTTGATAATTTTTTAAGAACAGCCCAAGTGTCCCAAACAAGTTCGCCATTCAACTGCATTACAAAAAAATGTTGTGAGAACATACCTGATATAAAATTGAGTCAGATTTGAACCCTAGTTCTGCTCATAAATTTTTTTTCAGTAGGGCACCCACCCTGTCCCATAAACAGCAGACTGAAAATTTCACTTTAAACCAATTTTTTGTATCACACTTAAAAAGTTGGTTTACAAAGTTCACTAGTGGAGGGTCTAAGGTTCAAAGTTATGTAAACAACATAATCTATAAAATGCTTCCATAAGGAAATTTATTTGGAATGAATGAAAAAGTGAAAATTTTGTCAAATTTTGTTCCTGAAATGACATCATTTTGACTTCATAGAATTCACCCCAAGTAAATTTCCTGATGGTGGCATTTTAGAGGTTATGTTGTTTACATAACTTTGAACCTTAGACCATTCTCTAGTGAACTTTGTAAACCAACTTTGTAAGTGTGAAACAAAAAAATGGTTTAAAGTGAAATTTTCATTCTACCGTTTATGGGAGAGAGTGGGTGCCCTACTGAAAAAAAGTTTTTTGGCTGAAATAGTGTTCCAACCCGATTCAGTTTTATATTAGGTATGTTGTTGCAACATTTTTCAATGCAGTTGGGTGATAAACTTGTTTTGGGACACTTGGGCTGTTTTTAGAAAATGGTCAACTTTATATGCAGTGACCCATGCTTTAGTGGGTCGTTGGCAGCCGCCCCACTGGTGTATTGTGACGGGGGTTGTTGGCAAGACATCCCCCAAATTTCAGCTTTATACCGCCATCACAGCTGGAGATATGGCTCTCGTAGTGTAGCCAATCAAGTGGGTGGTGAACTTGTTTGGGACACCAAAAACGCCCAAAAAATTGTTGCAGATAGGGCGACCGACCCTGTCGTGAGTCGCCGCACCTCCCCCATTGTTGGGGAGTAGAGGGGTCTTACAACTTTATATATACAAAGTTTCGGCTTTATAACACCCCCATGGACGGATATATTGCATTCGAAGTGAAATAAAAAAATGGGTGGTGAACTTGTCCGGGAAGGTGTTAACATAGTACAATAGTACAAAAAAGTACAAAAATCAGTAAAACAGTACAAAAAATCAGTACAACAGTACAAAAAATCGCTAAAAATAGGCAATAAGGAACGTGAATTAGAATTTTGAAAGTGAAAATTTATAAAAAGGAACGAAAATTAGCGATTTTGAGCGAAAATTGGGCCAAAATTTCTTAAAATCGGACGATTTGAGGGATAGATAGCCAAAATTTTTGCGTCCGGGATAGATAGATAGCTGCGCGGGCCACCGGAATAGATAGATAACTGGCGGATTTGGGGGGTTGGTAACCCCCCCCCCCAACCCCCCCTAGTTAACCTCCGTGTTTAGGATGTATTTACATGATGTATAAATTAGAGCCAATTTGCTACGCATAGAGTATAGTTTGTGTAGCGATACACTTTATAAAATATATTTAAGGATGTGAAAATTTGCAATTTTGAGCGAAAATATTTTTCAATCACAACAATGAAAGAAACAACAAGGCACCAGTTCTGCAAATTGGCAGCTAGAATCTTAAGCAACAGGATAGAAAACATTTTATAGAACTTTACAGACACTTGAGTTTTTGTAAAATTTTACTAAAATTGTACAAAAATTCGAATTTTAGTAAAATTGTATTTTTATGTTATAAATTTTCGATTTTATTTTATTTTTCCAATTTATTTTAATTTTATTTTTTTCTGAGATTTTGCCAACCCTGGTGCTGGCGAATATACTGAAGCTTTTAGATTACCACTGTTGTTGTTTTAGATTACCGCACCTTTGAGTGAAGGTTGGGCAAGCCACTTGGTGTGGGCATAGCCCCAGGTGTTGTCTATCTGCACCCCAGGGGGACCCCCCTAGCAGCCCCCACGCTGCTATGGCAGCATTCCCCCTAAAATTTGTGCATCTCCAGGCCGGCAATTAAGCCGGAATTAGAGCTCAGCGTCGATTCGACGTGAAATGACGTCGTGTAATTAATTTCACGACGTCATTTCACGTCATCATTTCACGTCGAATCGACGCTGAGCTTTAATTCCCGCTTAATAACTGAGCTCGGCCAAAATAATTTTTTTTATGTGTGCTTTACATGCCCTGTGTAAAGCGCACAATAGGCACCACCTGTACCAAAATGTGCACAATCGTTTGCTCGTTCTGTTTAGCATGAAATACCACTCCATATCCAAATCATAAGAATGCAAATTCAGGTGACATGATCAGGGTTGGCAAAATCTCAGAAAAGAATAAAAATAAAATAAAAATAAGATGGAAAATTGAAGAATAAAATAAAATAAAATGGAAAATTTCAAAATAAAAATAAAAATTGTATAAAAATGCAAATTTTTGTAAAATTTCTGTAAAATTGTATACAAATTCATATTTTTGTAAAAATTGTATAAAAATTCCTGTTGTTTATAGTTAAACCTGTTCATTTGCGGAGCTGGGGCAGTCCCAAGCCATGTAAAGTGTCAAAATGTCATATGAAATGGAATGGAAAGTGCAAATTTTCATGAAAATGTTAAGTAAAGTGTCAATTGTCATGACAAATATAAATTAAAGTGGAAACTGTAAAGCAAATTGTATCCAAATCTTATCTTTTGTATCCAAATCTTGTTGTAATTGTAACCAAATCTTATGTGAACATTTGGATACAAAAACATAAGATTTGGATACCAAATATAAGGTTTGGATACCATAACATAAGATTCAGATACACAGTATTTACACTCTGCACGACATTTGTCATGACAATTATACTTTGCTTGGCATTTGAGATGCCAATTGACTCTTTACTACATTTGTCATGACAATTGACAGTTTGCATGATGTTTTACAAATGCGCCCAGCACACTCCAGTAATCCTTCTACTGAAAATGCAAACCATTCTTATCGATAATTGTAACTTAACACTTGCAACTAGCTAACAATATCTACTGCATGCAACTTTTGCAAAGTAATGGAAAAATTTATCACAAGTTTTTCATGTTAGGTCTAATTATCACATTTTTCTCACCTTGCATGCAAGATTCTGATTTTTTTTGTAAAATTTCTGTAAAACTTTTGTAAAATTTTTGTAAAATGATCCATTTTATGATTTTATTATTATTTTGGAATAAAATAAAATAAAATAAAATGAAACATGAATAAAATACACTTTTATACAATTTTTATACAATTTGTATACAAATGATTTTTTAAAACCAACGCTGGACATGATTTAGTTTTGACAACACCAATATCCCTCCCCACAAGTTTCATGTCTGATGCCAGCCAGAATCTGAATTTTTTTGGGAAATTGTTTTGGTGATGAGGGTACTCAACGAAATTAGGCATCATTTTCTCCACTAGCCCACATCCAACTCCTCAACAGAAAAAGTTGAAGTACACACAAAACTTTGTTTTTAACAAACGTTTCAAGAAGCTTTTATTTAGAATGGCGCTCTTCTAATAGAATAAATATTATATAAGAAAACGATAAATATTACGCACACAAAAACGTATTTACAAAACACTGCAGAAACAGACTGATGGGACTGAAGTCACAGTTTTGCGGATAAAAATGTTGCAGCAAATTGGGGAATGGGGTGGAAAAGTGAAGCGCAACTTGCTAAACTTGCAATATGATAAAAGGTGAAGTGTGGTGAGTACTAAATGAAATTGCACCACTGTAAACTCAAATATGAGTAATCATAAAACAGCCATGAACATGTTTGAGTTTGCCTTCTAAGCTCCAGTTGAACGCGATTAAAAAGCACACACGATTACACTCTGAGTCACTTCTTTATGAATGAGCACTCAATTTTAACTTTATGGCTGTTAATTAGTGAACTAGAGGGAACGACTGAAATGACATTTACGTCACAAATCTCAGTAAATTCTTTACAAATTTGAGTTGAGGTTCTGCAAATGGAAAAATCAAAGATATGGTGCGAGACGAAAAGTGCAAACCTTCAACGCGAGAAATTCCACCTTACAGAATCCCAAGCCCAATAAGAAAAAATTTGGAATATGAAGCTACAACACAGAAGGAACAAAAAGGTTAAAAAGCAATTTCTACACTTATTCAACTTAAAACATACTTATAAGTTACAATGAAATGATGCCTAAATAAATATAAGATGTGTGTTTGACTTTCAACACATGTATTTAAAAATTATTAGGTAAATACATTATCACCGTATTTCTTCTAATAGAAGGGCGCCCTTCTATTTTTTCGTCAACTTTTTTACCTGCTCTAATATTGGAGACCGCCCTTCTATTTTTTTTCGTAAACTTTTCAGCCAATCTTTTTCAAGTTCTGCCAAGGTTTTTCAAGTGTTACGTAACAGACAGTTCATAGAGAAAAGAGTGACAAAATGTTGTCAAAATAGCACCAAAAAAATAGACCAAAGCCACTAATTCAAATCGTCCACTGATATTTTTTATGCATTTGGCACAACTCCAGCACTGTGTGATTCTTCTATTGGAGACTGCCCTTCTATTTATTTCGTGGTTCAAATTAAGTCGAAAAAGTGTACCTTCAATTGGAGATGCCCTTCTATTGGAGACCTGCTCTTCTATTAGAAGAAATACGGGATTGATCTTTATGCTTAGAGGCAACATAAAATGCCTTTTCTTATCTCACAGATGGGGCGCTGAAAGCGCGGGTCAATACATCGAATAGGTCAATACATTGAATGCAAGCAGCTCACAGCTCACAGCCAGAGTTGGCAAAATCACAAAAAGAAATAAAAACAACATTTAAAAAAATGCAAAATTGAAGAATAAAATAAAATGAATTGGAGAATAAAATAAAAATACAATTTTACTAAAATTCGAATTTTTTCAAAATTTTAGTAAAATTGTACAAAAATTCAAATTTTTGTACAATTTTACAAAAATTCTAAATGTTTGTAAATTCTATATAAATTTAAAAAGTTTCTATCCTGTTTATTCAGTTTCTATCTGTCAATTTGCATAACTGGTGCCTGGTTGTTGTTTTCGTTATTGTGATTTAAAAACTTTTTGCTCAAAATATTTGCTCATCATAGAATATTTTCACACCTTTCACACCTAGGGGGGTATTTCGAGGGGGGGTTTATTATTTCCTCAGCCAAATTTTAGGAGGGTATTTTGAGGGGGTTAATTCAAAGGGGGATAATTCGAGTAATACGGTACCTTGAAAAAGCCTATATATTGAACCCTGGGAACCACCCCCAGCCCAAACAAAACAATAATCTTTCCCTCCGGAGGAGCGATTTGCTATCTATCCAGCCCCCACAAGGGTTAAAATTTAAAATACCCATGTTGCAAGTCCAGAATCCAGATGTTCAAATGTTTCCTTTCATCTGCGTGCTTCTAGCCTGCACATTGTTTTATGCCTTGCATGCAAGATTAAGATTTTTTATAAAATGTTTTGTAAAATGTTTCATTTTATTATATTATTGCCATTTCAGAAGAAAAAAACTATAAAAAAAACGCAACATGAATAAAATTAAAATAAAAAACAATTTGAATAAAAATAAAATACAATTTTAGTAAAAAGAAGCAAACAGATGCAGAAAACTGGTGATAAGTAAAAATTGTTCCTAATCTTCTCAAATGGAAATAGCAGTTTCATTCTTACATCATGCACTTATTAACGTATAGGCTTATAAATGTTCTCGTTGATTGTTGACAACAATAACAGCTGTTGGAAATGCAATGAAAACATTGTTTACGACAGATACACAAAATTGTCAATTATTTTGATGATCTTTTCACCTGATTATAGTGCCAGGCTGCATATTTGCTTACTGCGATGAAAAACGCAACATTTTATAAAACTAGTTCATAAGTACGGTAAACTTTTTGTGAGGTGGCTTCACAGCTGGCCCAAAATTGTGAAATTACTTCACATAATGTTATGATGTGGTGAAGGCATTTCACAAATAGAAAACGCTTCACAGCGACAACAGCTTTTTGTGAAGTGCCTTCATGAACAGGATTCGTGAAGTGTCGGTGAAGTGCATTCCAATGGTGATCAGGTGTGATCAGGCTCTGAAGTGGCACAAGAGGCACTTCAGACCACTTCAGTGCACTTCACGATCATTTTATTTGCGGTGTGTATTTGCTTGGATAATTGCCCTTAGGAATATTTTTTGTCAGACTTTTTGGAGAGGGGGAACCATTCAAGGGGGTAAATCACTATTTCATCAAAATATTCAGGTATCTGTTTATCGAGCAGGGTTGGCAAAATGTCAGAATAAAAAATGTTTTTGTAAAATTGTATAAAATTCATATTTTTGTAGAATTGTAAATATAAAAATTCATATTTTTTGTAAAAGTTTTATATTGTTGTGTGAGTTTCTACCTGTTTTTTTCCCAGAACTGGGGGCAGTCCCAAACTCTGTAGTGTCAATAGTCATGACAAATGTAAAGTAAAGTGTCAATTGTCATGCCAAAGATAGATTAGTGTCAACTGTCAAGTACATTGTATCCAAATCTTATGTTTTATATATAAATCTTATGTTTTGTATCCAAATCTTGTTGTTTTTGTATCCAACTCTTATGTGAATATTTGGATACAAAACATGAGGTTTGGATACAAAACATCAGCTTTGGATACAAAAACTTTAGATTTGGATACACAATTTACACTTGCATGACATTTGTCATGACAATTAACACTTTTCTTGACATTTGACATGACACTTGACATCATGCATGACAATAGACACTTTACCGTATTACCTCAAAATACCCCCATGGGGGTTTATTATTTCGCCAGCAAAATTTGAGGGGGGGTTAATTCGAGGGGGGGTTTATTCGAGGGGGGGGGGTTTATTATTTCGTCAGAAATTTTCGTGAGGATTGTAGTAAATAGTAGGCCTTTTCATACCCAAAACAGGTAATAAATGTGTCTTAACAGGATATATTTGGACATAAAACCATAGATAACTACACAAACTAGTCTATGTGTAGCTGCAATGCAAATTAACAGTAATATACATCATGTACATTACATACATGACGTATTTATTGTGTACATAACGTACATCATTCCGAAGGGGGGGGGGTATTTCGAGGGGGGGTTTATTATTTCCCCAGCCCATTTTGAGGGGGGGTTAATTCGAGGGGGGTTAATTCAAGGGGGGATAATTCGAGGTAGTACGGTATTTTACATTTTGTTTTCAAAATACACGTTAGGTATTTTCCGGGACTGGAATATTTTTTCTCGGTACCGGGCCGGGAACCCCACCCCAGTCCTGACTTTTCGCCGAACCATGTCGGGACCTCGGTCCCGTTTGAACCCTAATCTCACCAGATTTGTCACTCTACTGCTTATGTAGCTCTGTTACTTTATGTTTTTTAATCTATCAAACCATTTTTTGTTAGAGTTAGATTTGAGACACCATGCATGCAGAAGTCCTGTGACAACACTTTAAGTACCATGAATCCTTGAATAAATCCCCCTTGAATAACTCCCCCAGGTGAAAATAACAACTCCCCCTTGAATAACCCCGCCCTCTTGAATAACCCTTCTGGGTACGATGCGGCAAAAATATAAAAAAACGATTTGATGACGACATACAGGCAAAATTAGGCTATTGTGCCTACACACACTAGTTTTCACCGTGACTTCGTGTGAAAACTGAAAAATATTTAAATGTAAATTAATGAATACGGTTGAATGATTCAATGCTAATTAAATTTGAATTTAGATTATTAAAAGTTACAATTAGAAAATTTGAAAACTAAAACACATATAGCATACAATAACAGTAGGCTGAATGTCGCCATGTCGCCATTTCAGTTTTCACACATGTTACGGTGAAAACTAGTGTGTGTAGGGTCATTCCTAGGCTTATTCATCGAATGTATTTAAATGCAGTGCAGCGGGTGGAACGAAAAAATACAAAAGAATGTACGCCTACCGCGCCGACAGCAGATGCACGATGTGTATGTTGTGTATTTACACTTACCTACATGCTTTTTTTGCTTTTTCTGAAGAAAAAATATTTAATTACCCCCCTCCCCTCAAAAACCCTTGAATAAGTCCCCCTCAAAAACTCTGATGTAAAAATAACTCCCCTGAGGACTTGGTAAATGAGATAAATATAAATGGTCCTAATTATCATTCGCCAGCCACACATGCAGTTCAATCTGATACGCGACTTTCCCGCTATAAAGCCGGAATTAGAGCTCAGCGGCGTTGAACGTGAAATGATGACGTCGTAAAATTGATTACATCAAAATAGACAAAGGTACAGCATTGAAATTTCAGAATTAGATAGTTCTAGTAATTGTGTGTAATGTCTCAAAATTTTTTTATCAAATAATCATTATTTAAGTAGTTATTAATTTAACGTCAAAATTTTTTGGTGACATAAAATGTATGACGTGAAATGTTGACGTAGAACGTGTAAATTTTGACGTAAAATTAATAACTTATTAAATAATGACAATTTCTTAATTTTTTTTGGGACATCACACACAATTACTAGTTTTTATATGAGAATACAAAAATTTATATTTAGTACAAATTTTCAGGATAGATTTTATTATGTTTATGTTATGAGGAGAAAGTATTTAAAATTTATTTTTCTCTGCATTCTTTTTAGAGAAATTGTATTATTTTTTGAGAGATTGTCTGAGATTACATTTTATATTAATTGCCGAAAAACAGCCACATTTACATTGGAATGGCAAGTGCAGTCAGTGAAATGTATGCATGGCAGCAGGAACAAGATGTTGCGGGCTGCTCATCTAACACGTATGAGTTCACTGAAGACTGCACCACTACGCAACTGCAAGTGACTGCGGTCACTGGATGTGGAGCGGGACCGCTTTGCTGGATGAGTAGTCCAGAAGAACTTTCCACATCACTGTCTCTTGAACTGTTGTCTGACATAATACTGATGAGCATGGTTGGTTTTAGTAAAATTCTTTTTACTAAAATTGTATTTTATTTTTATTCAAATTCTATTTTTTTAAATTTTATTCATGTTTCATTTTTTTTTTCTCCTGAAATGTCATAAATAAAATAAAATGAAACCATTTTACAAAAATTTTACAAATATTTTACAATTTTTTTACAAAAATACAGAATCTTGGATGCAAGGAAGTGAAACAACGTGCACGCTAGAAGCATGCAGATGAATACAAAAAAATTTAATGTAGACTTTTGTCACGGGTTGCGACATAGGTAATAATATCTTGAATTTTGACTGTCACATGGGCTAGATGTGTAGCTAATTGCTCCTCCTGAAGGAAAGATAGCTAACATTTTGTTATTTTTCGGGTGGGGGGGGGGTGGGGGGCTTGCGGGGTTCAATCTATAGGCTTTTTCAAGGTATGGAAAGAAGAAAATGGTAAAAAATCATATTAATTAGTGATTTTTAGGGTGAAAAAGATGTGAAAATTTGCAATTTTGAGGAAAAATATTCTTCAATCACAACAATGAAAGCAACAATAAGCAACAGGATTTAAAACTTTTTACAGAATTTTACAGACACCAAGTTTTTGTAAAATTTTATTTTAATTTTATTAGACCCCATTTACACAAATTTTTTGTGATGAAACAACAACAATAAAACGTTCAATAAGTTGAGTAAAAAAGTTCCATGTTCATTAGAAAAAGTGGTCAAGTATACCTTCTACCTAAGCGAATATGCAGGCCAAATTGCAGACTTGTGCTTGTAGCTCAAGATTTATAATGTACGAAAAAAGTTGCTATTGTCACTGGCTGTCAGAGACAGTCCGACAACTGTCCGACAACTGCAAAAGTTTTCAAACGCCTTTAACTCATGAGCTACAAGCACGATTGTGCAATTTTACATGCATATTCACCTAGGTAAGATGTATAATTGACCACTTTTTCTGATAAATATGGAACATTTTTACTCAACTTATTGAACATTTTATTTTTGTCGAGTCGTCCGACAAACAAAAATCACAAACCGAACAAAAAATCCGTGTAAACGGGGCCTTAATTTTCCATTTTATTTTATTTTACTCTTCAATTTTCCATTTTGGTTTTATTTTTTTCTGAGATTTTGCCAACCCTGCTGATGAGCTTGGATACTTGGAGCCATTTCATTTAATGAGATGTTTACACCTAGGTTCCTACAGTACATCTACCATAAATCATGAAATATAGACAAATGTAAATAAGTATTATACTGCATAAAGCAACAAGAAAAGTTCTCACTGAAACCACTGATTGTGACAGGTCAGCAATGTAAGGAAAAAATTATAAGAAAAATATAAAATATACTGCATAAAGCAACAAGAAAAGTTCTCACTGAAACCACTGATTGTGACAGGTCAGCAATGTAAGGAAAAAATTATAAGAAAAATATAACTTTGTTATTCTTCACATGACATATAATAATAATGGCACGTGGCATATATTAGGTTGTAAACTAATAAAGTGTCTTTTTCGATTTCATACAAATATACATTTGTGCATCCCACATTCTGTTGTACGTTGACCGATTTTGATGCCATTTGAGTACCTATGTTGGGGTTTGGGGTCTGGGCTATGAAGAAATATTTTGGTTTGCTCGAATAATCCCTCAGTCCCGAGATAAGGGGAGTCTATAAAAAGGTGGTCATTTTGCATGGCCGATCTACACATTTTACTTTGAAGCTTACTCAGTCAGCCATTTCTGGGCCAATTTCGATCATTCAACACTTAAAATGATTGGCACAACCAGTAGATTCCATTTTTGTTGTCGGATTAGTGATGTCTAAATTCCGTATGCCGATTTGACCCAGTTTTTAAACACCAAAAATAAATTTTTCTGAAGATGCTATCATATTCTTTATACAACGGAGATTGATATATGAAAAAATTATTTCAATATCTCTTTCCAATCAAAAGTAATAGAACTTTAAACTTCCGCTTACCATACATGTAAATAACTAATCAAGAATGATGAATACAGATAACCTAAGCATAAAAATGAAACTTCCAGGTTTGTCTGATCATTTGAAGTGTTCATTGGTGGAAATCAGCTGAGAAATGGCCGAGATATAGATTCCTGAAGTCACATGCATTGTTCGTCATGCAGATGTTTCTATTTATTGTTGGGAGGCGAATGTTTGAAGTGATATAACTTTTGACTGGAGAGAGATATTGAAATAATTTTTGGGCCAGAATTTTCCTTTTTGTCTATAGTATATGAAAGCACCTTCAAAAAACGTCTTGAAAAATTATAATTACGATTCTTTTTCATGTTCAAAAACCGGGTCAAATCGGCATACGGAAATAAGACATCACTGATTCGACCACAAAAATTGGAACTGCAGGTTGTCCTGATCATGTTAAGTGTTGAACGATCAAAATCGGCTCAGGAATGGCTGAGTTATTAAGCTTCAAAGTCAATGTGCATATTGGCAACTAGCAGTCCTCGCGCCGACCTTCGGTCACTTCTTCCATTTTCCGTTCTGTTTTCTGGCTGCTGGAATATTTTTCTGTTTTCCATTCCGTTTTCCAGCCACTTTTTTTTCGTTTATGCTTTTCCACCTTTTTCCATTTTCCGCCTCAATTTCCAGATTTTTCTGCCTTTTTGCCGTTTTCCACCGCAATTGTTCATTTTTCCAACTCATTTTACCTTTTTCTGGCTCAACTTTCTGTTTTCTGTTCAGCCAAACTGGTAAGCATTCATGCTTCTTGTCAATTATGTAACTTTTTTCTGTTTCCAGCAAAATTTCTGCAAATTTTTTTACACTTCCAGCAAAATTTCAGCAAATTTTATCTATTTTCCAGCAAAATTTCAGCAAATTTGACCGTTTCCGTGCAAATTTCATTTTTCCGTTTTTCCGGCCCCTTTTTCCGTTTTCCGGCCGCTGAATTTTTTTTGCCTGTTTCTGTTTTCCGCCAAGTGCAAATTTTTTTCTGTTTTCCATTCCGTTTTCCGGCCGCTGAAAATTTTTTTCCGTTTCCGTTTTCTGTAAAAAAATATTTTTGACACCCTAATTGCCCCCCGCTCAAAAATCCGGCATGATGGTTATCGTTACATTTCTCTATGTCTGCGTACAAACAACAAATAAGTACTGGGTGTTCACGAAAATTCTGCCCAAATAATTACCCCCCTCCTCGAATACTCCCTCCTGTTCAATCCCCCCACCCCCTTAAAATTTCACTTTAAAAAATAAACCCCCGAGGGTATTTAAAGGAAATACTGTAAATGGGAACAAAAAAAGCAAATGGATTAATAGACTTTCTTCCAGACAAAAGTCCTATTCTGATAAATTTGATTTGTAGGCAACAAATGGCACACCATTCACTAAAATCAGAGCGTTGATAGCATTCTAGTTTATCACTATTTTGACGCGTGTGGCGCTCATTTTTGGCACGCGATTTCATCACATTTTCCAGACACACCACGCTGCCCAAAATTTAGGAACATTAATTTTGTACATTGAATTTTCCCATTATGCAATCGGCGCTGCTTTTATTGGTATTTTTCTATTTTAGTGACACCAGGCGTTTAGTGTAGGTATATATATATATATATATATAGTTTAGTAGAGTTTTACAGTGTTCAAAAATACATATTCATGAATTTTTAACATTTATTTTGTCAAATCTTGTTATCAATCAGTCATTTGTCTGCTTTTCGCATTCCAACTTCCTATATTAAGAAAAATTATATATATACTCAGCGGACCGCAAAGTTATTGATGTCTTAGTCGATAACGCGCGAGGTAGATACTTATGTACGCACTTTCACAAAAAAACAACTATTTTTAAAAAGAAAAAGGCAGAGTCGCGTACAAATGAGCAGAGTTGTTAAAATACCGGTATTTTTGGAAAGTGTAAGTGTAAGTGTAAATACACTTTCCAAATTTTGAGTATGGATACCAAAAGTGTAAGGTATTTTAAAAATACCTAGGAAAGTGTAAAAAAAGTGTAAGTGTAAAAATTTTTTTAAAGAAAAAGCTCTCACTGTTGAGCATTAGAAAACACCACTGTTTTCACCTTTAGATCAATTTATTTGTCATTTTCATGCATTTTTCACATTTTACTGCCTTTTATGAAACATTTCAGACTGTAACAAATACTGTAGTGGTATGAAGTACCCTAATAATGGCACTTTTTCAGTGTTGATATTTTACTGATTAAGCAATGCGATACACACTGTTTAAATGCAAGAATGGACATGCAACAAATGTCAATGCAAAAGCCAGTTGACTTTGTGTCCAGCTGGTGAATTTCCATTGATCTTGTTCTTTTTACAAAAGTATGATGTCACTGTAGAATACCATGAGTTCTGATCAAAGGTTGGAAATCAAAGACTAGTTTGTTGATATTGCCATATTTTCTACATTCAATGTGTGCACTTAGCAGTTATTTTTTGTACATGACCCTATTTTATGCTTTCTCAAAAGCATAAGACAGGGCCATCTGAAAGGAAAAATACACTTTCTGTACCCGGGTATTTCGCTCAGGAAAGTGTAAAAAAAGTGTATGGGTATTTTATGAAAGTGTAAGTGTAAGTGTAAATATAAATACCCATTTACCCGGGTATTTCGGGTAAGTGTAAATACACTTTCGCAACTCTGCAAATGAGGAATGTTTTTCCCGTCAAGATTTTTTGCTGGAATTATATTTTTTTTTATTATGATGATGTCATGATGGAGTGTTTCATTCAGAAAAATGCATAGAATGCGGTCCATCGAGTATACAATATAGAATATCGATATGGAAAAGTCATATCGTCCCAACCCTAGCTGCAGTGAGAAATTCAAAGGACACTTCAGGCTGACTCCCTGACAACTTGAATTGACATCTATTTTCAGATTTTCAGGTTCTTTAGGTTATTTTGGAAGTTCGGGTGGGGCGGTTGACACTCGATGGGCGAATAGGAACGTGGCCCTGGGGCTACTTTCGCTTGGTGGCCAATTTTCAGTGAAAATTGCCCACCAGGGTTTGTTTTTTTCATTTTTTTATCTCGCCGGTGGCTTATTTGGGGTGTATGCTCAAATTTTTTCTTTCTGAGGGGTGCTTTTATCACCCCTGTATCCATTTCTTTATCATCACACTCATACCCAAACATCATTTCTTTTCTTGGCACATAGCCAACGTTGCTCAAACCTTCGTTTTGACAGTCGAAATTTTATTCAGGAAATTGCTTACAGAATTTAACCCCATTTTTAATTCCTATGACCGCCCTGTCGGGCATCAATTTCGGGCTGCAATTGCTATTTTTTATGTTAATTATGGTACTTAATGAACTGACTCCTCAACTTTGGAACGACTGGTCATATTTATCCAGTACGCTCCATTGTTCGCTTTCGCGCACATTTTTGCATGCGCCAATCACTTCATTAGCCATTTTCACACCTGGGGACTTCCGTTCCAAAAGTTCACAAGCGCCAAATCCAGAAAAATCGAGTTAAGCGTGGATTTGACCTCCACGTAGTTTTTCACATTAAAAAAAAATCAGCATTATAGTCCATTTCGTTCCTGAGATACAGTGGTACCGATTTTCAGAAAAATCACAATTTTCATATCGAAAGTTCACATATCCATCTCAAATCCCCTATGAAAAACAGAAGTTTCGCGTCAAAAGTTCGCATATCCATCCCAGACCACAGGAGTTTCATTTCCAAAAGTTCACGCGTGCTCCGGATTGCTCGCGAAGAACCGGCGAAGATCCCATACAAATATAATTTTCATTTTTAAAAGTTCATACGTGAATTTCCAAAAATATTTTGCTCTATAAATCGAGTACGGGTATAAATATTGATCTGAAAATTTAGGTTTGGGTACTTTTTGAACAGGGCTTTTCAGTGGTGTAATTGGTTTTGCCCTGCGATGCACTGTTAGAAAGTTATTTACATTTCAAGTTCAAATTTTCAAATTTACTCCTTGTTTTGGGTGGTTTACAAAATATGACATAACTCCCAAAATATTTGCCAGCTGACAAAATTTAGAGACACAAAAATTGTAGACAAATGTCCGAGATATCTGAAAAGTGCAGGGCAAGCTTTGTCGCCCAAACATGGTGCTACCGGGCCAGCGCCAAACTTAAAAATGCGATTTTGAAAAATCGAAAAACTTTTAGAATGAACGTCCCCACCTAGGCCTTTTGTCATTTTATTTATTTGTATAAGTGTATAACCGTCTTTCACGCAGATCTCGCAGTGGAAAGGAAGTGATTTGCCACTAAATGGCCATGTTCTATTTATTTGGCTGTCTAGTCCATTTTCCAGCTGATTTACGAAATTTTCGCCTTCGGCTGCGTTGGCATGATGCCAAATCAATGCAACCCAGCGGCTATTCATTTCAGATGATGTATCAGTGGCCGGACTTCGGGGAAAAGCGGGGCGGCATGGCGAGCGGGGGGTTTTGAGGCCTTTTGCCTCGTTTCTTGTGAATTTTCTTTGTTGACTGTGGGGAGTTGAAGTTTGGGGGGGGGGGGGGGTTGGTCGCACCCAGGGGGGACGTTGGCGTCAAGGGGGGGGATGTAAATATTGCAATAAATTGCCTCCTTTGATAATCCCCATTCCATTTTTACAGAGCGAAACGCTGCGCGAAATTTTGCATCAAAATACTTTGCAAGATTTACGAACCAAATTTTTCCCATTTTGGGGGGTTCGATATTATCAATTGGGGGTAGTCCATCAATACCAATGTCATCATAGGTTCCTTTAGGGTTTCTAGTGGTAGTTTCGTCACAGCGAAATTTCGCGCAGCTTTTCACATCCAAGTTCCGTGAAAACTACAATTTTCGAATTTTTGTCACCTTGGGGGGGGTTGAGGTTTCAGTGGGGGGTTGGGGGTAAACATTTAGTGAATGATTGATGTTTCTGGGGGGTGAAATATCAGTTTCACGGAGCAAACCCCTGCCAAAATTTTTTTCTTCAAGAGCATTGTAATTTTACTCTTGGTCGTGATTTTTCTCGACCAGGTGTGGCCGGAATCTAAGACATTTTCCGACCAATCGGGCAAAAATCCTTCCAATATCCCCCTTATATTGTTTACTCGCCATGTATACCCTAAATCCTGTAATAAGACCCCAGGGGGGTTATTTTTTTGTCAGATGTTTTGGAGGGGTGAGTTATTCGAGGGGGGGAGTTATTTTTTCCTTGTTGGGTGCAGTCTGTTAAACTCATGTAATTTAGGTATTTAGCTGTCCAAGAACAATAAAAAGATGTGTATGCACTGCATACACATCATGTATCTGCTGTCGCTGCTGTAGGCTAATATTATTTTGTGTTTTTGTATAGTATTGTTTTCATCCAGAGGGGAAAGTTATTCAAGAGGGGGGAGTTATTCGAGGGGGAGGGGAATTATTTTTTCCTCACCTCGCCAACAGGGGGGAGTTATTCGAGGGGGGGTCTTATTGAAGGATTTGCGGTATATCCCTTTTATCTCTACACAGCCCAGAGACATATGACTCGAGGAGCGATAGTCCCGTTGATTCAGCTGGGACAGGGGGCTGACTTGGTTGGGGGAGGGGAATTGTGGCCGGGTGCCTTTTGCGAAAAACAAATTTCTGACGAAACCAAATTTTATTTCACCCACAGAAGGCCATATTTTACTGTTTTTTTTGGGATCTTTCTCCCCGGGGGGTCTGGATTATGTGGAGAGGGGCCGCTCGCGGTGTTCGCTGTGCAGTAGGGGCGTAGGGCTTGCAGTCGACCCCTACATGCATGTAATCTTTATTTGAAAATTTGTCGTTGGATTTGAAAACTCTGTCAAATTGCACGCATGTTTGGGCTGACTTTTCCCACAAGCCCCCCTCCTGTGCCCTGTATTTATTTATTTCACCTACAGTGACACTTGTATTTGTTTGTGTGAATTTGTACAAATATTTGTATGATGAGTCTCACCCAGATTGAATTCTTTCTGGTCGTCTAGTCATGATAACATCAATTCTAGTCATGTATTCACCTTTTCTAGCCATGTTTAGAGCATTTCTAGTCAAAATTTTCACATTTCTAGTCATGCTCATTTTTTTAGTCAATTTCATTAATTTTCTAGTCGCTTTAACGACTTTATTTTTATCAGTTTCCTTAGGCACAATTTTCGAAATTTTTGCCGCGTCACCATAGGTCCGTGTGCCGCCACTACTACCTACACAAGCCGCTGTTGGCCATGAGCCAACATTGCACGTCGGCAATTCATGCTCAAGTGGCGGCCACGTGGAAGTTATAACTCGGGGGGCGGGCGAAAATAAGTGCGCTGCGCTTTCATGTCCCAATTTTTCGAAATTTTCAAACTTATTTTATAGAGTCTAGAGTCTAGCTCCTTCCAGGTGCTAATCCCAGACCCTGTAAAAAGCCCTGTAGAATCTCAAATATCATGCAAACTGTCAAAAGTCATGGAAAATGAGTTGCCATTTTGCAGGGCATTTTCCATGACTTTTGACACTTTGCATGCTGACTATTCACAGTTCTGGTATTTACTGTAGCACTCCTAAATAAATACCAGTTGAGCATTTAATGGTACTTTAGCAGCTATGTGTAATGAAACCTATATTTCGCGGGTTTGAAAAAACTTTTTAGCTTTTTAGCAGGGCACTTTCTAAAACTTTTCACAGTACATGACATTTGACATTTTACAAGGCTTTTTGCCAGGTCTGGGACTAGGGTTGGCCGATGTTTTTTTTTAAACGTTTTTTTTTTTTAAAAAACGTTTTTTTTTTAAAAAAAACATGACGTCCGAAATGTTTTTTTTAAAAAAAAAACATCAGCTGAAATTTTTAGTACTAAGCACTAGGTATTTTGCAAAATTTTTGCGCGCAAGCGCGCAATTTCACACACAAATTGACATTGGTGGTTGTTTTCATTGGTTTTGTTGCATTTTTAGTATCAAAACATCCATTTCTATGTGCTACCATGGGTGAATAAGCCGACATATGTTGCTGTAATATATAATATTGAGGTAATGTGCTTCCATGTACCTCCACAGTGTGTAACTTCACTCCCAAAGTAACAACCTCCTTTTATAACCTTGTTTGATCACCATTCCGTGCCAAACTTTACCTGAAGTCACGAACATTCGACTATAAGGTGATATACGAACGATATGTTGACGAAAAATGGATATTTTTGACACAAATCACCACTTATAATGCTATCCCATGGCTCCACAGCCATTATATGGTCATATTTAACATCACAGAGTATTGCCAGTGTCTGATATACCTATATATGTTGACACTAGGTCATATCTGGGAGCTTTTAAAAAAAAACGTTTTTTTTTAAAAAAAAACATCGAGTTAAAAAAAAACGTTTTTTTTCCAACCCTATCTGGGACTGCCCCCTGTGGTCATTTATCAAAACTCAAATGTCAAATGTCATGCAACGTTAAAAGTCTCATAAAGTGCCATGTACTTGCCATTTTGGCAGGCATTTCCCATGACTTTTCACACTTTACATGACATTTGACATTTTACAGGACTTTTGCCATATATCAAAACTCAAATGTCAAATGTCATGCAGCGTCAAAAGTCTCATAGAGTGCCTGGTAGTTGCCATTTTGCAGGCCATTTTCCATGACATTTGTCATTTTACAGGCTTTTTTGCTAGATCTGGGTCTGCCCTTGACACCATTTATCAAAACTCAAACGTCAAACGTCATGCAACGTTTAAAGTCTCATAAAGTGCAGTGTACTTGCGATTTTGGCGGGCATTTTCTATGACTTTTCACACTTTACATGACATTTGACATTCTACAGGACTTTTGCCATTTATGAAAACTCAAATGTCAAATGTCATGCAGCGTCAAAAGTCTCATAAAGTGCCCTGACATTCTACATTTTACAGGCTTTTTTGCTAGATCTGGGACTGCCCTTGACGCCATTTATCAAAACTCAAATGTCAAACGTCATGCAGTGTCAAAAGTCTGATAAAGTGCCCTGTAGTTGCCATTTTGCAGGCCATTTTCCATGACATTTGACATTTTACAGGCTTTTTTGCTAGATCTGGGACTGCCCCCTGACGCCATTTATCAAAACTCAAATGTCAAACGTCATGCAACGTTTAAAGTCTCATAAAGTGCAGTGTACTTGCGATTTTGGCGGGAATTTTCTATGACTTTTCACACTTTACATGACATTTGACATTCTACAGGACTTTTGCCATTTATGAAAACTCAAATGTCAAATGTCATGCAGCGTCAAAAGTCTCATAAAGTGCCCTGACATTCTACATTTTACAGGCTTTTTTGCTAGATCTGGGACTGCCCTTGACGCCATTTATCAAAACTCAAATGTCAAACGTCATGTAGTGTCAAAAGTCTGATAAAGTGCCCTGTAGTTGCCATTTTGCAGGCTATTTTCCATGACATTTGACATTTTACAGGCTTTTTTGCTAGATCTGGGACTGCCCCCTGACGCCATTTATCAAAACTCAAATGTCAAATGTCATGCAACGTTTAAAGTCTCATAAAGTGCAGTGTACTTGCGATTTTGGCGGGCATTTTCTATGACTTTTCACACTTTACATGACATTTGACATTCTACAGGACTTTTGCCATTTATGAAAACTCAAATGTCAAATGTCATGCAGCGTCAAAAGTCTCATAAAGTGCCCTGACATTCTACATTTTACAGGCTTTTTTGCTAGATCTGGGACTGCCCTTGACGCCATTTATCAAAACTCAAATGTCAAACGTCATGCAGTGTCAAAAGTCTGATAAAGTGCCCTGTAGCTGCCATTTTGCAGGCCATTTTCCATGACATTTGACATTTTACAGGCTTTTTTGCTAGATCTGGGACTGCCCCCTGACGCCATTTATCAAAACTCAAATGTCAAACGTCATGCAGTGCCAAAGTGTCACAAAGTGCCCTGTAGTTGCCATTTTGCAGGCCATTGTCCATGACATTTGACATTTTACAGGCTTTTTTGCTAGATCTGGGACTGCCCCCTGACGCCATTTATCAAAACTCAATTGTCAAACATCATGCAGTGTCCAAAGTGTCACAAAGTGCCATGTAGTTGCCATTTTGCAGGCCATTTTCCATGACATTTGACATTTTACAGGCTTTTTTGCTAGATCTGGGACTGCCCCCTGACGCCATTTATCAAAACACAAATGTCAAATGTCATGCAACGTTTAAAGTCTCATAAAGTGCCGTGTACTTGCGATTTTGGCGGGCATTTCCTATGACTTTTCACACTTTACATGACATTTGACATTCTACAGGACTTTTGCCATTTATGAAAACTCAAATGTCAAATGTCATGCAGCGTCAAAAGTCTCATAAAGTGCCCTGACATTCGACATTTTACAGAGCTTTTTGCTAGGTGAGTTGCCATTTTGCAGGGCACTTTCCATGACTTTTGACACTTTGTATGACATTTGACATTTTACAGGACTTTTTACATGATGTGGGATTGGCAGCTACTGATTGTGTGATTGCGTTTGTTCCATCTAGGTGATTGCAGGTGGTCAGTGACATTTTTCAGTGACATAAATGTTTAACGTAAAATGTTTGAGGTAAAATGTGTGATGTAAAATGTGGTAACATAAAATATAAAAAATACATATTTACAAAATGAAAATTTTTACTATGAAATATTTTCAGAATGGAATTCAACGAACTGGACCATTTGTCATTTTCCGTTGGCGTGAATAGAATACTAAAGACATGACTTTTTACATTTTGCATGATATTTAACAGGGTCTGGAAGTAACCTCAGGTGGCAGTACCGCACCCTGTAAAGTGTCAAATGTCATGTCGAATGTTCTGTAATAATATTTTTTTTTAATTGACATTTCACACTTTACTTTACAGGGTTCATGAATGCCCCAGGGCAAGAATCTGGGAATCGGGATGTCGTACTAATAAATACTTAAACACATTTCTTTTTCTTTATTTGTGTATAAATGTAAAAAGTAAAATTCTCCACATTGAAAAATGCATATGATAATATTAGGGTGTAAACACATTTTGTGATTTAATAGAAGTGCACATTACTGTGTCCTATTCTGTTGTACATTAGCCAATTTTCACGATGTTCGAGTATGTTGGGGTTTGGGGTCTGGGGTATGACAAGTTGTTTGGGTTTGCTCGAATAATCCCCCAGTCCCGAGATAAGGGGGTCTATAAAAATGTGGTAATTTTGCACGCATGATCTGCACATTGACTTTGAGGCTTAATAACTGAGGCATTTCCGATTTGGATCGTTTAACACTTAAAATGATCAGGTGCCGGTTCCGCAAGTGGACAAGTTAAGAGTTAAAAGTTAAGAGTTGAGTAAAATGACAAATGGCGAGTTAAGAGTAAAGTTAAAGTTTAAGAGAAAAGTTAAAATTTAAGAGTTGAGTTAAAAGTTGAGTGAAATGTTAAGAGTGGAGTTAAAGGTTAAAAGTTGAGTTAAGAGTTGAGTTAAAAGTTGAGTTAAGAGTTGAGTTGAGAGTTAAGAGACAAATGGAAAATGATGGTAAAAAAATAAAAATGTGAAATTGGTATTGATACGGCTGTTCGCTGGCATGCTGCCAACGTTGTATGCACGACATTTGCAAATAACGTATCCAAAAAAATTATCGCTAAAAAAAAATCGCGGAACGTTGCTTCAAAATGGCCGTGCGGGGACAAAATATGATTGAAGATCAGCGTATCGCGCTTCTGCGACGTATGACCCATTTGTCTTTTAACTCAACTTTTGACTCAACTTTTAACCTTTAACTCAACTCTTAACTTTTAACTCAACTTTTGTCTCAACTTTTAACCTTTAACTCAACTCTTAACTTTTAACTCAACTTTTGTCTCAACTTTTAACCTTTAACTCAACTCTTAACTTTTAACTCTTAACTTGTCTACTTGCGGAACTGGCCCCAGGACAACCTGTAGATTCAATTTTTGTGATCGGATTAATGATGTCTAAATCCCGAATGCTAATGTGACCCGCTTTACAAACATGAAAAATAATCATAATAATAATTTTTCAAGACTTTTTTTTGAACATTCTATCATTTACTTTGGACAACAAAAAATAAATCTGGCCCAAAGTTTTTTTTAAAATTTATTTTTCCAGTCAAAAGTTACAGCACTTCAAACTTCCACCGCCAAACCATAAATATAAATTATTACTGCTAGAACAAAGCATGCAAATTCAGAACTCTACAGCTTGGCCATTTCTCCGCCGATTTTCACCTATAAACACTTAAAACAATCATAATGACCTGTAGATTTTATTTTTGTGTTCTGAGTATCTGTATACACTGTTCTTCATGCATTATTGTATGAGTGGCAGGCGAAAGTTCAGTGGATCAAAGTAAACTTTTGATTGGAGAGATATTAATTTTTGGGCCAGATTTATTCTCTTTGTCTAGAGTCTATGATAACATGTTCAAAAAATTATTGTTGCATATTTTTCACACTGGGTATCGCCTAACGGAATTTAGACATCACTACTCCGACCACAAAACTTGAATCTGCAGATTGTCCTGATCATTATAAGTGTTGAATGATCCAAATCGGTCCAGAAATGCCAGAGTGATTAAGCTTCAAAGTCAATGTGCAGATTGGCCAACCAAAATTACAACTTTTTTATAGACGCCCTTATCTCGAGACTGGGGAATTATTCGAACAAACCAAGGCAATTTGTCATAGCCCCGTCACCAAACTGCAACATACTAGCAGAGCATCAAAATCAGCCAAAGTACACCAGAATGAAATGCAGGAATGTGCATTTCTATGAAATCACAGAAAAAATACACTAATTAGTTTACACCCTAATACATAAAATGTTACAATACAATAATGTACACACTTGAAAATCACTTTACACATTCATTTCACTTAAAAATAAATTTTACGCTTTCATTTTACATAAAAAAGCGTATTTACAGCTTGGCGTAAAATGTTGTTGACGTAAAATGTATACCAGTAAACATTGTTTTACTGATATGCTCAGACGTAAAAAGATTCGATGACTTGCATTTTACGTCAACATGTTACGCAACGTAAAATGTTGCTGACATGAAATGTTTTGATGGCGTAAAATATTTGATGTAAAATGTCAATGTAAAATGACAAAATTTTTACGTAAAATTTATAACACATTAATTACTTAATATTTTACAATTTTTTTGGGATATTAAACACAATTCACAGGACAATCTTATTCTGAAATTACAAGACCGTATCTTTGTTCGTTCTCATGTATCCAATTTTACAATGTCATTTTACGTCAAATCGATGCTGAGGTCTAATCCCGGCTTGAGAATAAATATTGTAATAATTTTTTTTACGTTTACGTTTTATTTTATGTTTTCCCAGGTATTTTTAAAATACCTTACGTTTTAGTATTTATACTTTCAAATTGGAAAAGGTGTTTACGTGTACGTCTAATTTTCCAAAAATACCAGTATTAAAACAACTCTGCTCTGCAGCCAGGATGCAGTGTACCAGAAAATAACACATCACATCATGTTGAGCCACTCTGTACATTTATTAACATTCAGCTGTATAAAATGGCGCCAAAACAGCGAGATATGCTTGTATTTAACAGTCATATACAACGACATGGACAGGAATAGAGTCATTTTCACTGGCTTTGAAGCTGCGGAGAATGGTCAAACGACAATATACGCTGCGTGAGAGGAAAATGCGCGCAAGCGCGCAACATTCTTTCAAACAGTCGACAAATCGTCTACTGGAAGTGCCATTTCTGGCACATATTTTGGTCCCCCCCCCCCCCCCCCCCGCCCCCCCCTGGCTAAGTCCTTGATACCGATAATGTTGACATGATTTGATGAACAAAGTCACACGTTAAAAATGAAAAAGTAAATGTGGTCAATTTCAGCGTGCGGGTAAATATTACCTACCGCGATCATGTTTTATCTGGTTGAAGCATGCAGCGATATGTATACTCAGCGGACTTGATTTGATACTCTGCACTCGCACTGATTAAGACTCGCTTCGCCTAAGAACCAAACATGCCTATTTTGTTCCTGTCACAAAAATTTTTTTTGCGTTTTTTTTCATGGATTTGGAATCTCCATAACTAGAAACTTAAAATTTCCTTCCATGCATATATCCGGAAATGTCATCTTCCTACTGAAAAAATTGATCAAAGTCAAAAGTCACCATTTTTCAGGCTGTTTTTTGGAAATTCATAACTTTTGTTTGACTTTATCTATCAATATAATATTTTGTATTTTTATTAAGAAAGTTGTGGAGATTAATTGGCCCATACAAACTAGTTTCATCAAATGTTTTTTTCTCAACAAAAATGATGGCTGAAATTTTGAAAATGGCATCAAATTTTCATTTTTTAATTGAGAGCTTAGCTTTTTTTGCAAAAACTGTGCCTAATTGCATAGTTTATGTTACAAAAATAAAATAGAAAAAGTAGGTCTGCCATTTTTTGCCACACCAGTTTGAAACAGCCTGACACCCATCTCACCACTGCAGACAAACCCACTCTGAAGACTCAGATGAAGTTGTATGAAAAAAGTTTTCATCATAAACTTTGGGTTTTTTTACATGTTCTTTCATTTGTATATCTCCATTTTTTATAAAACATACTTTGGATAGGTGCTGTCATAGAAAAATGCACTTTTCACATAAAAAATCGTGACCCCCATTTTTATGGTGGATTTAGAATCTTCATACATAGAAACTAAAAATTTCCTTCCATACATATATCTGAAAATGCCATCTTCCACTAAAAAAATTGATCAAAGTCAAAAATCATCTTTTTTCTGGATGTTTCTTAGGAAATTCAAAACTTTTGCTTGACATCATCTATCAATTTGATATTTTGGATTTTTACTAAGATAGTTTTGGAGATTAATTGACCCATACAAACAAACTTCATCAGACTTTTTTTTCTCACTGAAAATCATGGCTGAAAATTTGAAAATGGCGCCAAATTTTTTGTTCTGAATTGAGAGCTTAGCTTTTTTCACAAAAACTGTGCTCAATTGCATAGTGTATGATGAAAAAAATAAAATCCAAAAACTAGGTCTGCACTTTTTTACCACAGCAGTTTGAAATGATCAACAACACAGATGTCACGGTCACAGACAATCCCACTCTGAAGACTCAGATTAAGTTTTATGAAAAAAGTTTCCATTATATTCTTAGGTTATTTTATCATGCTCTTTCATTTGTGCGACTCCATTTTTTTAAAAACACTTTGAAAGGGTGCTGTCATAGAAAAGTGTACTTTTTTAGCAAATATCACAAGTGTGATCATGTAAAATCCAAAATCAATTCATTTTTACCATTAGCTAACTGTTCTGACAGTAGCTTTTAGCTGGCCATTTGGTTATTTTATGTTTCTGTTTGCAATCTAACTGCTATGAACTAGGGTTGGGACAGGATATTTACATTTGATCATGCTTGTGATATTTTTTTTTATGCAAGTGCAATTTAGCAGAAACATAAAATAACCAAATGGCCAGCTAAAAGCTACTGTCAGAACAGTTAGCTACTAGTACAAATGATTTATTTTTGGATTTTTCATGATCACACTTGTGATATTTGCTAAAAAAGTACACTTTTGTATGACAGCACCCTTTCAAAGTGTGTTTAATAAAAAATGGAGACACACAAATGAAAGAGCATGATAAAATAACCTAAGAATATAATGGAAACTTTTTTCATAAAACTTCATCTGAGTCTTCAGAGTGGGATTGTCAGTGATCGTGACATCTGCATTGTTGATCATTTCAAACTGTTGTTGTAAAAAAGTGCAGACCTAGTTTTTGGATTTTATTCTTTTATCATAAACTATGCAATTTAGCACAGTTTATGTGAAAAAAGCTAAGCTCTCAATTCAGAACAAAAAATTTGGCGCCATTTTCAAATTTTCAGCCACAATTTTCAGTGAGAAAAAACGTCTGATGAAGTTTGTTTGTATGGGCCAATTAATCTCCAAAACTATCTTAGTAAAAATCCAAAATATCAAATTGATAGATGATGTCAAGCAAAACTTTTGAATTTCCTAAGAAACATCCAGAAAAAAGATAATTTTTGACTTTGATAAATTTTTTTAGTGGAAGATGGCATTTTCAGATACATGTATGGAAAGAAATTTTTAGTTTCTATGTATGAAGATTCCAAATCCACCATAAAAATGGGGGTCACATTTTTTTGTGTGAAAAGTGCATTTTTTGTATGACAGCACCTATCCAAAGTGGGTTTGTCTGCGGTGGTGAGATGGGTGTCAGGCTGTTTCAAACTGTTGTGGCAAAAAATGGCAGACCTACTTTTTCTATTTTATTTTTGTAAAATAAACTATGCAATTAGGCAGTTTTTGCAAAAAAAAGCTAAGCTCTCAATTAAAAAATGAAAATTTGATGCCATTTTCAAAATTTCAGCCATCATTTTTGTTGAGAAAAAAACATTTGATGAAACTAGTTTGTATGGGCCAATTAATCTCCACAACTTTCTTAATAAAAATACAAAATATTATATTGATAGATAAAGTCAAACAAAAGTTATGAATTTCCAAAAAACAGCCTGAAAATGGTGACTTTTGACTTTGATCAATTTTTTCAGTAGGAAGATGACATTTCCGGATATATGCATGGAAGGAAATTTTCTAGTCATAGTTTCTAGTTATGGAGATTCGAAATCCATGAAAAAAACGCAAAAAATTTTTTTGTAACAAGGGAGGTTTGGTTCTTAGGCGAAGCGAGTCTTAATGGTTGACGTTGGAAGTGTGCCAAAAAATAAAAGCTGTAAAAGTAAAAAAGTTCAAAAATTCATGGTTGTGAACACGGCAACATATAACGATGTAAAATAACAACAACGAATTGCTTCAATTTTTAATGGAAATTGCATGTGTGAAATATCAGTGGCACGTTTGATGAACCACCCGTGCAAGGTATATTCGCTCGAGTATCGTGTCGAAAATCGATTATTGGGCTAATTTGTGATTGATAAGAAATCTCCCAAAATACCTGCACACATTAGTATGAACATGTACCAAGATCAAAAAATAAGAGGTAGCTCAGACAGCACGTATCAATTTGGGTACACTGGGAAAATTGCGACTAAACACTTCTGAATGCAGCGTAAGGAAATTTGAATGCTGGGGCGAAGTAGATACTGCGGCAGTTTTAAAATATTCTGCGCGGATCCAAAGCGATAGGCAAATCAAAATGGCAGATGTAAATAGTTAGAAAAATGGAAATGTGTACACAGGTAAAATTAAGAAGATACCACCCTGAAATAAATATGGTTGCTAGGTAAATATATCAAGTGTGTGTAGGGTGTCAAATTTCTGTTTTCCCATTTCCGTTTCCGCTTTCCGATTTCACGCTTCCAATGCGCTTTATTGAAAATAAAACTATTGTTGGGTTCAAATATGTGAAAATTTCGTGAAAAAGGAACAGCAGTATTCTATTAGAAGAAATACGGCAAGTGCCAGGCCAGTTCTCAGTGCCAGTTCCAAGAGATTCGATTCCAGTTCTCCGTTCTAGGCTTCAAAATATACTCGGCGCTCCGTTCGGTTCGGGTTCACAACCCTAGTTCATTAGTCTCTAATCCTTCGAGCATAACATAAACACGGATGAAACACCGACCTGGAAGATGGTTGCGCAGGCGAACAGGGACGTTTCATTGGCCCACGCGGTAGGATCCTGTTGCTCCGCCACCCAGTCGCGCAGCGGTGCGTCGCAGCGGTTCTCCAGCTTGCGGCCGAGGGTGGCCAGCTGCTTGCACCGGTCGTCGGCGGTGTGCGGGTGCTGTCCTACGTGTTCGCGCGCGGCGTCCCACTGTTGCACTTGCTTGCACATCTGCATGGGGGGTTCATTCCATGACTTCGAGCAGAGTCAGGACATCACACACACGGAAAACTACTTTTTTGAGAGAATTTTTGTTATATTTATGCACCTCGAAATACCCCCTCAAAATGTCCACTATGAATTAATACATCCCCTCTCGAAATGCCCCCTCGTTTAACCCCCTCAAAATTTCCACTAAACCTCAAAATTTCCACGGAAAAAATAAACGGCGTGAACTCTCTCTGCCTCTAAGCTATCTCTAGCTACAAGCTCTCTCTACAATGCTCGCTCCAAGCTCTCTCTAAGGTAGAGCGAGGATGGCTAGGCGTAGAGAGAGCTTGGAGGGTGAGAGACACACTCAAATAAACCCCCTGGGGGCATTTCGATCAAATACGATATACACTGTTTGGCTGCACAATTTTACAAAATGAACCAATGTTTACAAAGTGAGGGGTATCTAGTTTGTATGGAGTTGGATTTTATGCATTCGGTTTTTGTAGCTATTATTGTATTGTTATTTATAAAAAGTTTAATATAAATGGAACCAGTGAAACTGCTGTCTAAACGAAACATTTAGACGCCCGATTTGAATGGGAAAACAGGTTCACAAGAACTCGCAACCAACGCGTATAAAAACTGACCAACGCTCTCACGAAAGCATGGTGCGACTCGCAGCCAGTGAGCGCCACGGAGAGGGCCCGATAATAACAGGCACCATCCGCTCCAACGTGGTGCGTCGTGACCTGGTGAGCGCGCACTCGCTGCGGCACCCTCTTGTGATGGGCCGGATTGAATCCACTGGCCTCGTCCATCCGCTCGGCAACCTGAAAGAGGACTTCTTTGCACAGCTGTTAAAGCTAAGCGTAAATGTCAAGTTTTTTACTCACCCTCAGTAGTGATGTAAATGCGTGGTTTTAACTATGTGGCGCTTTTTTGGCGCTTTGACAAGCACTAGCGCCAGGGCATGATGGCGCCAAAAGCGCCATGGCGCTTTTTGAAAGTCCAGCGCCAAGCGCCAATGGCGCCACAGCAAAATTGCGCCAAGCACCAGTAGGGTTCAAACGGGATTGACTTTTCGGGATCGGGATCGGGATTTACTTTTTGAGATTTCGGGATCGGGATTGGGGTTTCGGGATCGGGATCGGGATCGGGATTGGTTTTTTGAGATTTCGGGATCGGGATCGGGATCGGGATTGGCCGGGATTGGGGTCACGGGATCGGGATCGTGATTGGGATTGGCATTTTTCCGGGATCGGGATTGGGTTCTAGGGAAAGAGATTTTGGCCATTTTTCTGGCATTCACAGTTGTTCATAAAGGTCTCAAAACACTGTTGGATGCCAGAAAAGTGGCATAAAATTGACACTGGGGGTTTGCATCCACTTTTTTGCATGCAAAAACGTCATTATTTCACGTTTTATAATTTCCACTAATTTTTCCGGGATCGGGATCCCGGACTTGGGAGTTTCTCGGGATCGGGATCGGGATTTGAAAATTTTCGTGATCGGGATCGGGATCGGGATTGGTATTTTTGGATTTCGGGATCGGGATCGGGCCCTAAGCACCAGTGCCATGGCGCTTTTTGCTTTGGCGCCATTGTCGCTTGGCTAGGGTTCAAACGATATGACTTTTCGATATCGATATTCGATATTCGATATTTTTTCAAAATTTTCGATATCGATATTCGATATTCGATATTTTTTTCTGAAACTCGATATTCGATATCGATACGATATGGAACCTCGATATCGATATTCGATATTCGATATTGAAAAATGGTCGATATTCGATATTCGATATTTCGATATTTTCGATATTCAATATTTCGATATGCGTTTGGTATAGCAAGGCATATTTCAAGTGGCATATTGTATTTTCATGTGGTTGCACACATGTTTAATCATCTCTTTACTGAAATGTGAATGGTACAAGTGTTTTTCACAAGCTTTACATCACTCAATGGTAGAAAATAGAAGAAAAACATGATGAATCAAAGTGTATCAGACAAATAACAATTGGTAGATATTACAGTTCATCCTTATAACCTAATTGCTTAAGGGCATGTTGCAAAAAAAAAGTATATCAGCGTTTTCTGGCTTCAAATTTAGCACTCCAACAACAATGACATTATAAATACTGTACTTTTACTCATCAAATACAATACTATAAGCACATCAGATCAACCATAAACATCTCAAAATGAATCTGAAAAGTAAATTTGGGGACACAATACAGGTTCGATATATCGAAAAAATGGTCGATATTCGATATCGATATTCGATATTTTTTCAAAATTTTCGATATCGATATTCGATATTCGATATTTTTTCAAAATTTTCGATATCGATATTCGATATTCGATATGAAAAAATGGTCGATATCCGATATTCGATATTCGATACGATATATCGTTTGAACCCTACGCTTGGCGCTCGGCTTTGAAAAGCGCCATGGCGCTTTTGGCGCTTGGCGCTAAAGTCCTGGCGATTTTTACATCACTACCCCTGAGTACAGAAAACGTAAAGTACACGTTTTTACTTTTACGCTGCATAAAAAGTAAGTAAACGTAAATACCAGTATTTTTACCCAAGGAAAACGATAAAGCGGGTATTTTTTCGGTTTTGTAGTCAGGAAAACATTAAAGGGAGTGGAAGCAAAAGTGGCAGTCATCGTTTTGGGGCAGGCCTGATACGCACATTTGCCCGTTTTTTTCACTTGACACTTTTTCAAGTGATTTTCAGATATGAGTAAAGTGAAAAAAGTTGCGCAATAACATTAGTGAACTTTTTTCACTTCACTCATATTTGAAAATCACTTGAAAAAGTGTCAAGTGAAAAAAACGGGCATATGTGCGTATCGGGCACGTGTGCGTATCAGTGCACGCCCCATCGTTTTCATTACCCGTTGCCACCTCGATCATTTCTGCTGTGATTTCACAGCCATTTCAATTCGTTTCAATCGTTATTTGCTTGTTATGCACACCATTAATGTTTCATAATTACGCTTTCTGTACTCGCGTACTTTCGCGAGTAAGTGAGTAAGTGAGTACCGGTATTTTTTTCGGGAGGAAATCTAAACGTATTTACGCAGTACTCGAGTAAACGTAAATACGTTGTAACAACTATGCTTCTTTGAAGGTAAAGTTTAAAATAAAGCTGTGAGGCAGAGTTGTTAAAATATTTTCCACCACAACATGGGACGGATGAAATTCCAGCCATCCTGTAGGTTGAAATAATGAACTATGAACTAGCTCATGAACTGGCACCGAAAGTCAAGAGATGACAATGTAACTCACCTTCACCTTGTTCGCCAGTTCAATCAACTTGTTGTCGCTGGGACTGGCGTTGGCCAGTTGCTTCAAACCAGCGAGCCTTCCTCTGCGCCAGTCGGAATCGACCCAGTGGAAGTCGCGTTCCTCGGCAGCCGCGGCAACGGCATCTGGCGCGGCGACGCCCGTCATAGAAACCTGCCATTTAGTCGGAATTTAGATTGATCGGATTGAATTCACGTAAGGGCACAAGCCAGGTCAGACCATAGACCCCTTCATCGGAGAAAATTGAGTAAATAGTGTCACAGTCGCATTTCGTCTAGTAACTACGTATGACAGAAAGGGCGCCAGAGGGAATAGCGCAAGGACGTATCCAGGGGGGGGGGGCGGGGGGGGCTGCAGCCCCCCCCCCCCTTCCCGGGGTGAGACCTAAAAAGTCCCGGAAAATGCCACTTTTCCGTTATATTTTTCGATGTTTCTTAAAAATTTTTGCGCGCAAGCGCGCAATTTCTTGCCTTTGCATTGTATTTACAGCGGATCGGCCCCTGAAAACCAATTTCCTTGGAAATGAACAGATTTTTCCAAATTTCGCTGTATATGTATGCATATTTACATACATTATATATTTAAAGCGGTTCCTGGCGCTGGCGCCAACGCCAATAGCGCCATGGCGTGGCGCCTTTGTATGGCGCTAGCGCCAAAACGCCTTTCCGTCACAATATAGGGAAAAATTTTAGGGGGGGGGCTGAGCCCCCCCCGTTCGCCGGCCCCCGTAAACAAGCAGCCCCCCCCGCTCAAAAATCCTGGATACGTCCCTGGAATAGCGCCATGATGCCATATGAACAGATGGCGCCGGGCGACAAAATGTCGCCAACGATAAAATTCCCTATTGAAGCGTGTAGATCATCACACAAGTATTTATTTGCAGAGGATCAATGTGTCATAACCAGGATTGGTTTTTGTAAAATTCTTTTTACTATAATTGTGGTAAAATTGTATTTCATTTAAATTTTATACATGTTTCATTTTATTTTATGTTATTTTTCAATTTTCCTTTTTTAATATTTTTGTTCTGAAGTTTTGCCAACCCTCGCCATAACATTATCCCGATTAGGAAAATGGCCACAGAAAGTGCATGTGATCAGGGTTGGCAAAATCTCAGAAAAAAAATAAAAATAAAATAAAAATAAAATGGAATATTCAAGAATAAAATAAAATAAAATAAATGGAAAATTTAAGAATAAAAATAAAAATTGTATAAAAATTCGAATTTCTGTAAATTTTTTGTAAAATTGTATAAAAATTTGTATTTTTGTAAAATTGTATAAAAATTCATTTTTTTTTGTAAAATTTTATCTCGTTGCTTGAGTTTCTACCTGTTTATTCATGGATATGGGAGGTGGGAGCAGTCCCAAGTGTAAAGTGTCAAATGTCATGTAAAATGTCATGCAAAGTGTCAATTGTCATGACAAATGTAAGGTAAAGTGTAAATTGTCATGACATGTAAAAAATAAAGTATCAATTGTCAAGCAAATTGTGTCCAAATCTTATGTTTGATATCTAAATCTTATGTTTTGTATCCAAATTATGTTGTCGTTGAATCCAAATCTTATGTGAACATTTGGATACAAAAACATAAGATTTAGATACAATACATACTATGGATACAAAAACACAAGATTTGGATACACAATTTACACTTTGCATGACATTTGACATGACACTTGACATTTTGCATGACAATTGACACTTTACTTTACATTTGTCATGACAATTGACAAATTGCATCACATTTTATAAATGTGCCTAGCACACTCCACTAGTCCTTCTACTGAAAATGCAAACCATTCTTATCAATAATTGTAACTTTACACTTGCAGCTAGCTAACAATACATACTGCATGCAACTTTTGAAAAGTAAGGGAAAAATTTGTCACAGGTTTTTCATGTATAGGTCTAATTATAACATTTTTCTGGCCTTGCATGCATGATTCTGATTTATTGTAAAATTTTTGTACAATTTTTGTAAAATTTTTGTAAAATGTGTCATTTTATTTTATTAATGACTTTTGGGAATAAAATAAAATAAAAATAAAATGAAACAAGAATAAAATTAAAATAAATTAAAATTTTTATACAATTTTTATACAATTTTTATACAATTTTACTAAAATGAATTTTTATAAAACCAACCCTGCATGTGATCATGACTAGTGATGTAAAAAGCGCCAGGACTTTAGCGCCAAGCGCCAAAAGCGCCATGGCGCTTTTCCAAAACCAGCGCCAAGCGCCAATGGCGCCACAGCAAAATGGCGCCAAGCGCCAAAAGCGCCATGGCGCTTTTCCAGACCATGGCGCCAGAGGACAGTGCGCCAAGCGCCAAAAGCGCCAGCGCCAGCGCCAAAATAACTTAACAGTTTGTATATGCAGCGGTGGTTTTGAAACGCTTTGCGTTCAGTTCTATTTATTTTTTTTCATTTGCAGCGAGGTAAAACTTTTTAGAGCACTGGGATAAGTTTACCGTATTTCTTCGAATTACCCCCGGGGGTTTATTTTTTCAGAGTGAAAATTTTGAGATAAAAACATGAAAAATGCAACAATAACCACCATTTATAAGTTTTTACAGCCTTATATAAGGATGTAGATGGTATAAACGATGTTCTAACGTAACACAGTAAGTGTTTTGAACATCTGTTATGCATTTCCCGGACCACAAATTCATAGTGCCCATTTTGAGGGAGGGGGGTATTTCGAGGGGGGGGGGTATTTCAAGAAATACGGTAGTTAAAATCAGATGTGATCATCTATAATTCTTTTAGCATCAATAAGCGAAAATGTTGCTTCTTCGGTAAGTGGGAGGCTGCAATTATTACTTATTAGATAAAATAATGAAACTCTTCATGTGAGATAAATATGATATTGCAACAGTAAATATGAGATTATAAATTTATTAGCCTTAAAGTAATTGCCTTACAGTGCAAAAATTAGCTATTTTTATATTAAAAGTTTTTGTAGCAAAAGTGCCAGTTTGCTCCAGATATCGTATTTGCTTGAATAGTTTCCCCCCCCCCCTTGAATAATTCCCCCCCTCGAATAATCCCCCTGTAAGACGAGTGAGGAAATAATAATTCCCCGCCTCGAATGATCCCCCCTTTAAAGATTTGATTAACTAATTTTAACAAAAATGGCACGTTATTGTGTTTATGAAGCATATTTCGTGAAATAATAATCCCCCAGGGGGATTATTCAAGCAAATACGGTATATATAGATAGTGAAGCAATTGGGGGACGGGCATTCGGGTGATAATGGCCAAAACACAGTTTCCAAAAGCTCTTAAGATAAAAATTGCAAAATTTGGGCCTTTATCAGATTTTTATTTTTGCAATTTACCCAATTTATTTCTGCATCAATTGTTGCTGTGAATTTTAAACTGTGTGGCGCTTTTTTGGCGCTTTTCAAAACGCTAGCGCCAAGCGCCAATGGCGCCAGAGCATTATAGCGCCAAGCGCCAAAAGCGCCATGGCGCTTTTCATAAGTCCAGCGCCAAGCGCCAATGGCGCCACAGCAAAATGGCGCCAAGCGCCAAAAGCGCCATGGCGCTTTTTGCTTTGGCGCTAGCGCCAGGCGCCAGCGCCATGGCGCTTTTACATCACTAATCATGACAATTCTTGGAGCCATGATGATGTTCAACGAAATGATATTGACAAAAAACACGGACCAACCTTTTCATCGTCACCAATGCCCCTCTCTTTGACCTGACCAGCATCCAGCAGCTTTTCCAGCTTAGACTTCAAATCGCCAGCTTCCTGTTTGTGCAGCTGCAAAGTGGCCGGCGCGTGCAGAGCGGCCGGAAGTGGCTTCGTTCGCACCAACTTGGACTGCTGCAGCACGATCTTGTACACTTTGGGAATGTCGTCCTTCAGCGCACAGGCGATTCGTTGCTGGCCGGATTTGCCTGAAGAGGGGAAGTTTGCACTTGACTTTGGATGATTTTACGTTTTCGAGTCAATATTCGACACGAAAAGTGGTCAGAGGTTACACTAGATATGTCAACATTCGATAGGATACACCCTGGCATTTTCTCAGCCTATAGATGCGTGACTGGTTGTATAGGATATCGTAGGGGAAATCACGCCCGACCCTAGATTGCTCAGAATAAAGTATTAAATACCAACCGGCATCCTTCAAAGTAGCGCGAACGCCAGCCGTGGCCTTCTTGAAATCCGCTGTCAATTTGCCGAACTCGCCGGCATTTTGCAGCGCGGCAGCACTTTCGTTCTTGTCGGGCCTGGCCGACGTCTGGGACACGTGGGTGCCGCCCTTGGCGAGGCGGGCCACGGAGGCGCACAGGTGGGGCACCTTCGAGCCGGTGCTGCGCTGCGCGTCCGCCCGCGACGACAGGTCCGCATGCGCGCGCTGAGCAACAGTGCTTTGGTTTTAAAAAGCGGCAAATAGATCAAGCAAAAATGTGGAGTCGCGTCGATAGTGTGAGCGTTCCAAAATGGCTGCTTTTGAGAAAATATAATTGAATAAAATCTCAGAAAATATATCAAAAAGAAAATGTAATTAAATCTCTCAGAAGAAAAGGCCACAGTTGTTAAAATGTATCCACATTTACTCGAAAAAATATATACTCGAGTACTTTGTAAATACATACACATATACTTTTAAAAAGTACCTGTACCTACTCGCCTGTACGCGTAGTTTTGGAAAGTACACGTGTACAGAAAATGTCTTTGAAATTTGAAATTGCAAATTTATATTGATAACGTAATAATTTCCCTATAGAAATACTAGATAATCATCAAAAAATGACATACCGTATTACCTCGAATCAACCCCCCCCCCCCCTCAAATTTTGCTGGCGAGATAATAAATCCTCCCCCCCCTCGAAATACCCCCGCCCATATAGAGTGTAAAGAGAATGTACATCCCAAATACCGCTACTTGTGGTCTGTATAATGCAGAACACACGTTAAAAGCAATGACTGAGTGACTTAGGACACACATATAGAGTGTAAAGAGATACATTATATACAGTTACCGTATTTGCTTGAATAATCCCCCTGGGGGATTATTATTTAGTCAGACTTCTCTGAGGGGGGGGACTATTCGAGGGGGAAATTATTCGAGGTGGAATTATTCCTTCGTCAAAATTTTCACGCATCTATCTATCAAGTCATTTCACGAAATATGCATATTTAACACAAAAACGTGCCATTTTTGTTGAAATTGGCACAACTAGTTGATCAAATATCTTTAAGGGGGGATTATTCGAGGGGGGCATTATTATTTCCTAACTCGTCTTACAGGGTGGATTATTCGAGGGGGCATTATTATTTTCTAACTCGTCTTACAGGGGGGATTATTCGAGGGGGGGCTATTTAAGCAAATACGGTATAGGTATATACTCTTGTCATTGCTGTATTTTCTACGTCGGAGTATGGGAACTTTCTAAATTTTTTTGGCGAAATAATAGAACCCCCCTCGAATAAGCCCCCCATCGAATAACCCCGCCCTCCCCACAAATTTTGCTGGTGAAATAATATACCCTCTGGGGTATTTCTAAGTAATACGGTATGTTATGTCTTCCAGTGTAAATAATAATCACTTTCCCATGTAAAAAGTAGGTAGTCACTTTTACATTTTCCAGTGAAAAAATACTCGCTTTTACATTTTCCTGAGAAAAAGTATTTTACTCGTGTGTACTTATGGGTACAGGTAAAAAAAATATTTTACATTTTCTGTAGTCGGGGGTGAGTAAAAACAGTATTTTACATATACATATACTTTGAAAAAGTTCTGTATTTTTAACAATTCTAGAAAAGACACAGAAAATAAATATAATTATATTTATAAAGGAGACTTTTTTATATTTTCACCTCAGACCGAAATATAATTTAACTTCGCTGGAAAACATGGGGAAAATATCAATAGATATAAGATTTTCTTTGATTTAGAAAAATATGAATCTCCCGAGAAGCACTAATGAATCGCACGAGAAGCACTAACACATCGAATGTGCGATCATAGATTCACTGGAGGGTAGCATTTTGGGGTGGGGTGTTGGTTGACCCCCGAGCACGTGTTTATATCTCGGGAACCGCTTGGCGAAAATTGTTCATATTTGAATATACTATGGTTTCAGGTCGGGGCTAACATGAAAATCGAAGGCATCCTAGAATAGCCCCCCAGTCCCGAGATAAGGGGGGTCTACAAAAAGGTGGTCATTTTGCATCGCCGATCAGGCATATTGAATTTGAAGCTAGATAACTCGGGCATTTCTGGGCCGATTTGGATCATTTAACACTTAAAATGATCGGGAACACCTGCAGATTCCATTTTTGAAGTCGTCTCAGTGATGCCTAAATTCTGTATGCCAATTTGACCCGGTTTTTCAACATGTAAAAAAAATTATCTGAACATGCTATCATATACTTTAGACAGCGAGAATACATGTAAAACAAAAATGATAATGATAATTTGATTATGATAATGATAATTATGATAATTTGATTCAAGAGTTCGCATGGTCGAGATATGGAGTTTTGAAGTTGCATGCCTTGTTCTTTATGCGGTTATTTATGTGGATGGGAGGGAAAGTTTGAAGCGCTATAACTTTTGATTGGAAACAGATATTTAACTCATTTTTGTTTTATACGAATCCTTGTTGTCTAAAGTATATGATAGCATGTTCAGGAAAATTTATTTTTCATGTTGAAAAACCGGGTCAAATTGGTATACGGAATTTAGACATCACTAAGACGCCTACAAAACTGGTATCTGCAGGTGTTCCCGATCATTTTAAGAGTTAAACGATCGAAATCAGCCCAGAAATGGCCGAGTTATTCAGCTTCAAATTCAATATGCCTGATCGGCGATGCAAATGACCACGCTTTTATAGACCCCCCTTATCTCGGGACTGGGGGGGGGTGCTATTCGAGGATGCCCTCTATTTTCAAGTTAGCCCCGACCTGAAACCATATTATATTCAAATATCAACGATTTTCGCCCAGCGGTTCCCGAGATATAAACATGTGCTCGGGGGCCAACCCCCCACCCCAAACTGCTACCGTCCAGTGAATCTACCGTATTACTTCGAATTACCCCCCTTGAATTAACCCCCCCTCGAAAAAACCTCCCTCGAAATACCCCCC
The DNA here is from genome assembly GCA_964036195.1 of Sphaerolaimus hirsutus. NCBI lineage: Eukaryota > Metazoa > Nematoda > Chromadorea > Monhysterida > Sphaerolaimidae > Sphaerolaimus > Sphaerolaimus hirsutus. The sequence continues at coordinate 13,080,250 of OZ038452.1, read as the reverse complement.
TCGGAATGATGCACGTCATGTACATAATAAATACGTCATGTATGCAATGTACATGATGTATATTACTGTTAATTTGCATTGCAACTACACATAGACTAGTTTGTGTAGCTATCAACGTTTTATTGTACAAATGTCTCCTGTTTGGACACATTTATTACCTGTTTTGGGTATGCAAATGCCTACTATTTACTACGAAACTTACGAATATTTCTGGCGAGATAATAAAAAACCCCTCGAATAACCCCCCCCCCCCTCGAATTAACCCACCCCTCAAATTTTGCTGACGAAATAATAAACCCCCAAGGGGGTATCTCAAGGTAATACGGTATGTGCGCGATGCCGGACTGTTGCCAACAATACTATTATTTGATGCCAGCATGTCCAGCACCACTTTCAAGGGCAGATAGAAGAGAGTTTGAAGGAGTTTTACCAGAAATGCTGCCATTCAAAGTAGGGTACAATGTATAGTATCGAATATCGAACATTGACTGTTTTTTTGATATTGAATATCGACTATCGATATCGATAATTTGCAAGTAAAATACCCCAGCGAGTCTTGTTCCCTAGGTATTTTGATTTTTTTGAAAAGGAGTCTCATCTGAACTCACATGGAGCTGCTGCGCGACATGGCCGATCTTTGCGCGAATGGCGTCCGCCCTCTGCACGTTCGCTATGGCGGTAGCTGCGTGTTCGGGGCTCGCAGCCAGCTCGTGGTTCAGCCCGTCCGACAAGTCGGTCAGCGCACGGCGCCAGTCCTATACGTGAACAGAGCACAGTTGTTAATGAGTATTTACTTTTACTCAAAAAGTACGCATACGCATACTTTGAAGAAAAGTATCTGTACTCACCTGTACGCTTACTTTTTGAGTACTCCTCGAGTACAGTAGAGTAATTTTTGCGAGTACAGAAAGAGTATTTTTGCCATTCGAGTTCTGCTTTTCATAAAGAATACTTATAAAAAGAAAGAAAACACCGTTTTGTTGTCCAGGGGAAACATTTAAAATGATCCTTTCGACATTTTCCAGAAAGAAAATGGAATTTTACTCGCTTTTACGCTTTCCTGAGACAAAAAATACTCACATTAACGCTGTCTGGCGGAAAAAAAGTATTTTACTCTCATTTACTCGCGAGTGAAAGTAAAAAAATTACTTTACGCTTTCTGTACTCGGGGGGTGAGTGGGGGGTGTACTACGCATACTTTGAACAAAGTTTGGCACTTTTAACAACTCTGGAACAGGGTTACATGAATACAATAGAAACGAACAAAAATCAACCTAAAAATTAATGACTTTTTTCAAAATGAATTTATGATTTCAATACAGCAGGGTCGACGGACTTCTCACGTTATAATTTTATAGGTATAATGAAACAGTCCAACGAAAATTATACCTCATCCTTAAAGCAGGAATCACAGCTTGACGAAAATTTTACATAAAATGACAACGTAGTAAAATTGATGGGACAGGCCTGATACGCACATCTGCCTGATACGCACATTTTCCCGTTTTTTCACTTGACACTTTTTCATGTGATTTTCAGATATGAGTGTAGTGAAAAAAAGTTGCGCAATGACATTAGTGAACTTTTTTTCACTTCACTCTATCTGAAAATCACTTGAAAATGTGTCAAGTGAAAAAAAACAGTGAAAAATAGCCATTTTTCATTGTTTTTCACTTGACACATTTTCAAGTGATTTTCAGATATCAGTGAAGTGAAAAAAGTTCACTAATGTCATTGCGCAGCGTTTTTCACTTTACTCATATCTGAAAATCACTTGAAAATATGTCAAGTGAAAAAAAACGGGAAAATCAGGCAGATGTGCGTATCAGTGCACCCCAAAATTGATTACATCAAAATGGACAAAGATACAGCGTTGAAATTTCAGATTTATATACCGCAAGTCCCAGAGCAAGACCCCCCTCGAAAAACTCCCCCTGTTGGCGAGGTGAGGAAAAGACACCCCCGCCCCCTCCATTAACTCCCCCCTCTTGAATAACCCCCCCTCCTGGATGAAAAGGATACAACACAAAAATACAAAAGAATATCAGCCTACAACATCGACAGTAGATACACAGTGTATACCGTATTTTTTCGAAATACCCCCCCCCCCTTGAATTACCTCCCCCTCGGATTACCCCCAGGTGTTTTTGAGCTGGGGAAAAACGAACCCCCTCCCCCCTTTGAAATACCCCCCGTTTGGAATGATGTACATCATGTATGCAATGTACATTATGTATTTATATTGGTATGTCAGTTTGTGTCGCAGATACCACTGCTGTAAAATACTGGTATTTTTGGAAAATGTAAACATAAACATAAATACCTTTCCAAAGTATGGAGTATAAATACTAAAACGTATAGTATTTTTAAAATACCTGGAAAAATGTAAAATAAAACGTAAACGTAAAAATGTGATTACGTGCTGTCACTATCAAAGACAATGTTTTACTACATTATGATGTTCCTATGATCTCCATCAATATTATGGATACATATTATTTATAGAAGGATGGGATTGGTATATTGAATTGGAATCAGAAGTGTTGGCATGCATTGTTGTGAACTACTGTGTGTTGGTCCACTCAGCAAGGGTGGTCGATCCCCAAGGTACCAATTCCGCAAGTGGAGAATAGTGATGGAAAAACGCCATGGACTGGCGCCTGGCACTAGCACCAAAGGAAAAAGGGTCATGGCGCTTTTGGCGTTATTTTGCTGTTGCGCCATTGGTGCTTAGCGCCACACTAATAAAAAGTGCCATGGCGCTTCTGGCGCTTGGTGCTACTTTTGCCTGGCGCCAGGAAAAAAATGCTGGTGCTGGCGCTTGGCGCTAGCGCGAAAGCAAAAGGCGCCATGGCGCTTCTGGCGCTTGGCGCCATTTTGCTCTGGCGCCATTGACGCTTGGCGCTGCGGTTCGGAAAACCGCTATGGCGCTTTTGGCACTTGGCGGTTGGCGCCATAGTTCTGACGCTTTTCCATCACTTGTGGAGAACATGAAAACATTTATAAGTGAGAAGTGATTCCAAGTTGAATGGCAGGTAAAACGCAAAAGAAAATTAATTTATAAGTGACAAGTTCAATGCCAAGTTTAAAGACAAATGGCAAGTCACAAGAGAATACTAAAACGATTTGGCTTTTTTGCTTGCATTCTCAATTAAATATAAATTTACTTTTCAACTTTTTACTTCTCACCTATAAGTTCGTGTTTTGGTTCTCCACTTGCCAAATTGGCACTGTCTTAACATTAAATCATGTTGAACTAATCATAACTAGTGATGGAATGGCGCCATGGCGCTGGCGCCCTTTAATGGCGCCAAAGGGCGCCAGCGCCATGGCGCCATTGGCGCTTGGCGCCCTTTTTTGTGGCGCCAACTGGCACCTGGCGCCATCATTTAGAATGGCGCCATGGCACACTTGGCGCTTGGCGCCATTTTTCGCTGGCGCCAATTTGGCGCTCGGCTCCATTGTTTTGGATGGCACCTGAAATGGCGCCAGAATGCCGCAATGGATGTTTATGTTGTTCCATATTCAAGCGCCGTATATGCAAAAGGCTATCATTTTAATGTATGTTTACTTCTGTAATATTTGCTAGCATTGATAGTTTTCATTGTTATCCCGCATTTACTTGAATATTTAATGAATAGAAACATGCTTGAAATTTTTACAACTATAATTCCCCCTTGAATAATTCACCCAACCCACTCAAATGGTTATATTTATTCACATGTCCTCAATAGACATGAAAATACATCAGACACAAATTAATACAGATTCATTCTTAGTCTGTGCACCATTTCTGTGCCATTTTTAATGCGGATTTTTTCCTGCATTTTACACAAATGCCAAGAAGCTAAACTTACCTAGGTAAATAAGGTTTTCTTAACCTTAACATGATTGACTAGGTACTTAGGTATTTGCAATGTAATGTAAGTATTTAAAATATTTGAGTCACTTTTCATTAATTGATCAATTAATGGGTAATTCATCATGCTCCAGGCTTGAAAATGCTGCTTATGTGATAATTTTACATCTAGTAGTAGAATGTGAATAGTAGTAGAATGTGAAAATACTAGCAGAATCTAAGTCCATCTTCAAATACCTGCCAGTAAGACATGCTCCTAAACCAAAAACACTGGTCTGTTTGATCTTAGATATGATCCGCTTAGATCTGTTTGAATATAAACATTTTTTTCCTTTTTTGTGGCTTAATTACCATCGGGACAATGGTATAAAGTATTGCTCGTCTATCTAATGATTTTGTTACGATATGCATGCCGAAAAAATGACTTTTATCCTTTGCGCCATGGCGCCCTTTGGCGCCCGGCGCCATTTTTTCAGATGGCGCTGTGGCGCCTGGCGCCATTATTTTGAATGGCGCCATGGCGCCATTTTTCCTGGCGCTTTTCCATCACTAATCATAACACATTACATTTGTGGCGCCATTTTTCCTGGCGCTTTTCCATCACTAATCATAACACATTACATTTGTGTAACAATACGGTTCCGTATAACTTTTTTTAATTTTTCTCTGGTACCCGGGTAAGTGTGCCAGGAAAACGTAACAGAACGTTACGGTATTTTTGGAAAGCGTAAACGTAAACGTAAATATAAATACCCGAATAAACGGGTATTTCGGGTAAACGTAAATACGTTTTTGCAACACTGGCAGATACACATATTTATCAGTTTGTCGCACATTTTACATTTTAATATTTTAGGTCAATTTAATTTTACATCAATTACATCTTTCATCAATTACATTAAATTTTATATCTGACGTAAAATGGATGTCGTCTGATCATTTTACGTAAAAACATCTACATATGTAAAATGACGTTTACTGAAATTCATTTTCCATCAAATGAATTTACGTTAACCTATATCAAGACATTTTTGTGACGTAAAATTGAATATATCTTTGAAACTACCTAAATTACCAATCATCTAATAAATCCCCATACACAAATCATCTAATAAATCCCGAGGCGCAGGGTATTAACAATGACAACGTTCTGGAAAAAAGTTCCACAATTTCAGCACTGCATAATTCCATGAATTCTCTACCGATTTTGGTGATTGTAAACTTAAACTGATCTGGGGACAGTTCCGCAAGTGGAGAAGCGAGAAGTAAAACGGCAAAAGCTAAGTGGGATTACTCATTATTTTTATTATTTTACTTCGCTTTGGTCATTTTACTTGCCATTTCATATCGCCTTTGCACTTTTACTTCGCCTTTGCGATTTTACTTCTCACCTCTCCACTTGCGGAACCGGCACTAGAATGATCTGACGAGCCTTAAATGAAGCGCGATTAGAATTATTACAAGTATAGCCCAACTCAATCGGCCAGTGATCTAGCTATGCGGAGCGATTTTTGATAAATTTAACCCTAATTGTTTTTGCTCAAAATTGCTAATTTTTTTACCTTTTGTCTGTTTTCGCCTACAAAATATGTTATTTTGGGCTATATATTCATCTGTTTCAGGATTGTCTCGCATTGGAACGTCCTGGACGATCAGTGGGGATTCAGCCGGGGTATATAAGCTGGAATTTATTCAAGCATAAACTTTTCCACCACAAAATTGATTATGTAAAAGTCGATCTAGTGCTAATCTATCTCTCAACAATGGCGCTGCGCATTCTAGTTTACTGCCAGATTTTGGAAAACTCATACGGTTTGAATGCATTTGAGTTTACCAACATCCGGCAGTAAACTAGCATGCGCACACGCAAGGTACAATATTCAACATGCGCAATCTACCAGTTTTTGATTTTTTGATGAAATTTAATGTAGAAACAGTTGGAAACATAAAGTTGAAGATATGTATTACCACAAGGACGTAGCCAGGGGCGGCGGGGGGGGGGGGGCGGCGCTGCCCCCCTTCGTTCGCCGGGCTCCGTATACAATCCGCCCCCCCCGCTCAAAAATCCTAGCTCCGTCCCTGTATTACCATCCACTTATATCTAATGAATTTGGCGTAAACTTTTATTCTTGAATTTTCCGCCGAGCAGTAATTCCAGCTTAAATACATACACCGACTCAAACCTCACAATCCACGACGATCCAAGGGGAGACTATTCAAGGGGAGACGATCTTGAAATGGAATGAACTTTCCAGACAGCACAATACATATAGGTACATTTTTACATATACATAAATATTGATCTAAGCCCAACAGAAAATGCTACCTACCTATTCTAATGAATAAAGTAATATGACGGATAATGTTGCTCACAAATTTGACAGCACATTGGGATAAATAATTTAGCGTGCAGCATGCGGGGATGTGATGATAAAGGCACTGGGAAACCAGAAAAACATTGAGAGAAAAACAGAAAAGTGAGTTCCGTATTTCCTCGAATTACCCCCGGGGGATTTATTTTTTCAGAGTGAAAATTTTGGGCGAAAAACGTGAAAAATGCAACAATAACAACAATTTATACGTTTTTACAGCCTTATATAGGGATGTAGATGGTATAAACGATGTTCTAACGTAACACAGTAATTGTTTTGAACGTCTGTTATGCGTTTCCCGGACCATAAATTCATAGTGCCCATTTTGAGGGGGGGTATTTCGAAGAAATACGGTATTATTTTTTTATTTTACCTCAATTTTCATACCTGTTTGCATATTTTTCATCTTCAAATATACTAGTTATTCTGCTTTTTGTCTATTTTCAGCTATTTTCGTCTATAGATGTGTTAATATACCCATTTTGGGATATTTTGCCCTATTTTTAGCTTTTTATACCTTCTAGACCTTGAAAAAGCCTTATAAAAGTGTATCTGAAATACGTTTTCTGTACTGGAGTACTTTCAAAAAGTATATGTAACAGCAAGTACTGGTACTTTTTTTCAGAGGAAACGTAAACATATTTACTCACTACTCAACGTATTAATGAAGGAAAAGTAAATATGTTTGAACAACTATGGTTTTAACCCCACATAACATCTGTGTATTCATTCAAGTGTCAAAAAAGTCCATAAAAATGTCCACAATGAGGACATCCACATCACAATACCAGCATCAACAAAATGCCTAGAAACATACATTTACACAGTACCGTATTTCTCCGTGTAAAGCACCCCCCCGTGCACAACACCCGGGGTGCTATGCTAGGTTGCAAAAAAATCCGTAAAAATGGACCTTATTATGTATGGACATTCCTAGAAAATGGAAGCACGCTGGCATTTTTACACTCGATATGTACCACAACCCCGTTGACCTAACACCCGGGTGCTATACAAGTTTTCAAAAATGGTTACTGAAAAGCACCTCAATTTTGTATAACACCCGGGTGCTTTACACGGAGAAATACGGTAGTCCAATATTCTTCAATGGATGTGCACTGCATGGAAGACTATGGAATTGATTTGCAGAGTTGTTAAAATACATTTACTCGAAAAATACGAGTACGCGAGTACACAGTAAATACATTTACATATATTTTTAAAAATGTACGCGTAAAAGTAAGTACATTACTAGTACACGCGTACAGAGAAAATGTATTTTTTTTATAAAATCACCAGTTTATGTTGCTAAAAAAAGAAAATATTGAAGAAATCTTAAAATTTTTCCAAAAAATACTGAATACTGTATTTCTTCTAATAGAAGGGCTGGTCTCCATTAGAAGGGTGTCTCCAATAGAAAGTGTCTCCAGAAAGTACAAACGATAAATATCAGCGAACGCTGTGGTTTAGTGGCTTTGGTCTATTGATTTTGCGCTATTTTAACATCAAATGTTGAATGAACTGTATGAATCGTTGTTCTATGAACTGTCTGTGACATATCACTTTGAAAAACCTTGGCAGAACGTTAAAAAAATTCGCTGAAAAAATGGCGAAAAAAATAGAAGGGTGGTCTCCAATAGAAGGGCGTCTCCAATAGAACGGCAGGTAAAAATATTATGAAAAAAATAGAAGGGTGCCCTTCTATAAGAAGCAATACAGTAATCACTAAAAAACGACATCTATTATGTCTTCCCGTGTAAAACTCCCTCTCAAACATAAAAAGTAGTGGCTTTTTATGTTTTCCAGGGGAAAAGTACTCACTTTTACATATTCCAGGGAAAAAAGTATTTTACTCACATTTATGCATGTGAACGAGTAAAAAAAGTATTTTACATTTTCTGTACTTTGGGGTGCATAAAAAATACTTACATTTACATATACTATTAAAAAAGTTCAGTAATTCTAACAACTCTGTTGATTTGAACTACAACTATACTTAAACATGTCGAAACTTAAATTGTCAAACCTACCAGGAGATGTGCATGCCATCTTTAATTTATTTTTTGTTCCATCATAAAATATGAATACATTATATGTACTTAGTCCAGCTGAAAAGTCCCCGGGCAGTGTTCGCCATTCGCGCTACAGGTAAGCTACAGTTATAAAATTTTGACAGGTTACGATATCAGGTGTTTTGAGTTTTCACCCAAAATTTCACCCCTCTAGCTCCACCCACTGCGGAACTGTGGGGATTACCATATCGGTCATTTTGTACTGATGTACACCTGGTGCTCTAGCTCAATGCTGCTTTAAGTTGTGATCATGAAACTTTGGCTAGTGTAAGCCACAAGTGTTGTAAATGTGCCAGCACTAGGGATGACCAGCGCTTTTTTTCAAGCGCTTTTAAAAAAAAACGCCGCTTTTTTATAAAAAAAAGCGCTAGGGTCCCAGCGCTTTTTTTTAAAAAAAGCGCTGGCAATTTTTTTAAGTTCTTATGCACTAGGTATTTCGCAAACTTTTGGCGCGCAAGCGCGCAATTTCACACACAAATTGACATTGGTGGTTGTTTTCATTGGTTTTGTTATATTTTAGTGTCATTGCTTCTATTCCTGCATGCTATCATGTAATAATAAGTTGTGATATGTTAGTGTAGTATTGAATATTTAGCCAATGTGCTCCCACATACTTCTACAGTGGGAAACATTAATTTCAATGTATTAACCTTGTCTTATAGCCTTATTTATAAGCACTATTTCATGCCTCACTTCACTTGAAGTCATGAAACATTCACAAACAGCAATATGCATAATAAGTCACCATGAAAAGTGATTTTTTTGGTAGAAATCACCACTTATCATGTTATCCCATGACTACACAGCCATTCTATGGCTATATATCATCACAAGTGCTACCACTTGTCTGATATACCTGTATATATTGATACAGAACCATTTTTGGGAGCTTTTTAGGGAACGTCTCGACATTTTTTGAATAAAAGCGAAAAAAGCGCGTTTTTTTAAAAAAAGCGCTTTTTTTAAAAAAAAGCGGGGTCGTAAAAAAAGCGCTTTTTTCCATCCCTAGCCAGCACTAACGAACATTAGCTTTGATATGTATCATAAGCCTAGTTCACATTTTCTCATTACTGTTACTACTCTCACTACCAAATTCATCATTCGGCCTCTCCTTCTCAAAGTCAAAATAGCCCCCCTTGGAGTCTACTCACTGTTGTTGAACACAGGTAATGTGTCCACTAAACATTAGTAATGAAACGAAACATAGGGAAATTTTATTCACATATATCATTTACTGCACATTTCCAAACAACATTAAAATCACTGCAAAACAACATGATCTCAAATGATCATTAAAAACATCCACACATGTTCTCACGTTCCTTGCACATCACCCTGATCTGCTTATTAATTTTACTCTAATAGCAATGATGTTGACGAAAGTGTTGAATACTATCAGCACATTGCCTACACACTGGCTTACAGTAGCCAAAGTTTCATGATCACAACTTAAGGCAGCATTGAGCTAGAGCACCATGTGTACATCAGTACAAAATGACCGAAATTGTAACCCCCACAGTTCCGCAGTAGATGGAGCTAGAGGGGTGAAAATTCGGGTGGTAACTCAAAACACCTGATATCTTAACCAGTCAAAATTTTATGACCGTAGCTTACCCCTAACGCGAATGGCGAGCACTGCCCGGGGACTTTTCAGCCGGACCATGTACATATTTACATACCTACTATTCATGCATATCTTATCTTGTTTAGTTTTATTGAATTCATGTGCATTCAACCGCTTCGCTGAAAAAAACTCAAAAAAACTTTTCATTGTTTCCGCGTTTCTGTGTTCTCCAAAAAAAATCATTTGAGTTTTGGGTTTCTCAAAATTTGTGAGTTTCCATGTTTCTGTGTAAAACAAAGACACAGAAACTCAATGAGTTTCTGTGTTCAATTTCTGTGTTTTTTCCATCGTTGACTAGGTTACCTATGCCATAGCATGAATAGCATAAATACCTATGCCAAACTGTGTATTTTCACAAACGTGCATAAGGCGAATAGTAATTAAAATGTTCACGACTGAGTTGCAACATGTAAGGAATAGCAAAAATGGTCAATAACACGGAAACTAGTTGACCGTCCCACAAATTGAATAAATGTGCGTGAATACTCATAATATGTATACCCTGTAAAATGTCAAATGTCATGCAAATCGCCAAAAGTCATGTAAAATGCACTGGAAACAGTCAATTTTTATTTTCACTGGCCATTTGCGATTTTGCAGGGCATTTTACAGGACTTATGACAGTTTGCAAGACATGAAAAATACCGGAATTCGTCAAACGGTAGGTCGTCATTCTGTCTTTTTTTGATAAAACTAAAAACCCTAAAGCTGCGTTTACACTGCGACTTGTGCCGACAATTTTAAAAAGTGAAAAAGTTCCATAATTTTGGATTAAAGTTCCATATATGCAAGAAAATGCAGTGAAGCATACTCACTAGTTAAGTGCACTCACATGCCAATTTGCAGATAAATCGTCCATGTCGTTCCAGAGTTATAAGCATTTCAAAAAAAATTTCCTTGTCGGTTCGCTTTTTTGGAAATATTTTTAAAATGCTTATAACTTTGGAACGACATGGACGATTTATCTGCAAATTGGCATGTGGGTGCACTTAACTAGTGAGTATACTTCACTGCATTTTCTCGCAGATATGGAACTTTTTTCCAAAATTATGGAACTTTTTCACTTTTCGAATTGTCGGCACAAGTCGCAGTGTAAACGCAGCTTAAGGCGGTGTTTACATGGATTTTCTGTGACGACAAAAAATTGCTATTTTTCAACTGTTCTTGTGGAATCAACGTGAAATATATTAAACAGGGTGCACGCCAGGTCCGCCACCCAAATTCTGAGTCGGTGCCGGACGCCATATCTCCAGTTGTAGTGGGGGGATTTATTCGAAATTTTGAGGGCATATACTCGAAACCCACCCACTACTATACACGGGCTGGGGAAGGTCGGCGACCCACCTGAGTGTGGGTCGCCGTACAAATGAATAGTTTTTTTGAAAAAATCGCTGTCCACGCGAGGTCCGCCACCCGTTGTTTTTTTTGATATAACGGGTTGCCAAACTAAAACTGTTGGGGGGGAATTGATAGAAATTTTGAGGGGGTGTACACGACACCCCCCACTACTTTTCACGGAATGTTGAGCCCCCTGGCGACCCCCCTGAGAGTGGACCGCTGGAAAATAATGTGATATTTTTGAGAATTCGCTGTCCAGGTTTGGCACTGGACAGCAAAAATAAAACTTACATTAGAATGTTCCTTGGAGGACAATGTATACCACTGTAAAAATTGTGTATTCAAAAAGCAAATTTTAAAATGAAGATTTGATCTGGTTCGAAAGTGTATTTGACACCCATACACAAGTTCCAGATTAAATTTCGATTTAAGTCAAATCTTTAATACACACTTTTAAAGCTGGTTTACAATGCCTTCTAGGAGATGATTTAAGGTAAAAATTCGCGTAAACAACATTACCCCAAAAATCAACCATAGAGGAGATTTGATGGGGGTCAACACAAAAGCTGTCCCACAAGCAGGGTTGGCAAAATCTCAGAAAAAAAATAAAAATAAAATAAAAATAAAATGGAATATTCAAGAATAAAATAAAATAAAATAAAATGGAAAATTTAAGAATAAAAATAAAAATTGTATAAAAATTCGAATTTCTGTAAAATTTTTATAAAATTGTATAAAAATTTGTATTTTTGTAAAATTGTATAAAAATTCATTTTTTTTGTAAAATTTTATCTCGTTGCTTGAGTTTCCATCAGTTTATTCATGGACCTGGGAGCAGTCCCAAGTGTAAAGTGTCAAATGTCATGTAAAATGTCATGCAAAGTGTCAATTGTCATGACAAATGTAAGGTAAAGTGTAAATTGTCATGACATGTAAAAAATGAAGTATCAATTGTCAAGCAAATTGTGTCCAAATCTTTGTTTCCAAATGTTTTATATCTTAATCTTATGTTTTGTATCCAAATTATGTTGTTGTTGAATCCAAATCTTATGTGAACATTTGGATACAAAAACATAAGATTTGGATACAAAACATACTACAGATACAAAAACACAAGATTTGGATACACAATTTACACTTTGCATGACATTTGTCATGACAATTGCAACTTTGCTTGAAATTTGACATGACACTTGACATTTTGCATGACAATTGACACTTTACTTTACATTTGTCATGACAATTGACAAATTGCATTACATTTTACAAATGTGCCCAGCACACTCCACTAGTCCTTCTACTGAAAATGCAAACCATTCTTATCAATAATTGTAACTGTACACTTGCAGCTAGCTAACAATACATACTGCATGCAACTTTTGAAAAGTAAGGGAAAAATTTGTCACAGGTTTTTCATGTATAGGTCTAATTATAACATTTTTTTGGCCTTGCATGCATGATTCTGATTTTTTTGTAAAAATTTTGTACAATTTTTGTACAATTTTTGTAAAATGTGTCATTTTATTTTATTAATGACTTTTGGGAATAAAATAAAATAAAATGAAACAAGAATAATAAAAAATAAAATAAAATTTTTATACAATTTTTATACAATTTTACTAAAATGAATTTTTATAAAACCAACCCTGCCCACAGGGTGAATTTTGTTCCTGGAATGATGTCATCGATGACATCATTACAGTGACCCCATCAAATCTCCTCCATGGTTGATTTTTGGGGCAATGTTGTTTACGCGAATTTTTACCTTAAATCATCGCCTAGAAGGCATCGTAAACCAGCTTTAAAAGTGTGTATTAAGGATTTGACTTGAATCGAAATTTAATCTGGAACTTGTGTATGGGTGTCAAATACACTTTATACCAGATCAAATTTTCATTTTAAAATTTGCTTTTTGAATACACACTTTTTACAGTGGTATACATTGTCCTCCAAGGGACATTCTAATGTAATTTTTATTTTTGCTGTCCAGTGTCAAACCTGGACAGCGAATTCTCAAAAATACCATTTTGTTTTCAGGCAGTTCACTCTCAAGGGGGTAGCGAAAGGGCTCAACCTTCCGTGAAAGTAGTTGGGGGTGTCGTGTACACCCCCTCAAAATTTCGATCAATTCCCCCCAACAGTTTTAGTTTGGCAGCCCGTTATATCAAAAAACTATGGGTGGCGGACCTCGCGTGGACTGCGATTTTTTCAAAAAAACCTATCCATGTATACGGCGACCCACATTCAGTTGGGTCGCCGACCTTCCCCAGCCCGTATATAGTAGTGGGGGGTTTCGAGTATATGCCCTCAAAATTTCAAATAAATCGCCCCATTACAACTGGAGATATGGCGTCCGGCACCGACTCAGAATTTGGGTGGCGGACCTGGCGTGCACCCTGTTTACATGTGTGATACCTCAATTGATTGTGATTGTGCCAGCTTCACTGCCTGGGGCAAACATCAAATTCCATAATTTCCCTAATCACGCACACTAGATCACACTTTTTGCATGTTGTCGTAGGTTTGTGGGAGGTTTTGTTCGCGAGGCCGCGTAGAACAAACCCTCCGACAAACCTACGACAACAAGAAAAATACATTATCTACTGTGCATTATTGCGTAATCTAAAAAAATAAATCATTGTTCCATGTAATGGGGTCGATCAAATAATGATCAATTGAGGCATCCGATCTATCTACTTACCCTAAATCCTCGAATAAGACCCCAGGGGAGTTTTTTTTTCACTGCATACACATTATGTATCTGCTGTCGCTGACATAGGCTACTATTATTTTATAGTTTCGCATTGTATCCTTTTCCTCATAGGGAGGAGTTTTCGAGAGGGGGGAGTTATTCAAGGGGGAGTTATTTTTTCCTCACCCCACCAGCAGGGGGGACTTATTCAAGGGGGGGAGTTATTCGAGGGGGGTCTTATTCGAGGATTTGCGGTATTGGTTTTCATCCCAAAATATGGTTGACAAAATCACAATTTTTGTCGTCACAAAGAATCCGTGTAAACACCGGCTAAAAGGTTATAAACCCTTTCCATTCAACAAAGACTTCACTCGGTTGCGACTAGTGATGGAAAAGCGCCAGGAAAAATGGCGCCATGGCGCCATTCAAAAAAATGGCGACGGGCGCCAAAGGGTGCCAGTGGAAATGGCGCCACAGCGCCATCAGAAAAAAATGGCGCCGGGCGCCAAAGGATGCCAGAAACAATGGCGCCAAGGATAAAGGTCACTTTTTTAGTGTGTATACTCGGCGGACATGATACTCTGCCCTCGCACTGATTTATGTCTCGTGTTGGAAGCGTGCCAATGATTATTAAATCATGCGATTTCCATAAAAAAGTGAAAAAATTCATCGATGTGAATATGTTAATGAACAACATTATAACAACAATTAATTTTGTCATCTTTTTATGAAACTCGCACGCGTGACCGCGTGTTGGCACCAGAGTTGTTAAAATACCGGTATTTTTGGAAAGCGTAAACGTAAGCGTAAATACACTTTCCAACCTTTCAGTATGGATACTGAAAGCGTAAGGTATTTTTAAAATACCTGGGAAAGCGTAAATAAAAGCGTAAGCGTAAAAAATATTTAAGAGACGTTTTCTCAGTGAATTCTTTCCAAATCAAGCTCTCAGCGACATTTTTCGGATGTCCACTTAGTAGTCTGCCCTCATAAATATGTTATTTGGCAATTCATCGGCAGCGACACTTACCGTATTACTTCTGATAGAAGAGCACCGTTCAATTTTTTGTCAACTTTATTTGCCTGCCATTCTATGGGAGCTGCCGTTCTATTGGAGGATGCCGTTCTATCAGAAGAAACACGGTAAGTCATCTTTGTATCTTCCAACTTGGAGTTACTGCTGTCGACGGCGACAACATCGTCGTCAGAATCCATTTTCAGCCCAAAATTTCTTATCTGAAGCCATCATTTTGCTCGACGACACAGTATTAGCAAGACATTCATACTGCGACACAATATGTAAATGTGCCACTATTTCCAGCACATTACTGCAGTAATTTTTTTGGTACGCAGTTTCGTTCACTCTTTTTTTGTGGTTTTATGCTTTTTCAAAAGTGTAAAACTGAACAGTGTGAAAAGCTTTTTTACGCTTTTAGTACCCGGGTATTTTGGCCGGGAAAGCGTAAAAAAGCGTACAGGTATTTTCTGAAAGCGTAAGCGTAAGCGTAAGTATAAATACCCATTTACCCGGGTATTTCGGGTAAGCGTAAATACGCTTTCGCAACTCTGGTTGGCACACTTCCAGCGGGAACCACGCGTGCAAGGTGTAAAGTAACCGGAGTATATATAGTAACAGAAGCATTTATAAACAGCACACAGTGTTGTTACATTCTCCTAGTCCCCAAAGTCAATTGAAACTAATAAATTTGCTTGATCTGCCACTTAAATAGTTGAAAATTTAAATAGGTGAGATGAACTTTTCATGCAAAAAATAAGAATCTTTGAAGACACATCTTCCGTCTTTGAAGAAACGTCTTCCCCAAAATCGCCCAACTACCGATCTATCTATCCCATAGGCCACTCAGGTATTTATCTATCTACCTATAATGGAGGTTAATTGGTTGGTTAAGCGCTTTTCCCCTTTTTCTGCCTTCTTCACCTTGAAAAAGCCTACCATTGAAGCCTATAATACCATGAGTCAAATTACCCCGTTTGAAAACATAGCATTTGAGGCGTCAAAAAACAATACCTCCAAATTTTCAAAAATGGGTTGAGCATGGAAACGGTAATTAGAACTAGTTTCGCACACTTTCCACCCTTTTTTTATTTTTCCAACAATATTTGCCCTATTTAAAAGTGTCACATAATGACATGTTTGGGACAAACAGGAACAATATTTTAAAAATCCCCCGGAGAGAAGTCGATCCATGCAGTATCCAGCAAAAAGCCAACTAGGCTACACTTTTTGAAAATATATTTGCAACATAAAATAGATAAACTATTTATATTTGGTTAATACTTTGTATTTAATTACGGTAGGTAAAATTTTGCAGTTTGGACATCACAAATCTGCTACTTTTACCACATCTTGGCGCCTTTTCTGGCGCCATCCAAAATAATGGCGCAGGGCGCCAACATGGCGCCAGCGAAAAATAGCGCCAAGCGCCAAGGGTGCCATGGCGCCATTTGAAATAATGGCGCCAGGCGCCAGATGGCGCCATTGGAGGGCGCCAGCGCCATGGCGCCATTCCATCACTAGTTGCAACCCGTGCTATCGCACTACAAGGGATCATTTCATGTGGCGTCAGGTGCGACAATTTTGCGTGGACAAATTTTTCAGTGTACCGTGGGCCGTAAATTCTATAATAACACGACTGTCGTACTATCGTTTTCAGCACATTTTTAGGGGTCGCACTATTGGAGATGTCGCATTATTAGACAGTGTCGCATTTTATTTTGCCTCAAAATACACAAATACTGTGTCCACATAACTCAAGTGTGGGCATGACATCGTAAAGCAATAAACAGTGAATAGTGGCGGTTGTGACGCGGTTGGCGTCTTGCGAACTGCCCGCCGTCTTGTCCGAAAACGCGTAATCCGCGGCTTCCGCAAATTGCGACATCGTTACGTCGTTTTAGATGTTTTCTTTAATCAGGGGGTCGCATTATTAGAGAGTGTCACATAGGGTTGGAAAAAAACGTTTTTTTTAACTCGATGTTTTTAAAAAAAAAAAACGTTTTTAAAAAAAAAAAAACGTTTTTTTTTAAAAGCTCCCAGATATGACCTAGTGTCAACATATATAGGTATATCAGACACTGGCAATACTCTGTGATGTTAAATATGACCATATAATGGCTGTGGAGCCATGGGATAGCATTATAAGTGGTGATTTGTGTCAAAAATATCCATTTTTCGTCGACATATCATTCGTATATCGCCTTATAGTCGAATGTTCGTGACTTCAGGTAAAGTTTGGCACGGAATGGTGATCAAACAAGGTTATAAAAGGAGGTTGTTACTTTGGGAGTGAAGTTACACACTGTGGAGGTACATGGAAGCACATTACCTCAATATTATATATTACAGCAACATATGTCGGCTTATTCACCCATGGTAGCACATAGAAATGGATGTTTTGATACTAAAAATGCAACAAAACCAATGAAAACAACCACCAATGTCAATTTGTGTGTGAATTGCGCGCTTGCGCGCAAAAATTTTGCAAAATACCTAGTGCTTAGTACTAAAAATTTCGGCCGATGTTTTTTTTTAAAAAAAAACATTTCGGACGTCATGTTTTTAAAAAAAAACAACGTTTTTTTAAAAAAAAAAACGTTTAAAAAAAACATCGGCCAACCCTAGTGTCACATTATACTCACACAACGTGCCCAAGGGTGTCGCACTACTGGAGAGGTCGTATTATCGGAGACCTGTCGCATTATTAGAGAATTTACGGTATCTATACCTCCGGAGGAGCGATTTACTATCTATATAGGTAAACCCCGCAGGGGTCCAACTAATACTAAACCCCAGGCAATGACAGTGCACTAATTGAGATCATATGGGGGTGCGGCAGCGGCTCTATTCACTCAAAGAGAAACTTTGAATTGTTGACCAGACGAAAATCTGGCGAAACAATTGAAGGTACCCTCTAATACAAGGCATAACTTTTGGCTCTAAAAATCTGACGTAAACAATATAAGGTATACCTTATATTAGAGGTAATACGGTAAATGGCGAAATGTCGGTACACTGGTACACTTATTCTATGCTACCGTATTTCCTCGAAATACCCCCCGGGGGGTGATTGTTTCATAGTGGTGCCGAGAGGGGGGGGGGGGGTTAAACGAGGGGTGGGGGTATTTCGAGGGGGGGGGGTTATTATTTCGCCAGAAATTTTTTCAAATCCTAGTACAAAATCGTCGTTTGTGATGTACACTGGGGTAGGAAAATGCATCAATAACTGACATGTATAGACTCCTGTAGACTAATAGTAGTACATAGATGGTATAAACCAGGGACGTATCCAGGATTTTTGAGCGGGGGGGGCTGCTTGTTTACGGAGGCCGGCGAGGGGGGGGGGGCTCAGCCCCCCCCCCTAAAATTTTAGCTACATAGTGGCGGAATGGCGCCATGGCGCTGGCGCCATTAGTAGGCGCCACGCCATGGCGCCATTGGCGTTGGCGTCAGCGCCATGGAATGCTGTATATGTATGTAAATATACATACAAAACAGCAAAAAAACACAACATTGAGTGTATTTATAATGATTTGTGGCCACATGGAGCAAATCTGATGATAATACCTTATGTCTGGTGAAGAATGCGCGCTTGCGCGCAAAATTTTTTACCCTGACGTTGAAAAAGTCGCATTTTCCGGTCACTTTTTGGTCTCGTCCCGGGAGGGGGGGGGCTGCAGCCCCCCCGCCCCCCCCCCTGGATACGGCCCTGGTATAAACACTGTTCTAACGTGATTACGACATTGATTTAACGTGTGTTCTGCACTACGCAGAACACAAACTGCAGTATTTGTCATGTACGTTCTCTTTACACTCAATCTGGGGGGTATTTCGAGGGGGGGAGTGATTGTTTCATAGTGGTCTCGAGAGGGGGGAGGGGTCAAACGAGGGGGGGGGTATTTCGAGGAAATACGGTACATGCATTTTAGTTACCGTATTACCTCGAAATACCCCCATGGGGGTTTATGATTTCGCCAGCAAAATTTGAGGGGGGTTAATTCGAGGGGGGGGTTTATTATTTCGTCAGAAATTTTCGTGAGGATTGTAGTAAACAGTAGGCCTTTTCATACCCAAAACAGGTAATAAATGTGTCTAAACAGGAAATGATAAAAAATTGTTTAATTTTTGGTTCATTATTCAGATGGGTTATGGTAGGTTTTCATACTAAGTGTGATGTCCGCTGAGTATATAAAATTTTCAAAGTTAAACTATCATTAATTGAAATTCAAATTTAAATTACCATAAATCCTCAAGTAAGTCCCCGCTCGAATACCCCCCTCGACTAACTCCCCCCTCAAGCAAGCGTGAGGAAAGAAATAACCCCCCTCGACTAACCCCCCTCAAAATATTCTGACGACAACATAGCTCCCCCAGGGACTTATTCGAGGATTTACGGTAAATTAATTTATTCAACAGAGTTTATTCATTTGCATTTGAAAATATTTCAGTTTTCACTGAAAGACCCATTTGAGGGCGGCAAAAAGTACCGCCTGGCACCCACATTTGGATTGGCACCATAGCGCCCTCGGCACATGGTGCCTCGTTCAAAAAAGTTCAAAATGGCGCCAGCGGTGTGTCAAGGTGAGTTGTTTGAAACTGAAGAAAAAACGACAAAAAAACGTGTCCATTGAAAATCAGTTTTCACTGGAAAAATAGATTAGGTGGGACAGTACTTTACCATGGTTATTCAACTCTAGGCTACTGAAAGAGGGGGGGATTTTTGCCCTCTGGCAGTAAAGAGGGAGGAGATCATTGAAGGGGGCATTTTTCGAGGGGGACTTAATTGAGGATATACGGTATTCATGTAGATATTTATATCTTGTTTTTACGTCTTCTCTGAACAAGTATTTTACTCACCGTTTACGCAGTGTAAAAGTATTTAAAAGAAACTTCATGTTTCTCTGTACTCTGTTGAGTAAATAAAAATACTTTACGTTTACGTTTAGGTACTTTGACAAAAATCTGTACTTCTAACAACTCTGTTGCTGACGTAGGTAAATATAAGTAGGTAGTGAACTTGCATAACCTTCCCGGTTAACGGCTTGACTTAAAGCTGAGCTTAGCTTAAAGTCTCGGCTAGTGATGTAAAAAGCGCCAGTGCAGCCATGCTAATGCGGTGCTATTTATTTGTGTAAGACGTAACGATGGCAAACCCTCTCTGAATTTTTTTTTCAATTTTTATTTTTTATTTCCGAATCTGTGTAGTACACACAGAAGATGAATGTATCCCTGCGAATCGGGAGAGGGCGCAAGTGACCCATCCATAAAACAGTCAGACACAGAAAAATGCGGAAACAGGTACACACGTTCAAATGAATTAAACAATATTCTGTGTCCTGACTGTCTTTTGGGTCGGTCATTTGCGCCCTCTCCCGATTCGCTGGGATACTTTCATCTTCTGTGTGTACTAGACAGATCCATAGGCGCTTTTTCAAACGCTAGCGCCAAGCGCCAATGGCGCCACGACATCATAGCGCCAAGCGCCAAAAGCGTCATGGAGCTTTTCCGTAGCAAAGCGCCAAGCGCCAATGGAGCCAGAGCAAAGAAGCACCAAGCGCCAAAAGCGCCATGGCGCATTTTGCTTTGGCGCTTTTACATCACTAGTTTCGGCTTAACGCCCGTCGCTTAAAACACATTAGAAAATGTTCGCACTGAGCCTAAAAAGTGTATATAGGTACCTAGATTGTTCTCGCATCAGAAGGTCGGACCGAATGAAATGCACTGTTAACCATGCAGAATCCGTCCATTAAATCTAGAATTTAAGACAAAATAAGTAATATATCAGTTCAGGAGATAAGACATGGAACAAAGATCAACAATGAAAAGTCCATTGATGTTATGGATGCGCAATCCCTGAGTCAATCAAAACAAAAATGTTACTTTTTAATAATAAATAACACTCACGTGTAATTCACTTCTAAAAATCTATTGCCACGGACAACACAAAGTACTACAGATGTGTAGATGAAAGACAAACCTGTATCTTGTCCAATTTCGACTTCTTCGCGGCCAAATTGCCAACTTTCTCCTTCTGGTCGCCCTTTCCCTCTGCGCTTTCCTTCGCCTGCCCCAGCACCGTCGGGCACTCAGCATTCACCCCCTTCTGAAAAAGTGAACCACACTGTAGACAAAAACGCTACATTCGCACTCATACTGTGCCGAGTCAAGTGATGGAAAAGCGCCAGAAAAAAGGGCGCCACGCGCCAATGGCGCCATGACGCGGCGCCCTTTGGCGCCCTCAAATGGCGCCAGCGCTATGGCGCCATTCCATCACTAGCCGAGTCCATAAAGCTATTCAACTATTCAACGGGCTTTCACTTAGGTTTTGACTTTTTACTTCGCTTTTCTATTCCTATTTTCTACTCCGTTTTCCACTCCGTTTTCCACTTCCCTTTTTGCGGAATTGGCCCGGAATTGGCGGAGATTGGATTTTCCAAACCGACAACGGGATTTTTTTATAAATGCACATAAATCCTGCGAAATATCCCTCCTTGAATTAACCCCCTCGAAATACTCCCAGGTGTTTTCGAGCTGTGGAAAAAAATTATCCCCTCCCGCGAAATACCCCCAGTCTTCAATGAGGTACATCATGTATGCAATGTACATGACGTACACTCAGGGAAAAATGTCTTTATGTTCCAGGGACAAAAAAATCAATGTCTCCTCAATTAACGTGCAACCTGTGTCGGGATATATGTGGGATGAATTCTCGTAAATTAGGGTGCCTTTATGCCACATGTCGATTTTTAGCTTTCTAGGTGCTTTGCTGCTCGTTTGGCGGCAATCCAAAGTCAAATTTCCGGTAGTAAAAAGTCTTCACCGTTTTTGTGAAAACATTATAACACAGTAAAAACATGTTAAAACAAAGAATAAGAGTTGCGTGCAGGTCTTATTTATCATTTTTACATATTTTTTACTTTGTTATTATGTTTCCACAAAAACGGTGAAGACTTTTTACTACCGGAAATTTGACTTTGGATTGCCGTCAAACGAGCAGCAAAGCACCTATAAATCTAGAAATCGACATGTGGCATAAAAACACCCTAATCTACGAGAATTCATCCCATGTATATCCCGACACAGGTCGCACGTTAATTGGGGAGACATTGATTTTTTTTGTTCCTGGCCAGGAACATAAAGACATTTTTCCCGGAGTGTATTTATTACCGCAGCTTTTGTTATCTACCTTCTCATTATACTCAATTAGAGGGGCGGTATTTCGAGGGGGGGCTTTATTAATCCATAGTGCCCATTTTGAGGGGGGCGTATTTCGGGGAAATACGGTAAATAGAAAAGCGCTTTCAAATTGAACGGCAGTTTCCAATACAACGGCAGGAAGAAATTACTTTGACAGACACAAAACCAACCTCAAAAGCGTCCACACTATCACTGAGGCGATTCAACCTCTGCCCCAAATTGGCAACCTCGTCCAGCTTCCTGTTCAACTCGTCGAGCATCTGCCGCAGGCGATTGCACTCGGCCCTGGCGCAGTCCAATTGGGCCTGAATGTATGAATACAGCTTGAGCTACATGTACACTTTGTAAGAATGAGGCAAGCTAAGTAAAGGACCTGTCTCAGATCAGCGCCCTTGTAAGCGAGCTCTTGCAGCCGCGGCAGCAACTCGGCGACCTTGTCCAGCGGCCGCTCGAAGTGCGGGTCGAGCACCAGGCCCGGCTCCTCCGACAAGATGCGCAGATCGAACTGGGCGCACAAGTCGGACTGCTCGGCGAGCTCGGCGTCGATCCGGTCGCGCAGGTCGGCAATGCGCTGAGCGCGCGCGCCCGACGATCTGGCCGCCTGCGAAACAAAGTGCTTGCGATGAAACGCCCCATTGCGACAATGTGTAGTAGTCAGTGAACTCGAGTTCACTCAACTACTACAAATGCAAGTGCCAAATCTGCAAAGTTGTTAAAAGTACGTACGTTTACTCGAAAAATACGTGTACGCGAGTACGCGGTAAATACATTTACATATACTTTTTGAAAAAAATACCGTACGCACTTGTACGCGTACATTTTCAAAGCATACGCATACGGAAAACGTATTTCAGAAAATTCAATGTGGGACATTTGTAAAGTGACTACTCTGCTATGTATGTATTTACAGAAGTGGTTCCGTCGAATATTAAAGATACGCGGGGGTAGTGCCTTAAAAAAAATCGCAACCAAATTGAAATGGTTGTGGAGTAGTGATGTGAAAGCGCCATGGCGCTGGCGCCTGGCGCTAGCGCCAAAGCAAAAAGCGCCATGGCGCTTTTGGCGCTTGGCGCTAAAATGCTGTGGCGCCATTGGCGCTTGGCGCCGTGTTTCCGAAAAGCGCCATGGCGCTTTTGGCGCTTGGCGCTACTTTCCAGTGGCGTCATTGGCGCTTGGCGCTACCATTTTTTAAAGCGCCAAAAAAGCGCCAGAGAGTGATAATTGTGCCGCGGTGTTCATGTGCCTTATTGCTTATTTTCAGCAATTTTTGGCCATGTATGTTATTATTTTACATACCATATTTCCTCGAAATACCCCCAGGTGTTTTCGAGCTGAGGAAAAAATACCCCCCCCCCCTCGAAATACCCCCCCTCTGGAATAAGGTACATCATGTATGCAAGGAACATGATGTATTTTTTTGCGACCATTTTGCATCGCAGTTATATTTACGTATACGCTACTTTGTGTAGCGATGTATGTTTACGTCCCTGTATGTCCCTACATACCCTATTTGGTCACGTTTATTACCGGTTTGGGGTATGTAAAAGCGTATTCTTTAGTATGACTTTCCCGAAAATTTCTGACGAAATAATAACTCCCCCCCCCCTCGAATGAGCTCCCCTCGAAATGCCCCTCCTCATAATTTTCACTCTGAAAATTTAAACCCCTTGAAGGTATTTCGAGGGAATACGGTAGGTATTTTACCCAGATATGTAATTAAGCTATTTTTACCCTGTTATCTCACAGTTTGCACTTTGAATCTTGAAATTGAAACACTGCAACCCCCAACCCCCAGACAATCTTTCAGCTTCTACCACTTCAGAGAGGCAATTTGCTATCTATTTGAACCAGTCTTAGTTAACCTTGTGTGTTGAGCAAGACAATTTATTGATTTCCATTATTGTTTTTGTAGGCAATACCAGTAATTGAAAGTGAAGAAAATAATACTTTGTCTCACCTGTATCATTAAAGGCAATATCATTTTGGCGCTGGCGCCATTGGCGCTTGGCGCCATGGTCCCGTGGCGCCTTTGGCGCTTGGCGCTAAGGTCCAGAAAAGCGCCATGGCGCTTTTGGCGCTTGGCGCCATTTTGCTGTGGCGCCATTGGCGCTTGGCGCCAGTTCCGGAAAAGCGCCATGGCGCTTTTGGCGCTTGGCGCCAAAAGTCTGGCGCTTTTTACATCACTATTGTGGAGACAATAGAAGTGTAAACGAGTCGGGAGAGCGGCGATTTTTATCTCCCAGCATACCTAAGAGACCTTGAAAACTATTTTATCTATCATTTGCTTATAGAAAAACATACGTTGTGCTGCTCACGTATGAAAAGTGCCTTTTTTACATATTCTATGAAGAAAGGTAGTCGTTTCAACACTCACAAGAAAGTACTCACATTTACGCGTACGTACGAGTAAAAAGTAAGTATTTTACGTTTTCTGTACTTTGTGATGAGTAAAATTAAAATACTTAACGTTTACATATACTTTTAAAAAAGTTCAGTAATTTTAACAACTCTGCAAATCTGGTCGAGCGTGATTTGCAATCCACAGCAAAGGCGGCGCAAGGTCCCAATTTGCGCTTGTCACATTCGCATTTGCCAAAATTTCATCTTGTGACACATTTTTATGGAAGCCCTTATGTGAAGTTCGCAGTCAGCCAAAAATTTGAAATCGCTATTAAATATAAGCAAAATTGGCTAAAAATAGGTATATAACCATGTACCGTAAATCCTCGAATAAGTCCCCCCTCTCGATAACTCCCCCCCATCGAATAACTCCCCACTGTTAGCTGACTGAGGAAAAAATACCCCCCCCCTCGATAAACTCCCCCCTACTTTATGGGTATACTCCAGCGACATTACACCTTACAATGAAATCTACCATATCCCATCTGATTTAAAGAACACATACCAAAAATTTCATCGTATTTATCAAAGCAATTCGATGAATATGATGAAAAAGAATTTTACGTTTGTTCTTTTATTCAGATGGGATATGTAGTTTTCATTGTAAGGTATAATTTAGCTGCAGTATAGGAACGGCGTACATGTATAAAACGCTGTTAATGTATGTTTACATTAAAATGAATGTATTATTTTGCAGCTGATGTTCACCAAGCATTGATTCCATTGCATTAAAAATGAATTCATGCATGAATTTAACCCCATTTATACAATTTATTGATCATGCAATGTACATAATATTCTGACGAAAAAATAACTCCTCCCCTCGATTAACTCCCCCCTCGATTAAGTCCCCCCACAAAAAATTCTAACGAAAAAATAACTCCCCTGGGGCCAGATTTAATACTCCCTACAGATTTGTAGGGTAGGGCGTACGCCCGATAGATTTTTTAAAGTTCAGCCGCATCGACGCACATGCACCGAGAGCAATGCGGTTTGTAAAATACACGAAACTATCCCATAAGGTCGCCGATATTGCAATATAACGTATATCGCTTCGATTTTGGCTCGGAAATCACGATTTCGTCATTTCTTGACCGTCTGCCAATTCGTTTTTTATTTTATTTTGTCGGGCGGGTTACTCGCATAAGTCGCGCTTTTGTACGCTCGTGCATGCATTTCTTTCTTGTCGCTGCCCTCATGGTTTCGGTTGCAGACAGTGAGCACTAAAAAAGTGACTACCTGACTACACAAAAGCGTGACCTATGCGAGTAACCCGCCCGACAAAATAAAATAAAAAACGAATTGGCAGACGGTCAAGAAATGACGAAATCGTGATTTCCGAGCCAAAATCGAAGTGATATACGTCATATTGCAATATCGGCAACCTTAAAGGATGGTTTCGTATATTTTACGAACCGCCTTGCTCTCGGTGCATGTGCGTCGATGCGGCGAAACTTTAAAAAATCTGTCGGGCGTACGCCCTACCCTACAAATATGTAGGGAGTATTAAATCTGGCCCCTGGGGACTTATTTACGGTATATAGATGAAAATAGTGATTATAAAGGTGAAAATTGGCAAAATAGAGCAGATTTTAGCGATTTGGAGCTAATTTTGAGCTCTCACTCTCATTTGTAAACACCTTCCCAATCAAGTCCGGCCCCCTATTTTTATTTTCACGTCACATGCCCTCTCTCTGGTTGTGGGAGGGGTGGAAAGCTAATACTTGTGGGGTATATAGGTGCAAACCCCCACTACCCCTCATGAATAAATGGGGCAGCGGTGACTCACTATGGAGGGGGTCTCCATATATGTGAAAAAAATTTGCGGCGTTTTCACTGTCCCGCACAGGTCCGGCCCCCAGTTAATTTATTATGCTACGGCTTGAAAAAGGGGCCAATAGCGCCACAGGAAATAGGTGTGATGGCGCAGCACCGCTTGGCTAGCTAAAATGGCGCCAGTGCCATGGTGCCATTCCGTCACTAACATTCCACAAACACCCACCCCCTAAGCAGCAGACAAGAATAAGAACTTTTGCAAATTTTAAAATGCATTTTTTGCTTTTATTTTTTACACACTTAACACGCTGGTTTATGATGTTTTTAAGAGGGGGGTGTAAGGTTCCAAGCTGCATAAAAAACTTTACCTCAAAAACGCCTCCATTAGAAAATTTATCTCGGGTGAACTTTATGATGTCAAAATTATGCCATAAAACACCCTAAACCAGCGTGTCAAGTTTGTCACAAAATAAAAGCTAAAAGTGCCTTTTAAAATTTAGGGTTTGGGATAGGGAATAAATATTGAGGTGTCGGGATGAGTGATGGAATAGAGCCATGGCACTGGCCCCATTTGAGAAGGTCATTAGCGCTTAGCGTCACTTTCATGTGGCGTTATTGGCGCCTAACGCCCTTTTTTCAAGCCATAGTGTAAGAAATAAACTGGGGGTTGGACCTGTGCGGGACAGTGAAAACGTCGCAAATTTTTTTCACATATACGGCGACCCCCTCTATAGTGAGTCGCCGCTGCCCCATTTATTTATGAGGGGTAGTGGGGGGTTGCACCTATATACCCCACAAGTATTAGCTTTCCACCCCTCCCACAACCGAAGATAGGGCATGCAAAGTGAATATAAAAATAGGGGGCCGGACTTGATCGGGAAGGTGTTTACAAATGAGAGTGAGACCTCAAAATTAGCTCCAAATCGCTAAAATCTGCTCTATTTTGCCAATTTTCACCTTTATAATCACTATTTTCATCTATATACCGTAAATCCTCGAATAAATCCCCAGGGGAGTTATTTTTTCGTTAGAATTTTTTGAGGGGGGACTTAATCGAGGGGAGGAGGAGGAGTTATTTTTTCGTCAGAATATTATGTACATTGCATGATAAAAAAATTGTATAAATGGGGTTAAATTCATGCATGAATTCATTTTTAATGCAATGGAATCAATGCTTGGTGAACATCAGCCACTTTGTGGCTTATGAATGACTATATGCTAGTAGGGATAGAAAAATGAACATTTTCTAGCTGCTTGGTACTGAAGTACGATACGACCCTGTACAAGAGTTGCGAAAGCGTATTCACGCTTACACAAAATACCCGGGTAGTTGGGTATTAAGACTCGCTTTGCGTAAGAACCAAACCACCCATGCCACAAAATTTTTTTTGCGGTTTTTATGATGGATTTGGAATCTACATATATAGAAACTCAAAATTTATTTCCATACATGTATCTGAAAATGTCATCTTCCTACTGAAAAAATTGATCAAAGTCAAAAGTCATCGTTTTTCAGGCTGTTTTTTGGAAATTCATAACTTTTGTTTTTCATTGTCTATGAAAAAATATTTTGAATTTTTACTAAGATAGTTGTGGAGATTACTTGGACCATACAAACAAACTTCATCAGACTTTTGTTTCTCACTGAAAATCGTGGCTGAATATTTGAAAATGGCACCAAATTTTCAGTTCTGAATTGAGAGCTTAGCTTTTTTTCACAAAAACTGTGCTCAATTGCATAGTTTAAAAAACATCCAAAAACTTGGCCTGCACTTTTTTGCTACAGCAGTTTGAAATGGCCAGACACCAGTGTCACCATCACAGACAACTCCACTCTGAAACCCCAAATGAAGTTTTATGAAAAAAGTTTCCATCATATACTTAGGTTATTTTATCATGTTCTTTCATTTGTATATCTCCATTTTTATTCAACTTACTTTGGATGGGTGCTGTCATACAAAAATGCACTTTCACATAAAACATTTTGACCCACATTTTTATGGTGGATTTGGACTCTTCATACATAGAAACTAAAAATATTCTTCCATACATATATCCGGAAATGTTATCTTCCTACTAAAAAAACTGATCAAAGTCAAAAATCATCATTTTTCCAGGTCTTTCTTTAGAAATTCAAAACTTTTTCTTGACATCATCTATCAATTTATTATTTTGGATTTTTATTAAGATAGTTGTGGACATAATTTGGCCCATACACTCAAACTTCATCAGACTTTTTCTTCTCACTGAAAATCATGGCTGAAATTTTGAAAATGGCACTAAGTTTTCAGTTCTGAATTGAGAGCTTAGCTTTTTTCACAAAAACTGTGCTCAATTGCATAGTCTATAATAAAAAAATCAAACCCAAAAACTAGGTCTGCACTTTTTTACCACAGCAGTTTTTCAATGATCAACTACACAGATGTCACAATCACAGACAATCCCACTTTGAAGACTCAGATGAAATTTTAGTAAAAAAGTTTCCATTATATTCTTAGGTTTTTTATTATAATGCTCTTTCATTTGTATATCTCCGTTTTTAATAAAACGTACTTTGAAAGGGGGCTGTCATACAAAAATGTACTTTTTTAGCAAATATCACAAGTGTGGTCATGCAATATCCAAAAATATTTTATTTGTACCAGTAGCTAAGTGTTCTAACAGTAGCTTTTAGCTGGCCATTTGGTTATTTTATGTTTATGTTAAATTGCACACTTGCATCAAAATTAAATATCACAAGTGTGATAACATGTAAATATCACATCCTAACTATTATTCATAGCAGATAGATTGCAAGCAGAAACATTTAAAAAAAACAAATAGCCAGCTAAAAGCTACTGCCAGAACACTTAGCTACTGGTACAAATAAATTATTTTTGGATATTGCATGACCACACTTGTGATATTTGCTAAAAAAAGTACATTTTTGTATGTCAGCTACCTTCCAAAGTATGTTTAATTGAAAATGGAGATATACAAATGAAAGAGCATGATAAAAAAACCTAAGAATATAATGGAAACTTTTTTCATAAAACTTCATCTGAGTCTTCATCCAAGGATTGTCTGTGATTGTGACTGTGTCTGTGTGTCTGTGTTGTTGATCATTTCAACAACACAGACACACAACACAGACACAGGCCTTTTTGATTTCTTAGGTGTAAAGTCGTGATGGTGAACCTTATGGGAGGCAGTGGATTCTGAAAGAGCATAATCTCAGCTTCCTTATGGTATGAATCATAACAAATAGTTATTCATGGTTTTGCTGCAATAGTGATGTGACTTTTCTGCTGATCACTACACACAGCATTTCATTTTATTTCATTTAACAATCATACCATGTCTGGCTATGAAAGTCAAGGGTACCTAATAATAAAAATAATGGTGCATCAACACCGAACAGTGAACACCTTCATAAGCAAACTGTCACTAAGACAAAGAAAAAATGTGAATCATGGTAAAATGGCATTAAAACAGCATGTTTTGCTATCTTAGGTATACATGACTTGAGGGGAACCCCCCAAAAAGTTAGTGGATTCTGATAGAGGACATTCTTGGCTTCACAACGATGTGTGTCTACCCCCTTTCTCAACCCACAGTTAAAGCGTGAATCGTGATGCCCTGCCAGCACATTTTGGTTTCTCAGGTAAATTGGTTTCAGCAAACCCATGAAAACTGTGAATTCTAAAAGAGCATGTTCTCGGCTTTGTAACAATATCAAATATAGCCATTATATCTTTCTGGTTGGGTGCCCAACAGCAATTTTTTTCAGAAATGCCTAATTTTGGAAAAATTCTTTTTTGATTATATGTGATATATACGAATGAATTTTTTACATGTATTTCATAATTCACTGTGTCAGATATTTTACGCTTTTTACTAATTTTCCATTTTCCATTTTTTCCTCTCAATTACGCCACTCGTCGACTTCTGTGGCGGAAAATTGGCGTTCCCTGTCCTTAATTGGCTTAATAAGTTAATGAGATGGTTTTGAGGTACGGGGAGTTTACACGTAATTCAGGAACAGTCACCAGAACCCCTTGAGGTCCTGGCAAGTTCCCGAGGATGGACACGTCAACTTACCGGCCGTTTCGTATCTGCCGACGGATTACTTTGGTTAATTATTAGATTTAGATGAAAAAATAATTAAAAAGCTCCAGTTAGCTTCAAGCAGTTGGTATGCTCCAGGGGGACCAAATTGGTTTGCACTGGAAGTTTATTTAGCGAATAATTGGAGTCAAATCACAGTTGCACAAAATGAGTTGTAAAACCTTTAGTGGGTGCAAAAATTGCAAAAACAGCACATTTTATAATCATCACTAAATTACCATAACACTAATGAATACTTACTTTAAGACACAACAAAATACAGTAATTGAGTAAATTCAAAGGCAAAATGTTGATTACATGAAAACCACAAAATACGAAATGTAATAATTTGACGAACAAATTGTATGATAATGTAATGATAGCGAATTTCATGAACAGCGTAAACTTATAAAAACAGGGGAGTGTAAATACAATGAAAATCTTTATTATTCATTTCACTAATTATCACTTCCAAAGTGTCACAAAGTGGGCTTTTTTTTACATTACGGTAACAACTTGAACAGGTGGTGTGTTGCTATGTTATCACCCCGCGCCGCTAGGCAAAAATATTTCAGTTGCCCGCCTGACCAAGGTTATTGAAATATGTTTTGTGGGGTTATTTCAAGGTTATATCATTGCCGGGTAATGGGTGGAAATGTAGGGGCACAGTACACACTGCAATGACACCAGCACTTCAGAGTTCACCAGATCACCCTAGGTGATGGGAATTTTACTTGGCACTGCGGTGCTCTTCACTATATGCTGTGCTCTGCTTTTGTTGCGTGTACGTAATTTCTAGTGATTATTTAGTTTTTGCCATTTTTGCCCATTACCCATTCCTAAATAAAATGCACTTGGGTTATCTCAAGGCACTAAAATGTGCTAACAAAGTGAACACCTCTCTCACATCAAATTTCTATACATTTCAAGCCCATTTCTAGACACAACACTTTCCATGGTTACATTTTTTTGGTCAATAAACTTATATAAATGGGAAAATTCAGGCAACTAATTAGAATTATACTCCAAACATGCTCAATAATTAAAACGCGGGGGTAGTTCAGGTATGATTAACGGGAACAAAAGTAAAAAATGTTTCAAGGCCGCTGCAAGTTCCAGTCGGGCATACCATCATGGGGGCTGTGGCCGTGATTGCGTTGTGATGCACAGCATTCGCCGTGACTTCCCTGTGCACCGCAAGTCTTCATTCAATCACACATGGTCATTTTCGAGTCGTCAGGTTGTCTGTGCACAGTGGTCGTTTACATTTCGCACATGGTTTACTAGCTGTTTTTTCACCCACAATCCACCAGCCATTTATTTTTTACCTCCAGGCTAAAAATGGCATTTTAAGAAGGTTTTTTCAATACATTTTTTCAAACACAGAAATCATGCCCTCTGTCAAAATCTTGGTTGACAGCAGCGATTGCCGCGTGCCCTGGGGGTGCAAATATGGTGTGACTTCCTTCGAATTATGGAGGCAAATCATGACCGTGGCGGCATTTTGTGCTCAAAATTTTGTATTTTGGGTGCCAGCACAGGGTTCAAAGTGAGATATTCATTTTTTATTTCATAAATTTTTTGAATTTGATCAAAACAGTAATTGTATTTCATTACAGGGTTTTACCATTACTGGATGGTCAATTGGGAATCAACATCCATATTACCTGTTCGACAACATCGCCACAGCCAGTGCATGTGAAGATTGATTGTCACCAAGACTTTTTAATTCTTGTCATGAGGTTCTAGTTATCATTTATGTGTTGTCGTTTATTGGTTATTTACAGATTCAGGAGTTGATTTTCATAAAGTTGAATTTGATTGATATTACTCAGAAAATTTCTAGTGACAATCAACTTTCTGTGTTACCATTTTTCCATCCGTTGGTCTCCAGGCTTGGTGTGCATTTGGCCTCATTTGGCAGGGGGAATGGCCTCGACCTCGATGGCCATTGCCGGCTCCGGCGGCGGTGAGGGGGGTTCGGTGACGTTTTACAGCACCATGGCAGCCATGTTGTTGCTGATGGGGGAAAAAGTTTCATTAGGGCGGTACACTGGTTTGTTCACAGGCGCCACCTCCTCTTCCCCTTCGTCTGAGGAGGAGCTAGGGCTTGAGGTGGCCGTCTCTAAATCAGACTGGAGCTCTGCCTTCAGTTCACGCACCAATTCTGGGTATTTATCAGTGCCAACTAGTTCTTTCAAGTCGGCGCGTGGTCACCACTCTTTTGGCCAGAAACCCAGCACATTTCCCCAAATTTGGCCAGGCATGTATGAAAAAATTCTTTCCGCCACACATCATGGTCTCAGTGTTTGCCACCACCACGCGTAAACATTTGGCGTGCGACCTGGCGACATTCCCGCGGGGTAAACTAGCCACAAATCCAACCCTCCCATACACTTGTTTGGGATCCGCAGTCAACTGGGTGGAGTCGGTTGGGGCACTACCGCAAACGCACAAAACAATAACCACCACGGCTTTGCGTGCCTGCGCCTTGTCGGCTGTGATTATTCTGGTTGACCAGAATGCTGCATTGTGTTCTGTGTGGGTGACTAATTTACTGATTAGCATGCGCGCTTGTGCCGCGTAGACACATACAATCAATAAACTAGTGGGATCAGTTAAATCCACCCAGGGCAAAGTGGGATCTGCCTGGACAGTAGCTACAAAATAATCGGTTTGGTCAGGTTGACAATGGACATGCCTTCCTTGGACTCATAGCCGCGGTGCACTATCATTGACGCCATGACAGCATGACGCCATCTTCGAAATCTGCCGGCGTCAATCCATCAATCTTTATGGTAATAGATGGGCTGTAGTACACATGCACGATTTCCTCATGTCTGTTA
Organism: Sphaerolaimus hirsutus; assembly: GCA_964036195.1. Classification (NCBI taxonomy): domain Eukaryota; kingdom Metazoa; phylum Nematoda; class Chromadorea; order Monhysterida; family Sphaerolaimidae; genus Sphaerolaimus; species Sphaerolaimus hirsutus. Next base: position 13,046,973 of record OZ038452.1, on the reverse strand, counting down.
ACTACCTGGTGGTAGGGTTCAAACGGGGTCCCAATCCCGGATCCCGTGAAACTCCAGGATTTTGCAGTCCCTATCCCGATCCTGAAAATTTTCAAATCCCGATCCTGATTCAGAGAAACTCCCAAGTCCGGGATCCCGATCCCGGAAAAATTAGTGAAATTATAAAAAGTGAAAAAATGACATTTTTGTATGCAAAAATGTGAATGAAAACCCCCCAGCGTCTATTTTGTACCACTTTTCTGGCATCCAACAGTGTTTTGAAGCCTTTATGAACAACTGTGGATGCCAGAACATTGGCCAAAATCTATACCAAGACCCCAATCCCAATCCCAAAAAAATGCCGATCCCGATCCTGACCCAGATCCCATGACCCCAATCCTGGCCAATCCCGATCCCAATCCCGAAATTTCAAAAAACCAATCCTGATCCCGATCCCAATCCCAAAAAGTCAATCCTGTTTGAACCCTACCTGGTGGATATTATCTCTCTCTTTGACTCTTCTTCCAGACTGTTTTTTTTGTGAAGATTGTATTGAATAGCAGGGAACCGTTGCGCGCTCAAATATCACGGGAATATCAATCAAAATTCAACTTTATGAAAATCAACTCCTGAATCTGTAAATAACCAATAAATGACAACACATAAATGATAACTAGAACCTCATGACAAGAATTAAAAAGTCTTGGTGACAATCAATCTTCACATGCACTGGCTGTGGCGACGTTGTCGAACAGGTAATATGGATGTTGATTCCCAATTGACCATCCAGTAATGGTAAAACCCTGTAATGAAATACAATTACTGTTTTGATCAAATTCAAAAACTTGATGAAATAAAAAATGAATACCTCACTTTGAACCCTGTGCTGGCACCCAAAATTCAAAATTTTGAGCACAAAATGCCGCCACGGTCATGATTTGCCTCCATAATTCGAAGGAAGTCACACCATATTTGCACCCCCAGGGCACGCGGCAATCGCTGCTGTCCACCAAGATTTTGACAGAGGGCATGATTTCTGTGTTTGAAAAAATGTATTGATTAAACCTTCTTAAAATGCCGTTTTTAGCCTGGAGGTAAAAAATAAATGGCTGGTGGGATTGTGGGTGAAAAAACAGCTAGTAAACCATGTGCGAAATGTAAACGACCACTGTGCACAGACAACCTGACGACTCGAAAATGACCATGTGTGGCCGAATGAAGACTTGCGGTGCACAGGGAAGTCACGGCGAACGCTGTGCATCACAACGCAATCACGGCCACTGCCCCCATGATGGTATGCCCGACTGGAACTTGCAGCGGCCTTGAAACATTTTTTTACTTTTGTTCCTGTTAATTATACCTGAACTACCCGTGTTTTAATTATTGAGCATGTTTGGAGTATAATTCTAATTAGTTGCCTGAATTTTCCCATTTATATAAGTTTATTGACCAAAAAATGTAACCACGGAAAGTGTTGTGTCTAGAAATGGGCTTGAAATGTATAGAAATTTTATCATGTGAGAAAGGTGTTCACTTTGTTAGCACGTTTTAGTGCCTTGAGGTAACCCAAGTGCATTTTATTTAGGAATGGGTAATGGGCAAAAATGGCAAAAATTAAATAATCACTAGAAATTACGTACACGCGACAAAAGCAGAGCACAGCATATAGTGAAGAGCACCGCAGTGCCAAGTAAAATTCCCATCACCTAGGGTGATCTGGTGAACTCTGAAGTGCTGGTGTCATTGCAGTGTGTACTGTGCCCCTACATTTCCACCCATTACCCGGCAATGATATAACCTTGAAAAAACCCCACAAAACATATTTCAATAACCTTGGTCAGGCGGGCAACTGAAATATTTTTGCCTAGCGACGCGGGGTGATAACGTAGCAACACACCACCTGTTCAAGTTACCGTAATGTAAAAAATAAAAGCCCACTTTGTGACACTTCGGAAGTGATAATTAGTGAAATAAATAATAAAGATTTTCATTGTATTTATGCTCCCCTGTTTTTATAAGTTTACGCTGTTCATGAAATTTGCTATCATTACATTATCATATAATTTGTTCGTCAAATTATTACGTTTCGTATTTTGTGGTTTTCATGTAATCAACATTTTGCCTTTGAATTTACTCAATTACTGTATTTTGTTGTTTTTTAAAGTAAGTATTCATTAGTGTTATGGTAATTTAGTGATGATTATAAAATGTGCTGTTTTTGCAATTTTTGCACCCACTAGAGGTTTTACAACTCATTTTGTGCGACTGTGATTTGACTCCAATTATTCGCTAAATAAACTTCCAGTGCAAACCAATTTGGTCCCCCTGGAGCATACCCGACTGCTTGAAGCTAACTGGAGCTTTTAAATTATTTTTTTCATCTAAATCTAATAATTAATAAGTAATCCGTCGGCAGATACGAAACGGCCGGTAAGTTGACGTGTCCATCCTCGGGAACTTGCCAGGACATCAAGGGGTTCTGGTGACTGTTCCTGAATTGCGTGTAAACTCCCCGTACCTCAAAACCATCTCATTAACTAATTAAGCCAATTAAGGACAGGGAACGCCAATTTTCCGCCACAGAAATCCAACGAGTGGCGTAATTGAGAGGAAAAAATGGAAAATGGAAAATTAGTAAAAAGCGTAAAATATCTGACACAGTGAATTATGAAATACATGTAAAAAATTCATTTGTATATATCACATATAATCAAAAAAGAATTTTTCCAAAATTAGGCATTTCTGAAAAAAATTGCTGTTGGGCACCCAACCAGAAAGATATAATGGCTATATTTGATATTGTTACAAAGCCGAGAACATGCTCTTTTAGAATTCACAGTTTTCACGGGTTTGCTGAAACCAATTTACCTGAGAAACCAAAATGTGCTGGCAGGGCATCACGATTCACGCTTTAACTGTGGGTTGAGAAAGGGCCATTTTCAAATATTCAGCCTCGATTTTCAGTGAGAAACAAAAGTCTGATGAAGTTTGTTTGTATGGTCCAAGTAATCTCCACAACTATCTTAGTAAAAATTCAAAATATTTTTTCATAGACAATGAAAAACAAAAGTTATGAATTTCCAAAAAACAGCCTGAAAAACGATGACTTTTGACTTTGATCAATTTTTTCAGTAGGAAGATGACATTTTCAGATATATGTATGGAAAGAAATTTTGAGTTTCTATATATGTAGATTCCAAATCCATCATAAAAACCGCAAAAAAAATTTTGTGGCATGGGTGGTTTGGTTCTTACGCAAAGCGAGTCTTAATACCCAACTACCCGGGTATTTTGTGTAAGCGTGAATATGCTTTCGCAACTCTTGTACAGGGTCATATTGTACTTCAGTAGCAAGCAGCTAGAAAATGTTCATTTTTCTATCCCTACTAGCATACAGTCATTCATAAGCCACAAAGTGTAGTACAATACAATGATCGGGGACGTAGCCAGAATTTTTCACGGGCGAATGGTGGACGCCCCCCCCCTAAAATTTGACTCATGGTGGTAGCGGAATTGCGCACTGGCACTGGCACCATTCGTAGGCGCCAAGCAATAAACAACTGAAGTAAAAAATTTATCAAAAAAGAACATACCACCTCCATCGCCTCCTGTCCCCCGTCCACTGGGCCTCTCCTCTGCCCCTGAAGCACCTTCCTCTGAGTAGATGAAAAATTTTATTAACAAAAATCTTCAAATAGGGTGGGAAATGCGTATATTTGTAGTGGGTATCGAGTAGGGACGTATCCAGGATTTTGGAGCGGGGGGGGGGGCTGCTTGTTTACGGAGCCCGGCGAACGGGGGGGGGGGCTCAGCCACCCCCTAAAATTTTGCCTATACAGTGACGGAATGGCGCCATTCATAGGCGCCACGCCATGGCGCCGTAGGCGCTAGCGCTATCACCAGAAACCACAATTTATGCATGTAAATACACGTCATATACAGCGACGGGCACACGATAGATAGCTATTTCGGGGATTTGTGTCTGCGGGAACCGATCCACTGATAATAAAGTGTTCTAGGGGAGGAATGCGCGCTTGCGCGCAAAATTTTTGCACCTACCATGAAAAATGTACAAGAAAACTTGCATTTTCCGGGATTTTTTTCGTCTCACCCCGGGAACGGGGGGGGGGGGGGGCTACTTTTTTCAAAGTAAATATACGTAAACATAAACTATTTATTTTTTATTCGTCCTCTTGAGTACAGAAAACGTAAAGTAAGGTTTTTATTACATTTACTCACGAGTAGTGATGGAAAAAGCGCCAGGACTTTGGCGCCAAGCGCCAAAAGCGCCATGGCGCTTTTCCGAACCCCAGCGCCGAGCGCCAATGGCGCCAGAGCAAAATGGCGCCAAGCGCCAAAAGCGCCATGGCGCTTTTCTAGACTACGGCGCCAAGCGCCAATGGCGCCAGAGGATGTTGGCGCCAAGCGCCAATAGCGCCAGCGCCAAAAAAATTTTGCTTCTCATATATGCAGCCATGTTAATGCACTGCTTTTAATTTGTTTTTGGCGTATGATTTAAGTCTACATAAGTCACGTTTGTTATTTTTGTCTTGATATTTTACAGCTGGGTGTATGGGCTAACTATAGCAAACCATCTGAAAAAAGTGCAAAGATTTTTAGGTGTTTTTTAAAATTGCTTTTGGAATTTAGTAGTTTTTCCCCTAAAATAATTTTTACATTTTCAAATGAAGTTTTCAATTTTTTTTGAATACTTTCGATTTTTCTACTAGGATATAGCAGTTTCGAGTTTTGCTAGTCACTTTTGAACACATGATTTTGAGGTTTCAAATTTTGGATTGCCATTGTTGGAATGGCTTCAGAAAGTGATTCCACACCCTGTAAAATCAAGTGTCAAATGTCAAGAAGTAAATGTGATGTAAAATGTCAATCAAAATAAAAAATAACTTATTTTGATTGAACTTTTGACATTTTGCATGACACTTAACAAAGTTGTATTTACGAAATTTTGGATGATGTTTGTTACTTAACTTTACACTTTACAGGGATCCTTTGACCCTGCTTAAACAAAACTGCAAGGAACGAGCTCAGTATAGTGATTGAGCTAAAACCTATGTGAAGAGTGTTACCAGTCCGCTGAATACCGTATTTCCGCCAATTACCCCCCAGAGTGAAAATTTTGAGAGAAAAACGTGAAAAATGCAACAATAACCACCATTTATAAGTTTTTACAGCCTTATATAAGGATGAAGATGGTATAAACGATGTTCTAACATAACACAGTGTTTTGAATGTCTGTTATGCATTACCCAGACCACAAACTCATAGTGTCCATGTTGAGGGTGGGGGTATTTCGAGGGGGGGGGGGGGTATTTTGAGGAAATACGGTAGTCACATAAAGCCTTACATAATTCGGATCAGATGGGACAAGTGTTGAATACCGATGCAATCACAGGGACATTGTTTACAAAGTAATCAAGAATAGGGTATGTTGATCCTGGAATACACTTACAGTAGCACATACACTTCTGTAAATTAAATTTAACAGGTCTTTCTGCATAAAATAGTAATGAATTTTTAGTACTTCTTGGCGCTTTTTTGGCGCTTTTTAAAACACTAGCGCCAAGCGCCAATGGCGCCACGGCGTCATAGCGCCAAGCGCCAAAAGCGCCATGGCGCTTTTCCAAACCCCAGCGTCAAGCGCCAATGGCGCCACAGCAAAAAGGCGCCAAGCGCCAAAAGCGCCATGGCGCTTTTTGCTTTGGCGCTAGCGCCAGGCGCCAGCGCCATGGCGCTTTTCCATCACTACTCACGAGTAAACGTGAGTAGACGTACTTTTCACCTGGAAAACGTAAATAAGGGTATTTTTGAGAAATGTCCCCCCCCCATTTTCGCTCAAAACCACTAATTTTATCAGCTTTTGCCTATTTTAAGCAAGCTTTGGCTTTATATGTGCTTATATACCTAAATATTTCCGCTATATTAGCACATTCTCTCCATTTTTCCCTTCTATGCCTTCAAAAATGGATAGAAAAGCCATCTGAAATACGTTGTCCGCACTCGATTACTTTCAAAAAGTATACGCAAAAGCGAGTACAGGAACTTTTTTCAGAGGAAACGTAAAGGTATTACTCTGTACTCGAGTACACGTATTTATCGAGTAACAGTAAATACCGTATTTCTTCTAATAGAAGAGCAGGTCTCCAATAGAAGGGCGTCTCCAATAGAAGTGCGTCTCCAATAGAAGAGCGGTAAAAAGTTGACGAAAAACATGAGGGCAAATCCCTTCCATTAGAAGAAATACGGTAAGTACGTTTTTACAACTATGATTGAAATCAGACAAATCAGGCCCTAAACTCCTGAATACTGACGTTTTGGCAGGATTCAGATTCCGACCCAGAAGTATTTTGCACCTAGATATTTACTTTAGCGATTTTGTATAAGCAATTTATATAGCAATATGCAATTTTTCTCAATTTTTGACCGTCCAACGCCTCAATATTGAACCACAGGAACTCCACCGCCCGACACCCCCAGATACGTTTTCCCCGCGGATTTTATTTCTGTGACATTTTTTCATCCTCCGTTTTCAATGAGAGTGCTACACGAAACATGCAAGCGCATGAAACATTTTGTATCATTACACACGCACACGCGTCTAGATAATAAATACTTTATGTTTTCGTATACTTTGAAAAAAGTTCGGTACTTTTAACCACTCTGAATGCAAAATATACAGTCAGACTAGAATACAAAAATGAGATATCTTTATTTTCGACTTGGTAAACAAAAACATTTACATTGCTTTCGATCCCAATCATTGCGTAATGAAACATGTGCATACCGTATTTCCTCGAAAACCCCTATGTGTAATTGTTTCAGAGTGAGAATTTTGAGGGGGGCTTATTATTTTGTCAGAAATTTTTTGAACTCTTAGTCCGGATTCTCTTTACACTCAATTTGGGGGTATTTCAAGAGCGGGGCTTATAAATTCATAGTGCTCAATTTCATGGGGGTATTTCGAGGAAATACGGTATATTCACGAAGTTACGGACATTCGGTATATTTTACTCGCGGCAAAGAAACAATTTTGTCAACTCATATATTAGCTTATGAGCGCATCTGAGTTTACCGGAATGTATAATTTTTTATCTCCCTAAACTGTACCTAGTTGACGAAAAGCCAATTCCGGTAAACACAAGTGCCGTTCAAAGCTGATATATGAGTTTACTGAATTGTCAGTTTTCCAGCAGTAAACTAGCGTGCACAGCCCCAAAATAAATATTATCACCATCAACTTTTTATTCATAATATTACGGTAACAATGCGCGTGAAGCGCGCGCCCGAAAAATTATTCCCAGCGCCGCGGCCGTCCGATCGATAAACAAAAAAGTCGAGCGAAAAACAAGTTTTGAACCGACCTTCACAACAACCTCCCCGCGTCCCTGCGATCCCCGTCCCTTGTCCATGATGTCCGAAGGAAACGGTAAAAATCACAATAAGCAATGAAGCTTTAGCTAGAAGCTAGTAGAGCGCACAGCGATATCGCTGAAATCCGTACGATAAATCGAGACGAATAGAATGAACTGTTTTCTAACTTTTGCACGCGTTGCGTTGCGTTTCGTTTCGCCATCTTGACGTTCAGGCAATGATATTTGGAAATTGACACTTGAAAACTTTGTTTGTGACACTTGACGACTTGCTGAAATTTATTTTCGTTGATTCATTTCCCGTTCAGCAGGGCAGCTCCCCCCACCCCACCCAAATTGCACCAAATTGCACTTTTCTCTATGCCGCTTAGAAATATGTCATATCCAAAATTGATTTATCTCACAAAAAATAAAGATTCCGTCTCGCGCATGTCGGAAGTTCCCCCGAATCCGCGTCATTTTTTTGCCTTTTTTGTCTTTTTTCGCCTTTTTTTGCCTACTGTACCAACTGTGTGCATTGGCAACTGCACCGCGCGCAGGTATTTTTTTGTAACTCATTACCTAGTAACTTATAATCAGCCACGAGAGGACGCATACAGGGACAGGGGCCACTCCTAGACCCTGTAAAATGTCAAACGAGATTGCCATTTTACACGGCATTTTACATCATATTTTACAATTAGACATTTTGCAGGGTCTGCAATGATTTTACTGATGATTTCACTTCTGCTCATTAGTTTGTTTCGCTAATAAAAAGTTTCGTTGAATGTGTTCTTTTTCTACAAATTGACGTCTCTCCAAATCCCCAGAGCAAACTTGTGAACTTATAGCAGTGTGTATTTGTTCATTGGTCTCATTGCATTGCTATCAAATCTACCATATCGCAGCTGAATACATAAACAAAAAAGCACTAAGGAATATTTTTCTCTCGCTGCATTTCATACCCCCAATACTTTTTCGATTTGTTGTCCAATTTTCCGTCTGACTGTATTCATCACAATACGGTAGCAATCTTTGTGTAGCATAGTTGTTAAAACGTATTTACTTTTTTTCGATAAATACGTATACTCCGTCTATAAATACGTCTATTAATGAGTACGGAGTAAATACGTTTACGTTTCCTCCTAAAAAAAGTTCCGGTACTCGCTTTTACGTATACTTTTTGAAAGTACTCGAGTACAGAAAACGTATTTTAAAATCACCTTTTATATAGATTTTTAAAGGCATTGAAATGAAAAAAGGGAGAAAATATGCTAATAATATGGGAAACTAGTCGAAAATGGGTGTAAACCCAAATATATAGTCAAAATTGCATAAATAGGCAAAAAGTTATGAAAATGAGTGATTTTGAGTGATGATTTTGGCAAAATTTCTCAAAAGTACTCACGTTTACGTTTTCTGAGGGGAAAAGTACGTTTACTCACGTTTACTCATGAGTAAAAGTATAAAAATTACTTAACGTTTTCTGTACTCAGGGGGTGAGTAAAAAATAAATACTTTACGTTTATGTATACTTTGAAAAAAGTTCGGTACTTTTAACAACTCTGTTGTGTAGCTGCAGACCGAACAGGGGGCACTCCCAGACCGTGTAAAATAGCAAACTTTTGCCATTTTGCAGGGCATTTTACATGACTTTTGACACTTTGCATGACATTTGACATTTTACAAAGCATTTTACAGGGTCTGGGAGTGGCACCAGCACAGCCAACAAGACAACTTACAACTTTCATTGTTTTCTGATTGTAAGCACAGTTACAGCACAGCATGCGTATTTACTTTTACTCAAAAGGTATGCATACTCGAGTACCGAGTAAATATGCATACGCATACTTTGAAAAAAGTATCTGTACTCACCTGTACGCTTACTTTTTGAGAGTACTCGTAAAAGTAATTTTACGTAGTACAGAAAAGTAATATTTGCGAGTACAGAAAGAGTATTTTTTCCATTCGAGACCCCTGCTTTTCATAAAGAATACTTATAAATAGAATGAAAACACATCTTTGTTGTCAAACGTAAACATTCAAAAAGCTCATTACTACATTTCCCAGGAAAAAAAAGTAATTTTATGCGCTTCTACGCTTTCTTGAGAAAAAAAATACTCGCAATTACGCTTTCTGGGAGAAAAGTATTTTACTCAATTTACTCGCGAGTAAAAGTGAAAAAATTTCTACTTTACGCTTTCTGTACTCGATGGGTGAGTAAAAACAAAATACTTTACGCATACTTTGAAAACGCATACGCATACTTTGGTTTGGTTTGGTACTTATAACAACTCTGTGTGTAAGTGAGCTGAACCTAGATCTATCACTGGTCACTCTATTATTCTTATCATTCTGCGCTGATTTACTAATTTTCCGCGACACTCGATGCAGGTACCTATATTTTTATTTGTCCCATGTGCTTTTGCTTCATGTCGCTGGGTGGATTCTACTTTGTGCCCACCCACCCAAAAGTTACGTTCAAATTGAATTCATAATTGCATCTTGTATATTTTTGGCGCTGGTGTCGTTTATATTCCAAGAAAATTGTAATTACCGTATATCCTCGGATAAGTCCCCCGGGGAGTTAATTTTTCGTCAGAAGTTTTTAAGGGGGAGTTATTCGAGAAGGGGGAGTTATTCGAGGGGGAGTTATTTTTTCGTCAGAAGTTTCAGTAAAATGTACATATGATTGTATGAATACTGCACAAATGGGGAAAATTTGGTAACATAAATTGTTTGTAGGAATATAAACTTCAGAATTCAGGAGCAAAATCGATGCTAGTGAACTTTAGCTGCAAGATAATACATATACCGTATTACCTCTAATATAAGGTATACCTTATATTGTTTTCGTCAGATTTTTAAAGCCAAAAGTTATACCTTTTATTAGAGGGTACCTTATATTAGAGGGTACCTTCAATTTTTTCCGCCAGATTTTCGTCTGGTCAACAATTTAAAGTTTCTCTTCGAGTGAATAGTGCCGTCGTAAACTGACACACTTTTCAGCGGCGGAAGTCGACAAAGAGTCATCGCAGTGCCCTTCAGCACCATTTCTTCATTTTCCGCTATGTTTAGCAACCGTTTTTATTATTTTGCGTGTTTTGGCACGCAGCCAGCTGTGCCTTATTAGAGGTATGCCTTATATTAGAGGGTACCTTATATTTATTTCGTCGCGTTCAAAATAGCCAAAAGTTATACCTTATATTAGAGGGTACCTTATATTAGAGGGATGCCTTATATTGGAGGTAATACGGTATTTACATATTAAATACATAAAACGTTTTTTTGTAAATGTGAAATGTTTTCTACCCATCAAAGTGGGGGGAGTTATTCGAGAGAATATTCGGGGTCTTATTCAAGGATGTACGGTACATTTAAAAATTCATATCAAAGTTATGAAAATTGTATTTGCGTTCAGAAATGCCCATGTCTCTGTCACGTATAAATTTGTGACCACTTCTATCATCGTTTGAAAAAGTCACTTATCGATTGCCCCGAAAAGCTACACCCGGTCAATCGATATTGTTGCTCAATCAGGGGATCTGGTTCCCGTGTGAATACTTAGCACATTTTGTGTAGGAATTGGTCTGTTTCGGAATTATTAGGACAACGGTCACTTTTGCACAGCAGGGGTCTAGAATGGGGGGTTGGGGGGGTTACCCAGCCCCAACCGCCCAGCTATCTATCTATCCCGGAGGCAAAATTTTGGGCTACTTACTACCCCCTAACCCCCCCCCCCCCAAATCGCTCAGCTAGCTACCTATCTGGAGCAATTTTTGAGGAACTATACCCCAATTTTCGCTCAAAATCGCTATTTTTCATACATTCTTATAGACTTTCACCTCCAATCTCATGAGTTTTTGTTCAAAATTATGATTTACCTATTTTCAGCTATTTTAGTACTATACGCTTTTGTATACTGATTTTGAGCTATTTTACACCTACTTTTAGCAATTTTTCTCCCTTTTCTTCATTCTACACCCTGAAATAGCCTAGACATTGAACCACCACAACCCCCCCTAACCCCCCAACATTTTTTCAGCTATCTATCACTCTGGAGGAGCGATTTGCTATCTATCCAACCACTCAGAGGGTCAAAATTCAAAATACCCCGGCTGCACAGGCACAATGAAAAACTTAGGCTTTGGGGAAAACATCACAGTCGATGAATTACTGTATTTCTTCTAATAGAAGGTGAAGGGCTCCCTTCTATTTATTTCACCATTTTTTCAGCCAACTTCATGTTCTGACAACGGTTTTCAAAGTATTATTTATGTCACAGACAATTCACAAAATAAATGATGATTCATACAGTTCATTCAACCTTTGATCTTAAAATACCAACAAAGCAATGGACAAAAGCCAATAAAAAATTGTATTCACTGGCTTTTTATTTATTTTGTGGCCCAAAGAAAGTCAAAAACTGTACCTGCTATTGAACTCCAAGTGTTGAACTTTTTGTGAATGTGAATGTAAATGTTATGTAATTATTTTTCACCCAACCCTGAGTACAGAAAACATTTTTTAGAAAGAAACAGAAAGGATTTTTTCACTTTTACTCTGAGTAAGTGTGAGTCAAATACTGTTTTACACTGGTAAACATGTGTGTATTTTTGAGAAAATGTGACTCAAAATCACAAATTTTCATATTTTTTACCCATTCTCACCTTCAAATTTCTTAGTTTGACTGCTTGTTGTCAATCTTCAGCTATTCTTGACTATTATTCACTTCTTGCTGGAGATTTTTTTTCAGTGGTTCACAGTTTTCCCAAAGGTGGACTTGTTCAAAATGTGAACTTTGAAGAAGGATTATTTGAAAATGTGATTAAGAATGGGCAATTGATCTTGAAAATTATCATAATCTAATGACAAATGTGTAGGACCATTTATGTATGCCTTTTCCATGGTCAATGAAATTTATAATTTGGAGTTAATTATCAACCTTTAGAAGTGGTTGCCTCAGATGGATTGTTTGGCAGCAATCACCACTTATAACTATCAAATGTTTCCATCACCATGAAATGTAAGCTGAAATTATGACTTGTCTGATTCAGGAGTTTGTGGATAATTTGTGTTGTAAGAAGCATGAGGAGTAGGGATAGAAAATAGTCTTTTTTAGATGACTCAAACTGATTTTCGAACTGTTTTTACTCATCATTTAGCAGTATTGAAGAAAAACAACATGTTATAAAAAACTATTTTACCATCCATATTGGCGCTACGCACGCTAGTTTACAGCCAGATATTGGTAAACTCATAAATCGGCTGTGAACACATTTGAGTTTACCAGAATGACGTATCTGTCAACTGCAGTTGATGGGGATACCGAATAACTCATTCCAGTAAACTCAAAGGCATGCAAAGCCGATTTATGAGTTTACCAAAATCTGGCGGTAAACTAGCGTGTGCACGCGCATTGTGAACAAAATTTTACACCACAATCGAGAGAAAAAACTTGGATGCGTTTCATGCGTGCAGCTTTTGTTTTCCTTGCTCTACTTGTTCTCTAAAAATGACACTGTCCCAATTATTCTGGAACAGACCAGTAGTCAGTCGTGCAGCGGCTGCGGTAGCGCATTTTGATTGCGCCTGTGATAAATATGTGCTGGTGTATCCATTTGCTTGGCGCTGCGCACTTTCAATTGACACGTTTTGCTGCCCTAATCCGCAGTGCGACGGCCCCCCGCTGCCGCTCTGTCGCCCCTCAAATAAAACAACTGAATAGGTGTATCAGATGGGGGCCGTCTTTGCGAACACTTTGTATTTTTAAAGTTTTCTGGTTCCCCGATCCTTCGTTGAGACTCTGTTAAAAACGATATAAATATTTTGAAGTTTTTATTTCTGCGTATATTTATTTATGTCTGAAAAGTTTTTTTCAAATTCAGGTTTCGAAGTTGCCGACGGCGACACGAAAAGGCTGCTAAATACATTTAATTCGGACAAAATTCGACAATTTGTCTGCGATCAGGTTCCAATTCTAAATGTGGACAAGTGGCGAGAAAAGTGTAAGGGAGAGTGGCAAATGGTAAGTTGAGCGACGGATCGTTTTGTTAACAAATTTGTCATTTTTTGGTTACTTTTCACCTCATTGAATTGGGGCCGGGAAAGTGTTTGGGATTTTATTTTACATTTTCTAACTGCGTTCGTTTATTCCACTGGTGCTTGTTTGTACCTCTTTGAAAAACCCTTAAATGCTAAGTTTGCAACATTTTTCTTTCGGTATTTGACACTTTTTCCTTCTTTTCATCCAACAAATAAGTAGAAAATATACATTCGGAAATTGGTTTGGGTACGCCGTACAGAACCCCTTTTGTTATGACCTTCTCGGATGTGGGGTTCCTGTGGGAGGGTTTCTGGGTTTGTACAACGAAACAAAGCTCTACTTTAGTTGCACGTTGTGTAGCCATTGTTGTGCTCGATTAACAAACTTGTGTTTTGTGTAGATCTCTCGCTGTCGTTGGATGTGAACCGATGCAATGTGCCCAATGAAACGTTGGCCCTGCGCCAAGTGACTCCCAAACGCGTCTCAGAGACTGGCGTGATATGACGTATTTTTAGTGATTATCTGTGCCATTTGTCATTGTGATCTTCGATCAATTTTTTTTCTTTTCCTTTGCCGCCTTTGATGTTTGGTCAATTATGAAGAATGAATACAAAATTGAATGTGGTTGAAAAGTGAGATTTATTTAATGTACCCTACATCCTCGAATAAGACCCCAGAGAGCTATTTTTTCGTCAGATTTTTTGAGGGGGACTCATTCAAGGGGGGGAGATGTTTTTCCTCACCTCGCCAACAGGGGGAGTTATTCAAGGGGGGGAGATGTTTTTCCTCACCTCGCCAACAGGGGGAGTTATTCGAGGGGGGTCTTATTCGAGGATTTCCGGTACTTCGCTGGTTCACACAACCATTTGCATATACCTAAATCTAGCTGCTTGTTAATTTTTCTTACCTGGGAGTCCAGCTGCACTTTACAGCCCTGTCAAGTGACACATTTCACGCACGCATAATCGTGTTCATTTCTGTTTAAACTTTTCTGTTTCACCGTTTATTTTGAATTTGTCACTTTACTTGGCCGGTCATTTCGTGGAAGTGTGATTGTTCAGCTAAATTATGATACTATTTCAGCCAATCTGCGTTTGTGCTCAGACGAACTTGGCTTAGAATTGCGCATACGCTCGGAACTCGGCACTGCCCCCAGAGATCAGTATTGATGCGAAGGTTTATTTTTTCCCATTTTTTGTTTTCCCCCGTGTTTTGTGTTTTGGATCACGGATGGACGGCCCCCGGAGTCCCCCCCGATACCCACTATTGTGTCACTGCACTTGCACTTTGTGGCTAGTATCCGCTCCGCATGTCGTGTCTGCGAAAATGCCCAGACTTTCCACATAAATGAACAAGTTAAAAACCGGTAGATTTTTACATTCAACATGACACGAGTAGTTTTAAACTGAATGGACTAATCTGAGTGCGTTTTTACAGTAAGATGATTGTGTACTTTCATGAGATTTCTAACGAAAGGACCCCCACCCACAAATCAGCCCCCCTCCCCACTCAAATTTACCACCCCCTCAAAGTTTGTACGCCAAGTAATGCTATTTGTATTTTGAGGAAATTCAGATATTTGTGACTGTCAATTTGCCTGAAATTCGTTTTGAACGTTTTGCTATTATTAAATTGAACACAGTTTTCTCTCGCTGTTAATAAATTCTGGAACAGCATCAAATTCAAAAATTAAAAAACGTTCCTCAATTTGTTAACTTTTGTCAACCACCGACATACGTAAACTGGTGCTAATTCCGTAAAGTGGAGAAGTGAAAAACCATTTTAAGCGAGAAGTAATAAGTGAAATGACATGTGATGTGAAGTAAACTTTTCACGTCTCATTTCACTTCTAAACCATTTTTTACTTCTCCATTTGCGGAATTGACAGTGGACAATGGACATGCAGGTCACCGATAGTAACACTGTACTGCATGGCTGTGGTGCGATGGCAGAGCCGCTGCGAGTGCACGGGACACAGCGGCGCTGCCCAAGTACATCCCGCTGCTGACTGCCAACGCTGAACAACTGCTGACTGGTTCGTCTGTGTTTACATGCATTTTGTCCCAGTTCTGTGTCAACACTCGTGATGGCGATGACCCTGTGCCGGTACACATGTAAACCCGCTGCACATGTAGGCACACTGCACATGCAGATTACGCGATGCAGATTACGTCGCATTGTCACTTTGTTGCATTGTCAATGGTCACGTGATTGTGACATTGCGAGTGTAAATACGTTAGTGCATCAAAATGAATCACACAATCAAAAGTGTTTTGAGTAGGTTTACATGTGAAGGGTGTGCTTCTAAAAGTACCGATCTACAAAAAATTGATTTTGAGATAATCGCGATTGAATGTTTGGGGTATGCAATACCCATACATGGGTATTGGGTACAGTTATTTTGGGTATGGGTATTTAGGGCATATTGTTGGGTATCCACATGCATGGGTATAATTTTTGATTATACACATAACACTAGCTATATAAAACTTTGTGATAGTGATGCCATTAATTTACTGTAGATCGGTACTTTTATAGGCACAATTAGGAAACCTTTACGAACATCGGTACTTTTAAAAGAACAAACTGTAGATCGGTACATTATGAAAGCACAAATAGTTGCATTTCATGTACATCGGTACTTTTAAAAGCACATTTTTTAAAGAACACATTTCTATTGCAGATCGGTACTTTTAAAAGCACAAAATGTAGATCGGTACTTTTAAAAGCACATTTAATGACAACAATACATTTTGATCGCAGATCGGTACTTTTTGAAGTACAAAATGTAGATTAACCTAATTTTATGTTCAAATTGCGTTTTTTTCTGCATAACGGTTCTCTCACGGGTACATCTACAAAATTGTGAATTTTTTAAAGAAAATTTATATTGCAAATAAAAACTAAAATTTGCATAACAAAAATTATTTGCAAATCGAAAATTCTAATTTTGTATATGCTAGTAGACGTGTTTGATTGAAATTGAAATTTTGATTAGCACAAGTAAAAAGAATATTTTTCTGAAAATTGAAATTTCGATTCGCGTGTGCAAATAGATGCTACCATCCATATTACCTCGAAATACCCCCATGGGGGTATATTTTTCACCAGCAAAACTTGAGGGGTGTTTATTCAAGGTCTGAGTTTTTATTTCATTAGAAATTTTCGTAAGGATCGTAGTAAATAGTAGGCATTTGTGTACCCAAAACGGGTAATAAATGCATCCAAACAGGATATATTTGGACATTAAAATGCCCTGGGGTGATTCAAGGAAATACGGTAAATACATTTTGCCAAATTGAAAATTAAAGTTGCACATGCAAATAGAAAAATAATAATCGAATCTGCTTTTGCAAATCTGCAAGGAGGATTTTTATTGTAAGTGTCATGTAAACTTTCGATTTCCAAAAATATATCTACCGTTCTTCTAATAGAATGGCATACATTGGCATAGAACGGCATATGGCAAGCAAATATGTTACATGCAGATCGGTACTATTATAAATAATGGTTTTGTTTTCATTTCGATGAAAACTGTTTTTTATCCAATTTGTGCTTCTAAAGGTACCGAACTACAGCAAAAAAATAAAATTTAAAAATTTGTGCAAATACAAGTACCAATCTGCATGCAGATCGGTACTTTCAGAAATAACGGTTTTCGCTTCATTTTGATGGAAACCGTATTTTTATCCTATGTGTGCTTCTAAAAGTACCGATCTACATGCAGATCGGTACATTCAGATTTACCATTTTGACTTGATTTTGATGAAAAACGACCCTTTTTATAATGTGTGCTTCTAAAAGTACTGATCTACATCGCTAAAAAATAAAAATTTAAAATCTGCAAATAAAAGTACTGATGTACATGCAGATTGGTACTTTCAGATTTACCATTTTGGCTTGATTTTGATGAAAAACTACCCTTTTTATAATGTGTGCTTCTAAAAGTACTGATCTACATCGCTAAAAAATAAAAATTTAAAATCTGTGCAAATAAAAGTACTGATCTACATGCAGATCGGTACTTTCAGATTTACCATTTTGGCTTGATTTTAATGAAAAACGACATTTTTATAATGTGTGCTTCTAAAAGTACCGATCTACATCGCTAAAAAATAAAAATTTAAAATCTGTGCAAATAAAAGTACCGATCTACATGCAGATCGGTACTTTCAGATTTACCATTTCGGCTTGATTTTGATGAAAAACGACCTTTTTTATAATGTGTGCTTCTAAAAGTACCGATCTACATCGCTAAAAAATAAAAATTTTAAGTCTGTGCAAATAAAAGTACCGATCTACATGCAGATCGGTACTTTAAGAATTACCAAAAAAAAATGTGCATTTGAATGTACCGATCTGACATCGGTACTTTCAGAAAAACAATTTCTTTCATTGTAGATCGGTACTTTTATCAGTACAAAAAAAGCACAAAACGAGTTTGTGCTCTGAAAAGTGCCGATCTGACATCGGTACTTTCAGAAGCACAAAAAATAATGTGCAGATCGGTACTTTTAAAAGAACAATTTTAGAAAAAGTGTGTAGATCGGTACTTTGTAAGATACAAAACCTGAAAAAGCTTGTAGATCGGTACTTTTAAAATTTCAGAAAATGTTTTTTGTTATTTTTTGGCATTTTTCGACCCCCCGTATCTCAAAATGTATTTTCACACCCCCCACTTTTTTAAATTTTTTTTGAAGCGCTTTCCTATGGGGACCCCAAAAATGGTCTTAACTCAAAATCGACAAATTTGTAGATCGGTACTTTTAGAAGCACACCCTTCATGTGTACTAGGCCACACCCAGTAGGACATGGGCCTTAATTTTTTTTGGGTGTGCTGATACACAATTCACATCACTTGCGCTGCTTTCGCTGCTCGCGTTTTATTTGCACTTAATTACATTTTTTACTGTATAAGTTTCACCATATTTATAGGTTATGTCTTTACACATTGCAAGTTGGGCCGCATGCATTCCAAAATTTACTTTGGAAAATCAAAGGTGTACTCAGTATCATATTTTTGAGTCTATTGTGTGAATCTTTTATTTTCTGCGTGCGTCACAACAACACACTTTGTGCATTTTTCAGTTTGGATAAAACTGGGACTTCGGATCGTGTAGGCTATCTGTATTGGGTTCCTTTTTGAACCGTCATGTTCAGCATACATTGTTCTATTTGCCCCATTGGCTACTTGTGGCAGTGACCAGTGGTCAGCATTGTTGCAAGTTTGAGCTGTGTAGCTGGTGGTGCAGAGCCCAGCTGGTGGCACAGCAGCGCGGCCCAGCCCGGGGCAGTTGCATTGGCTGTCCCACTGACCTCCACCCAGCCAACGCAGCTGCTGCCCCTGGCTGTGCCCAGTGTTCTGCTCCGTGCTCCAGCTGCTCACCTGCACCCTGCGCCAACATCAGTTCTTGGTGCTTGCTTCAATTCTCAACTAGGGTTCAAATGATATGACTTTTCCATGTTGATATTCGATAATTTTTTTTGAAACTCGATATCGATATGATATGGATATTCAATATAAAATATGGTCGATATTCATTATTTTCGATATTCCATATTGTGATTTCCTTTTGGTATAGCAAGACATATTTCAAGTGGCTTATTGTATTTTCATGTGCTTCCACACATGATAATAATCTCTTTACTGAAATGTGAATGGTTCAAGTGATTCTAACAAGGTTGACATCACTCAAAAGTAGAAAATGTAAGAAAAACATGATGAGTGAAAGTGTATCAGCCATACAACCATTGGTAGAGATTACAGTTCATACTTATAACCCAATTACTTAAGGGCACGATGCAAAAAAATGGCATATCAGCATTTTCTGGCTTCAAATTTAGCACTCCAACAAAAATGACATTATACATTTTGTACTTTTACTCATCAAATAAAATACACATGAGATCAATCACAAATATCTCAAAATGAAAATAATAAATTAATTTAGGGACACAATACAGGTTCAATATATCGAAAAAATGGTCCGTATTCGATAATTTTTCAAAATTTTCGATATTCGATTTTTTTTCAAAAATTACGATTTCGATATTCGATATTAAAAATTAGTCGATATCCAATATTCAATACGATATATTATTTGAACCCTATTCTCAACTCATCATGTGCTTGCATTTTCATACATTTCTTTCTCATTGCTGAAACTCATGCGGATTTTGAAAATTTCATTGCTGCTAGGGTTGTGACTGAGCTACTGTGCTGCACAACTCTGGTACTATGCTGGTGACATATGTATTTCACTGACAAACTACACAGCCGCGCGGCAAATGGAGACTATGCAACTGGGCAGGGGCATGTGCCCATCCAAATGCACACACAGAGCACAGTGGGGTCCAGCCCTGCAGGGGGGTGTTGCACTTTGGTGTGTCTACCCACTGACACACGGAAATGCAAAACCTTCCAGCAAAACAGGACCACTGTGGCTGGTTTGCTTGCAGTCAGATTGCACCCACTTTTTATATGCACTGAAACTGATTGTGACATTGTGAATGAAGTTGCTGCAAGGGTAGTAACCAAGCTGCTGCGCTGCTTTGGGTGAGGCTTGTACAGTGTGCGTGGCTGCACAAGTGCATGCAGACATCTGGCTTGGGCAGTGTGCAGCTGCAATGCACCAATGTACAGCCCAATGGAGGGTGCCCTATTGTTTGTGTGCCTACCCACCTACTCAACACACAGCCAATATGAGACCCTTCCATGTTGTTTTCATTTGGTGTCAGCTCTGCACACTGCTTCATTTTCTCCTATTATTCTGACAAGTGACTGAGTGAAATGTTGTTCTACTTGTTATGTGTACTGAAGTGGTAATCTGGATGGTGGCATATAGTACATTCTGCTGGCTGAATTCCACCAATGAGTCATGCCAGTGGATAGGTGCCCTATTGTCTGTGTGCCTACCCACTCACTTGACACACAGCCAATATGACACCCTTCCACATGGCTTCCCCTCAGTGCCACCTCAGCACACTGTTTCCACATTTCTTCCCATTTTCTGACATGTGGCTGAGTAAAATGTAATTTAAACAATTATACTCACTGTATGTATTACTGTAGTAATCTGGCTGGCAGCTTATGTGCTGCTGGCTGAAATGCGCGTAACTTTCAACCCCAATGGAGGGTGCCCTATTATCTGTGTGCCTACCCACTCACTTGACACACAGCCAATATGACACCCTTCCGCATGGCTTCCCCTCAGTGCCACCTCAGCACACTGTTTCCACATTTCTTCCCATTTTCTGACATGTGGCTGAGTAAAATGTAATTTAAACAATTATACTCACTGTATGTATTACTGTAGTAATCTGGCTGGCAGCTTATGTGCTGCTGGCTGAAATGCGCGTAACTTTCAACCCCAATGGAGGGTGCCCTATTGTCTGTGTGCCTACCCACTTACTTGACACACAGCCAATATGACACCCTTCCACATGGCTTCCCCTCAGTGCCACCTCAGCACACTGTTTCCACATTTCTTCCCATTTTCTGACATGTGGCTGAGTAAAATGTAATTTAAACAATTATACTCACTGTATGTATTACTGTAGTAATCTGGCTGGCAGCTTATGTGCTACTGGCTGAAATGCGCGTAACTTTCAACCCCAATGGAGGGTGCCCTATTATCTGTGTGCCTACCCACTCACTTGACACACAGCCAATATGACACCCTTCCACATGGCTTCCCCTCAGTGCCACCTCAGCACACTGTTTCCACATTTCTTCCCATTTTCTGACATGTGGCTGAGTAAAATGTAATTTAAACAATTATACTCACTGTATGTATTACTGTAGTAATCTGGCTGGCAGCTTATGTGCTGCTGGCTGAAATGCGCGTAACTTTCAACCCCAATGGAGGGTGCCCTATTGTCTGTGTGCCTACCCACTTACTTGACACACAGCCAATATGACACCCTTCCACATGGCTTCCCCTCAGTGCCACCTCAGCACACTGTTTCCACATTTCTTCCCATTTTCTGACATGTGGCTGAGTAAAATGTAATTTAAACAATTATACTCACTGTATGTATTACTGTAGTAATCTGGCTGGCAGCTTATGTGCTGCTGGCTGAAATGCGCGTAACTTTCAACCCCAATGGAGGGTGCCCTATTATCTGTGTGCCTACCCACTCACTTGACACACAGCCAATATGACACTTTTCCACAAATATGTAAAAAATACACAGCAGAAATACACTAATAATGCCGCCCATGTATGGGTGGAATGGTCCAGTAGTGTGCAGACTTTGTGCACATCACATAAAAAATGCGTACAAATGTGGACCACAGATATGAGTATAATGTTACCCCTGATAAATACCCGTTACATTTCTCAACCAAAAATTTTTAGCATAAACATACTGGTGAAAAATTACAACAATTATATTAAAAACACATGCGAACACATGTGAAAAGTTTTTATGGTCTTAAACTGTAAACCTAGGCTGATCAGCCAAAAGCTGCGACTAAGACAAGTCCGGTTGCATCAAACTTTTCAAATATACACTCTGGTAAAGGTGCCGATGCAAAATTGTGTGGAAGGTTGCCTGATAAAATTTGTGCAAGAGCAACCTATAGTGGAAGTCTGCAGAAATTCTGGCTGTATCATGTTTTACCTTTTCACATATAGGGATCCACTGGAAAAACTCACAGCACATCAAGTAATTCAACACTCTAGCCAACCACTCACAAATATAACTATTGTATTGTGGTAACTATCGCTTAGAACTACCAGAAATGAAAATTGGAATGGTTCTACATCACCTGGTGACGCGCTTTTTGTATCTTCACAGAAACACAGTTCACTTACCTACCTTATTTTGATGGTCAAAATTCTTTGGCATCACAACAGAAAACTGGAAGGTTGCCAATTGCAAGATTCTGTTGTTATTTTGGTTGCTGGTTGAGAGGTTTCTTTTCCCGTTACTATTTGTTGCTGGTATTCACTGTCTCAAGCAGTTGAATTTTTTGCATATTTTCTGTCTGTTTATCGATTTTTTTTTGGTTGATGGACTCTAATACCAACTTTTTGGCTCATAAATATTTGAAACACTGTAAATATTTTTCCATTTACAACATCACAATATTTTGAAGAACTTCCTAACAAGATGGTGAATCCTTTCATTAATTCAGAGAGTCTTCAAGTCGAATTTTCTGCATTCCACAGACATTTTTATAATGTTTGTGGAAGGGTACATTAAAAGATTTAAAATCCCAAATGCAACTCTTTCCGAGCTTATGGCAGCATTTTTTCCTTTGTGGACTTGGACATTTGTTCATTTTCCAGTATCAAGCTACTGCATAAATACCATTCATCACTGTGTTATCGAATTCAGAGTACCTATCTGTGTCATTCTTTTTCCCAATGTTTCCAGCAAAACATCCCAATTCGAAAGTTGGTATTTTGAACATTTTTATCACCTGCTCTTCTTTAGCAAGCCATCCTCTTTCATACCGATACAATTCTCCACATTGGTATAATTTATTTTGAGTGATTTTCAATTTCCCGCCTGCCGTTGTCCCATTGATGGTCAACTTGGGCTGGACCTCTTATCGATTTTATCTGGATTTTTTATCACTATTTGGACTGTGGTGCGCTGCCACTGGCCATTTTTCTATTCGCGTAGACATTTGATTTCACTGGTGCATCAGTGAAAGAGATTCAAGTTTTGTTTGGCTACTTATTGCATTTTGCATTTCGGCAAACTTGTTGCAGTTGGTTGTGGTCGCACTTAGTGTTTTTTTGTGCATTGGCAAGGTGCACTTTTTATATTTAGCAAGCTGTCTGCGTGTCAACTGATTTTCTGGCGCGTACTGGCTGAGTTGACAGTTAGGCACTTAGTTTTATCGCTGCATATCTTCAAATTTCATGGCATTTCGATTTTGTTATGCTGACGGCTACTTTTAAAGATTTTTCACAATTCGTGTTTACCTATTTACATATACCTAGTCGATTTTCACACTGGCAGAGGTTTTATATATTTAGTCATGGGTTTTTTGAGTGTGGAGTTTCATTTGATCATTTTATTTTCGTGTGATTGTCTTTTTGTCATTATCTCGAATTCTCGATCTCTTAATGCACTGCTTTTTCGAAATTTATTTTTACTCAGTGAATGGCTTGAATTGCACTGAATTTCACCATAATTCGACGAATAAAGTTTTGTTTAGAAGAAAGACGATGGATAAATTCTGTGCTAAATTGATCTCATAGTGAAAGCAACGCATTGTGAGCAAAACCGTGGATTTCATTAAATTGGTGTTTTACGGTATTTTTTCATTATTAAGATGAGATAAGGGATTCAGTATATGGTGTTTGTATTTTAGTTCAGTATGTCTTCATTTATACCTTCCAAATTCTCAAATTGTTTAAAAGGCTCATCAGGGGTATGAAAGGGGTGGTTGGGGGGGGGGGGGGGATCGCCCAGCTATCTATCTATCTCGGAGCTCTCAGCTATATATCTATCTCGGGGGCAAAATTTTGGGCTACTATCCCCTAACCCCCCCCCCTCTCCCGCAAATCGGCCGGCTTTCTACGTCGGAGCGGATCTGGAGCGATTTTTCAGAAACTATACCCCCTATTTTCGCTCAAAATCGCCATTTTTTGACCTTTTATAATAGATTTTCACCTCCAAAATCCCTAGTTCATGTTCCTTTTCGCCTATTTTCAGCTATTACTAGTAGTATATGAAGGGTGTGCTTCTAAAAGTACCGATCTACAAAAAATCCATTTCGAGATAATCGCAATTGAAAGTTTGGAGTATGCAATACCCATACAGCGGTATTGGGTACGGGAATTTTGGGTAAGGGTATTTCGGCCATATTGTTGGGTATCCACATGCATGGGTATAATCATTGATTATACACATAACACTAGCTATATAAAATTTAGTGAATTATATTTTTGTAGTACAGTACATTTTAAAGGAACAAATTGGTAATAGCATGTAGATCGGTATTTTTTAAAGCACAAAATCAGACAGCTGTAGATCGGTACTTTTACCCATAATAAAAAAGCACAAAATTAGACGCCGATCTGACATCGGTACTTTTAGAAGCACAAATAATTATGTGCAGATCGGTACATTTAAAAGAACAATTTTGAAAAAAGTGTGTAGATCGGTACTTTTAAAGACACAAAAGCTGAAAAAGCTTGTAGATCGGTACTTTTAAAATTTCAAAAACTGAATTTTGCGATTTTTTTGCTTTTTTCGACCCCCCATATCTCAAAATTGAATTTCGCACCCCCCACATATTATATATTTTTTTGAAGCGCATGTTTATGGGGACCCCAAAAATGGTCCTAACATAAATTTGAAAAATTTGTACATCGGTACTTTTAGAAGCACACCCTTCATATGCTCTCGTATACCTATTTTGAGCTATTTTACACCTACTTTTAGCGATTTTTCTCCCTTTTCTTCCTTCTACACCCTGAAAAAGTCTGTATATCGAACCCCCGCAACATCCCCCCCACCGAACCACCCAACCCCCCCCCCCCAAACCCCTCTCCCCACCCCCCCCCAACCCCCCCAAATTTTTTTCCAGCTATCTATCTATCCCGAAGGCCGCTCAGCTATCTACCAAACCCCCCGGAGGGCCGAAACCTCGAATACCCCTGAGGCTCATGGATAATTTGAGCTATTTATCCCCCACCGCATTACGCTCTATACTAGCCGATCTTTTTTGGCTGCCGCCCAGAAAAATGAAACATGAAAATTGCACTGTGAAGCGGCATTTGATGTATACTCGGCGAACCTGATAATGTGCACTCGCACTGATTTATGTCTCTTGCAGAGTTGCGAAAGTGTATTTACGCTTACCCAAAGTACCCGGGTACTAGGGATTTATATTTACGCTTACACTTACACTTTCCAAAAATACCAGTATTAACAACTCTGGTCTCTTGTTGGAACTGTGCCAATAATAATTAGGGCATGCAATCCTTGTAAAAAGATGAAAAAAGTAATTGTTGTGGATGTGTTACGTATAACGTTATTACAGGAATGAATTTCGTCAACTTTTTATGACAATCACATGCGTTACACATTGTTGGCAAGCTTCTAGCGGGAACCACGCGTGCAAGGTGTAAAGTAACTGGCGTATACTGTTTATCAGCGTAAATATATCAAATTTGAACGCGTATTTAACAGTGATCTCTTTTTTATACACTCTATTTTGTTGTGGTTTTTTTGTCATTCCATTTATTTGTGCAAATTCTGTTCATTAGCCACTGAGTAACTATTCTATGCATATTTGTTTGTATTTTATGTGTACTGATCGGACTGCATGCTTTACAGACATTCAATGGGTAAATTTTTATGAAAAATGACAATTTTCATGTGGAACTGTAGATTTCAGCGTAAAGCTTGCAGTCAGTAGACTTTGCGTTGTATTTCGTTGTGTTTCAATAAAATAAAAAAACCTGTAACGTGATGTGAATAACGATGGCAAACCCCCTGAAAAAAGTATTTAAATTTTTAAGTGTTTTTTTCCAAAATGACTTTTCGAATTTTCGAATTTTTTTCCAAAATACTTTTCCAATTTCGAATTTAGTTTTCGAATTTTCGAATTTTTGAATCTTTTCGTGCAGTTTTCGATTTTTTTGGGGTCGTTTTTGAATTTTTGGGAATACTTTTCGAATTTTTTTTAGTTAAACATTGAATTTGAAGCTATAAGCATCTTTAAGAGTCTGTTTTAGCAGTACTAAAGTGCCGCGGTTGCGATAGTTGCTCGGTGCATTCCTCAACTTATGTGTCAGGTCTGCCTGGGGCAGGGGCCAGATTTAATTCTCCCTACAGATTTGTAGGGTAGGGCGTACGCCCGATAGATTTTTTAAAGTTCAGCCGCATCGACTCACATGCACCGAGAGCAAGACGGTTCGTAAAATATACGAAACCATCCCTTAAGGTCGCCGATATTGCAATATGACGTATATCACTTCGAATTTGGCACGGAAATCATGATTTCGTCATTTCATGGCCGTCGGTCAATTCGTTTTTTATTTTATTTTGTCGGGCGGGTTACTCGCATAAGTCGCGCTTTTGTGTAGTCAGGTGGTCACTTTTTTAGTGTTCACTGCCTACAACCGAAACCATGAGGGCAGCGACAAGAAAGAAATGCATGCACGAGCGTACAAAAGCGTGACTTATGTGAGTAACCCGCCCGACAAAATAAAATAAAAAATGAATTGGCAGACGGCCAAGAAATGACGAAATCGTGATTTCCGGGCCAAAATCGAAGCGATATATGTCATATTGCAATATCGGCGACCTTAAGGGATGGTTTCGTATATTTTACAAACCGCCTTGCTCTCGGTGCATGTGCGTCGATGCGGCTGCTATCCCGGAGGCAAAATTTTGGGCTACTACCCCCTAACCCCCCCCCCCCAAATCGCCCAGCTATCTACCTATCTGGAGCGATTTTTCAGAAACTATACCCCAATTTTCGCTCAAAATCGCTATTTTTCATACTTATATATAGACTTTCACCTCCAAAATCACTAGTTCATGCGTCTAACTGCCTATTTTCAGCTATTTTAAGTACTATATTCGCTTGTATAGGTACTCATTTTGAGCTATTTTACACCTACTTTTAGCGATTTTTCTCCCTTTTCCTTCTATGCCCCGAAAAAGCTTATATATCGAATCACCACAACCCCCGCCCCAAACCCCCCAACCCCCCCCCCCCAGAAAATTTTTCAGCTATCTATCCCTCCGGAGGAGCGATTTGCTATTTATCCAACCACTCGGAGGGTCAAAATTCAAGATACCCCTGGCCTGGGGAAATCAGGGACTAGATTTAATTATCGCGTACTGCGCCCTACGTGCACGTAATGCGCCCGAAATCAGGGCAGCCCTACAAATGGTTTACGGTTGCCCTACGTGCACGCGACTCGCGAAAACGCAATTCAATTTCGTGTCGGGAGGTCGCTCTCGGCTGTAGGGCAACCGTAATCAATTTGTCGGGAGGCTGCCCCGTTTCGGGCACATTACATGCACGTAGGGCGCATTACTTACGGAAATGGAGAAATAAAAAAAGAAAATTATGAAAAAAGAATGAGAAAAAAAGCGTTTCCTAATGATATTGCTGTATTATACAGTATTCAACCATTGGGTTGGAGCCGCCGTTGGTCGGTATTTGCCAATGTGTTTTTAACAGCGAGAAACGATCGCGTCCCGCCGCTGTCACCCATTTTCCGCATCTCAGTTGAATTGGTATAAAAGGCATTTCGTGCCGATGTGGGTAGTCCGCCGTCTGCACACTTTACCATATAACATCTGAATAACAAATGTTTTATATCTTTCTTTCATCACATTATTTCAATACATTACTTTCACTGTGTGTGGATTTGTATCGCTTTTTAAGTGACTTTATTCATCAAAATACAGCATACAGCATTCAGTGAGATAAGTAAAGACGACGAATTTTCACTATACAATTCTAATCGATGAAACGCTATATTGATGAAATACAACTTTACATTACGAAACATAGGCATTGAGCCAAGAATACGTGTGCAGATTGCTCTTACATCAAGTCTTACCGTATTTCTTCTTATAGAACGGCATACCTCCAATAGAACGGCACCTCCAATAGAACGGCAGGTTTTGGCACATTTTTGCGCTCACGAAAACAATAGAACGGCAGCCTCCAATTTAGTGATGCGAAAAGCGCCAGAACTTTGGCGCCAAGCGCCATGGCGCTTTTCCGACCCTTAGCGCCAAGCGCCAATGGCGCCAGAGCAAAATGGCGCCAAGCGCCAGAAGCGCCATGGCGCTTTTTGCTTTGGCGCTAGCGCCAAGCGCCAGCGCCAGGCATTTTGTTCCTGGCGCCAGCCAAAAATAGCGCCAAGCGCCAAAAGCGCCATGGCGCTTTTCATAGGCATGGCGCCAAGCGCCAATGGCGCCACAGGAAAATAGCGCCAAGCGCCAAAAGCGCCATGGCGCTTTTGGCGCTTGGCGCCTTTTTGCTGTGGCGCCATTGGCGCTTGGCGCTGGGATTTGGAAAAGCGTCATGGCGCTTTTGGCGCTTGGCGCTATGACGCCGTGGCGCCATTGGCGCTTGGCGCTAGTGTTTTAAAAAGCGCCAAAAAGCGCCAAGAAGTTCGAAAAGTTCATTATTATTTTATTCAAAAAGACCTTGTAAGTATAATTTACATAAGTATATGTGCTATACTCGGCGTACGTGATACTCTGCCCTCGCACTGATTTATGTCTCGTGTTGGAAGCGTGCCAATGATTATTAAATCATGCGATTTCCGTAAAAATTTCATCGATGTGAATATGTTAATGAATAACATTATAACAACAATCAATTTTGTCATCTTTTAATGAAACTCGGACGCGTTAACCATCGTTGGCACACTTCCAGCGGGAACCACGCGTGCAGGGTGAAAAGTAACCGGAGTATACTGTAAATGTATCCCAGGATCAACATACGCTATTCTTGATTACTTCTGCAAACAATGTCCCTGTGATTGTATGTGTATTCAACACTTTTCCCATCTAATCATAATTTGGACTTTATCGGGGGGGGGGGGGGTCCTTTTGTAACTATTCATCGGATTGGTAACACTCTTCACATATATCACTATACTGAGCTCGTTCCTTGCAGTTTTGTTTAAGCAGGGTTAAATTACCCTGTAAAGTGTCAAGTTGAGTGATGAACATCAGGGAAAATGTCGTAAATACACCTTTGTTAAGTGTCATGCAAAATATCAAAAGCTCAATTATAAATTTTTTTTTTTTTATTGACATATAACCATCATATTCGATTCTTGATATTTGACACTGGATTTTACAGGGTGTGGAATTACCCTTTGAGGGCATTCTAATTGAACAAATGCAATCCGAAATTCGAAAATTTATAATCCTGTGTTCAAAAGTGACTAGCAAAACTCTAAACTGCAATATCCCAGTAAAAAATCTCAAGTATTCAAAAAATTACAAACTTCATTTGAAAATTTCAAACTACTTTTGGGGAAAAACAGATCTAAATTCGAAAAGTAATTTTTTTTAAAACACCTAAAAATCTAAGCACCTTTTTACAGATGGTTTGCTATAGTGAGCCGAAACTCCCAGCTGTAAAATATTATGATAAAAATAACAAAAGTGACTGGAGTTGTTGACTTAAATATGGCGATGCAAATGAATAAATAGCATTGCATTAGCATGACCGCATATATGTGCAGCAAAAATTTTTTTGGCGCTGGCGCTATTGGCGCTTGGCGCCAACATCCTCTGGCGCCATTGGCGCTTGGCGCCGTGGTCTAGAAAAGCGCCATGGCGCTTTTGGCGCTTGGCGCTATTTTGCTGTGGCGCCATTGGCGCTTGGCGCTGGACTCTGAAAAGCGCCATGGCGCTTTTGGCGCTTGGCGCCAAAGTCCTGGCGCTTTTTCCATCACTAGTTAAATGTTAAGAGTTGAGTTAAAGGTTAAAAGGTGAGTTAAAAGTTGACTCAAAAGACAAATGGGGGAAAAATGTAATAAAAAATAAAAAAATTAAAAAAATGAATTTGGATCTTGAATTGTCATAAATGCGTTGCAGAAGCGCGATACACTGATCTTCGGTCATAAACACCTTCCCGGACAAGTTCACCACCCATTTTTTTATTTCATTTCGAATGCAATATCTCCGTCCATGGGGGTGTTATAAAGCTGAAACTTGGTAAATATAACGTTGTAAGACCCCTCTACTCCCCAGCAATGGGGGAGGTGTGGCGACTCACTACAGGGTGGGTCGCCCTATATGCAACCATTTTTTTGGCGTTTTTGGTATCCCAAACAAGTTCACCACCCACTTGATTGGCTACACTACGAGAGCCATATATCCAGCTGTGATGGCGGTATAAAGCTGAAATTTGGGGGATCTCTTACCAACAACCCCCCTCACGATGCACCAGTGGGGCGGCTGCCAACGACCCACTAAAGTATGGGTCACTGCATATAAAGTTGACCATTTTCTAAAAACAGCCCAAGTGTCCCAAAACAAGTTCATCACCCAACTGCATTAAAAAAATGTTGCAACAACATACCTAATATAAAACTGAATCGGGATGGAACACTATTTCAGGCAAAAAAATTTTTTCAGTAGGGCACCCACCCTGTCCCATAAATGGTAGAATGAAAATTTCACTTTAAACCATTTTTTTGTTTCACACTTACAAAGTTGGTTTACAAAGTTCACTAGAGAATTGTCTAAGGTTCAAAGTTATGTAAACAACATAACCTCTAAAATGCCTCCATAAGGAAATTTACTTGGGGTGAATTCTATGATGTCAAAATGATGTCATTTCAGGAACAAAATTTGACAAAATGTTCACTTTTTCATTCACCCCAAATAAATTTCCTTATGGAAGCATTTTAGAGGTCATGTTGTTTACATAACTTTGAACCTTAGACCCTACCCTAGTGAACTTTGTAAACCAACTTTTAAAGTGTGGTACAAAAAATTGGTTTAAAGTGAAATTTTCAGTCTGCTGTTTATGGGACAGTGTGGGTGCCCTACTGAAAAAAAATGTTATGAGCAGAACTAGGGTTCAAATCTGATTCAGTTTTATATTAGGTATGTTGTTGCAACATTTGGTCAATGCAGTTGGGTGATGAACTTGTGTTGGGACACTTGGGCTGTTTTTAGAAAATGGTCAAGTTTATATGCAGTGACCCATGCTTTAGTGGGTTGTCGGTAGGGTTCAAACGGGATTGACTTTTCGGGATCGGGATCGGGATCGGGATTCACTTTTTGAGATTTCGGGATCGGGATCGGGATCGGGATTGGGGTTTCGGGATCGCGATCGGGATTGGTAATTTGAGATTTCGGGATCGGGATCGGGATCGGGATTGGCCGGGATTGGGGTCACGGGATCGGGATCGGGATTGGGATAGGCATTTTTCCGGGATCGGGATTGGGTTCTAGGGATAGAGATTTTGGCCATTTTTCTGGCATTCACAGTTGTTCATAAAGGTCTCAAAACACTGTTGGATGCCAGAAAAGTGGCATAAAATTGACGCTGGGGGTTTGCATCCACTTTTTTGCATGCAAAAATGTCATTATTTCATTTTTTATAATTTCCACTAATTTTTCCGGGATCGGGATCCCGGACTTGGGAGTTTCTCGGGATCGGGATCGGGATTTGAAAACTTTCGGGATCGGGATCGGGATTGGTATTTTTGAGATTTCGGGATCGGGATCGGGATCGGGATTGGGGTTTCGGGATCGGGATCGGGATCGGGACTGGTAAATCCCGGAATTTCACGGGATCCGGGATCGGGATCGGGATCCCGTTTGAACCCTAGTTGTCGGCAGCCGCCCCACTGGTGTATGGTGAGGGGGTTGTTGGCAAGACATCCCCCAAATTTCAGCTTTCTACCGACCTCACAGCTGGAGATATAGCCTTCAAAGTGTAGCTAATCAAGTGGGTGGTGAACTTGCTTGGGACACCAAAAACGCCACAAAAATTGTTGCATATAGGGCGACCCACCCTGTAGTGAGTCGCCACACCTCCCCCATTGTTGGGGGGTAGAGGGGTCTTACAACTTTATATATACCAAGTTTCAGCTTTATAACACCCCCATGGACGGAGATCTTGCATTCGAAGTGAAATAAAAAAATGGATGGTGAACTTGTCCGGGAAGGTGTTTATATTGTCCCCGCACAGCCATTTTGAAACAACGTTCCGCGATAATTTTTTTTAGCGATAATTTTTTTGGATACGTTATTTCCAAATGTCGTGTTTTATATTTTTTACCATCATTTTTAGGGTTGGAAAAAAACGTTTTTTTTAACTCAATGTTTTTTTATTAAAAAAACGTGTTTTTTTTAAAGCTCCCAGATATGACCTAGTGTCAACATATATAGGTATATCAGACAGTGGCAATACTCTGTGATGTTATATATGACCATATAATGTCTGTGGAGCCATGGGATAGCATTATAAGTGGTGATTTGTGTCAAAAATATCCATTTTTTGTCGACCTATTGTTCGTATATCGCCTTATAGTCGAATGTTCGTGACTTTAGGTGAGGTTTGGCACGGAATAGTGGTCAAACAAGGCTATAAAAGGAGGTTGTTACTTTGGGAGTGAAGTTACACACTGTGGAGGTACATGGAAGCACATTACCTCAATATTATATACTACAGCAACATATGACGGCTTATTAACCCATGGTAGCACATAGAAATGGATACTTTGATACTAAAAATGCCACAAAACCAATGAAAACAACCACCAATGTCAATTTGTGTGTGAAATTGCGCGCTTGCGCACAAAAATTTTGCAAAATACCTACTGCTTAGTGCTAAAAATTTTGGCCGATGTTTTTTTTATAAAAAAAAACATTTTGGACGTCATGTTTTTTTTAAAAAAACAACGTTTTTTTTCAATAAAAAACGTTTAAAAAAACATCGGCCAACCCTAATCATTTTCCACTTGTCTCTTAACTCTCAACTCTTAACTCAACTCTTAACTCAACTCTTAACTCAACTTTTAACCTTTAACTCAACTCTTAACATTTAACTCAACTTTAAACTCAACTCTTAAATTTTAACTTTTCTCTTAACTCGCCATTTGTCATTTTACTCAACTCTTAACTTTTGGCGCACCGCACACTCAAAATTTTCAAGTGCAGTTCGAACGTTTTTGAGTTCCACCAAGGCGGAACTCCAAGTACAGTTCGAACGATTTTTTAAAGGATTTTTAGGGCATTTTTTGGACATTTGAACGGAGTCCGGACAAATTCGTACACTTTTCGCTGATTTGCGTGTCATAACATTTCCACGCAGCAAGTTTCAAAATGATTGGGACACTTTCAATTCCGCCCTTGACTTTCAATTCCACCCATTAGAGACGGTTGTTGTGAGAAACACATCTCACTTATCTTGCCAAATATATTTGTGAAAAAAAATTTATAGGTAGATCTAGGCTTTGTCTTCAAAAATGAATAGATAAATTTTTTAGTAATATCAACTTGTTCAAAAGATATTGAAGTTCACCGTGTGGCATATTTGTGTAAACCGAAACTGAATTCCACCCTCTAGAAAGTGTCCCAATGTTTTCTTGCCTAGATGGCACACCGCACACTCAAAAGAGTGCGGACATTGTTCAAATGCTTTGCGCTTTCCGCCTTTTCCAAATAAATTCGGCCCATGCACAATTCCGCCATGAGTAAAAAAGTGCGGACGTTGTTCAAACACATTGCGCTTTCCGCCTTTTCCGAATAAATTCCGCCCGTGCACAATTCGAGGCAATTCCGCCGTCGAAAAAGTGTTTGAACGTTTCATGTGCGGAATTGAAATCGAGGGCGGTTCAGACGTTTTTGAATTCCACCCCCGATATTAATTCCGCCCTTTTGAATTCCGCCCTTTAAAAAGTGTTCGAACTGCAACTGAAAATTTGAGTGTGCCGTGCAACTTTAACTCTTAACTTGTCCACTTGCGGAACCGGCACCAGAGATATTTGGAACGCTAGTAGCACGCGTCCGGACAAAACAACTGGCGCCAGTCGGGCGCGACCGGGGCAGCCGCTCATGCATTGGCGTTTGCGCGCGTGTGCCGCGGTTGCTATGCGGTGATTGCGGCCCAGTGCGCGCAGCCGCGCACGCAGTTGCCCACTGAGCGCTGTTGCCATGCGGTCTTTGTTGCCCACAGCTGCTGGGTCGTGGGCCCTATGTCACTCTACGCCGTACTTTGCCGTGTGTGGTACGGATACCGCACCGAACCGGAATAACGCAGTTCTTCTCATTAAATGGCATTCTTTCAATGGTTTCAACGACATCATGCTGAAAAAAGAACAGCACTTTTCTATCGTGATATTGGAAGAAAATCGTCATTTTCACGTTCGGAACTCAAAAACGTTTGGAGGCGGAGCCAACTCCGCCCACCCAGAGGGAAACGCGCGCGGAGCCAGGCGCCAGCGGAGAATGGAGCAAATCGTCGTTGTGGAGAGCGACGGAGCTCAGAGGGCTTCCACCAGTGATGACATGACCAGCGGAGTGTCTCATTTGATGACTAGTTCGAGGGGGGACACTCTTGTTGGGGAGGATTCTACTATTACTGGTGATTTGCGAGTTTTTTCTTTCTTTTTGAGGATTTTGTGGAGTTTTTTTTTGAGTTTGATTTTGGTTGGAAAATCTGAACAGTGGTGGAATTTTGGCGGAGAATTGCAAAGTTTTGAGGGAATTCGGCAGCTTCAATTAGATATGTGGAAATTACAGCCAAGGTGCTCATTAATCTGTACGCTAACCTATTTATGTTGATAATAAAACGTGGAATAATTACCTATTTCCTCGAAATACCCCCGGGGTTTATTTTTTCAGAGAGATAATTTTGAGGGGGGGGGGGGGTATTTCCAGGGGGTATTTCGAGGAAATACGATAGTCTAGTTTCGACATCATTGCACATTGCATATTTCTGTATATTTACCCGTTGGGCATCGTGATTAACTGAACACCCAGTCCTTTTTAATGGTTTTTATTCGCATCATTCACACTTAAAATTCAAACATGACCATTTCCACCCCAACATTCAGACGCCACAGAAACAGGGGGTGCCAACCAGGGGTCCCCCATGAAACCTGTCAATCGCAAAACGGTGGGAATGTGCGAGCAGGTGCGCGTAGTCTATGGCAAGGGTTTGTCCTCTGATGTGTGAGTTTTTTTAGGGGGTGGCAGGGGGCAGGGGTTGGAGGGGGGGTTACCCCCCTTAGGGTGTCAAAAAATTTTTTTAACGGAAAACGGAAAGGTAAAAATGTTCCAGCTGCCGGAAAACGGAAAAGTAAAAAATTTTCCTGCGGAAACGGAAAATGGAAACGTAAATTTAACACCCTAACCCCCCCCCCCCCCAAAAAAACCGCCCAGTTATCTATCTATCTATCCCGGAGGCAAAATGTTGGGCTACTATCCCCTAACCCCCCCCCCCCAATCGCCCAGCTATCTATCTATCTGGAGCGATTTTTAAGAAACTATACCCCAATTTTCGCTCAAAATCGCTATTTTTCATACCTTTGTATAGATTTTCACTTCCGAAATCACTAGTTCATGCGTCCAACTGCCTATTTTCAGCTATTTTTAGTATGTCCTTATATACCCCTTTTTGACCATTTTCACCTACTCTCAGCGAGTTTTAGCCTTTTCCTCCCTTGTATGCCTATAATTGAACCCCCGCGAACCCCCCCCCCCCAACTCTCCAGAAAATTTTTCAGCTATCTATCCCTCCGGAGGAGCGATTTGCTATCTATCCATTCCCCCGGAGGGTCAAAATCTAGAATACCCCTGGGGCCAGATTTAATTCGCCCTACAAATATTTTTAAGTTATGCACTACACCCTACACGCGTCTCCCTACACGCCCGACAAAACCGTGTAGAAAGCATAGCTGTAAAATAGTACGGAACTAGTTGAGTTGACTTGTGAACGAGTTCCTATTCCTAACCGAGAAAGAGGACGAATGTGAACAAATGAATTGTGACGTGAGGCGTCGTCTCTTAGTTGACGTTCCGCTATTTTATCAATGTGATTAGTTGAGTTGAAGTGAATTGACGTGAGTTAGTGTGATTCAATATTTAGATTGTTTCCAAAAGGGTTTGACGAACCTTTTTATTTAGACAATTAAATACAAAGAAATAAATGCGAATAAAATATACTTAAATAAGGGAATTAATTTACAGCTAAATTAATTACTTAAATGAAAAGTAAATTAAACGCAAATTACCGAAGAAATAAGGCAATTTAAAGAAGGCACTTAATTACGACAACAAGGCGATAATAGTGAAAATGTGAGACAAGCCAGACAGCATTTGAAATGGCGCGCGGGCCCAGCCCCCCGCTTGGGGCGAGCCCGCCGCTTAACATAAACATGTCGGCGTATTTGCGTGCTGCTTGTCAAGGAAATGTGGCGGAATGTGAGCAATGACTAAGATCTAAATATGTGAGCAACGTAAAGCGCACGTTGTAAATATGATCGCTTGAGATATTAAATGGTGAAGGTGAAGATGTTAAAAGGTGGAATGTGAACTGAAAAGGAATATTGATAAATTGAATTAACTAAATATAAAAGCGAACATAAGAACGTCAACTTAAATATTAAAAGTTTTACATTTTACGATAATGTTACACACTCCCGAAATGAGAATTAAAAATTAAATCTAATTTAGTTTTATCGCAGCCAATCACAGCACTTGATATGAAAAGATTATTGATGTGAAAATCAAAATCAAACGCCTGTGACACTTTCATCACTCCTGTGGTAGCAGATCGTCGGCGTCCTCAACGCCGGCATTTTCCCGGCCCTCCTCATGATGCTCGTCCATGGGTTCGACGGCATCCTCCTTAGGCTGGTGGCCTTCCCCGTGCCCGGGCGCCTGGTCTTCTGGGGCCCCTCCTGGTCGACCTGGCCAGTTGGGGAGCTTCTCAGATTCCTCGACGAGTTGCTCGAGGGCTTGTCGAAGCGTCTCGGTCTCGTCGACGCTTGTCCTCGATGGCTCGGTTGGCTGCCATTGTTCCGTTGCTGCAAGCGGTTTGCTTGGTAGCAAGGGGACGTGGGAGGTTGTGAATGTGGTCGAACATTGTGAAGTGATTGTGTTGAATTGGTCAAATGGTACAGAGGGGGATCTAGATCTAGAACGTGATTTTCTTCCATCTCTCCGAGCTCTATGTCAGACTGTGAAGGTGTTTGTCTGAGGAAAGTCACGGATCTTTTTAGATCGTTTAATTTTTGATTTGATCAGTTTTTGATTGACGTTATTGAATTTGTGAAAAGATTGGGGTATAGAGGGAAATGTCTGGTTTGACGATTGCTGCTCACCTGGGAGCCCTGCGACTCCAGCGAATCTCTTGAGTCGCTTTTGCAAGGGCTCGCAGTCAGGGATCGCGTCTTCCATGGTGACCTCTGTTGTGACGGGCTCTGTGACTGTGAATTTGGCATTTGGCGACGAGCCCTGCGTTTGTGACTCGCAGGAGGGTGCAGGTCTTGTGACCCGGCGCGCACCCGTCTCCATCTCGATTTCTTCGGCGCGCTGGGCACTATAGCTGACCGGGGGATCCAATCTAGACTGTACCGAGCGTCCTTTAACGGAAAGTCATTTGAATGGAGAAACTCGTTTGAGGGGTGTGACAAACTTTGACTGTAACTGTGATGAACTTGACGTTTGTGTGACGGGTTCACTTGACAAAGCGGGTTTGTTGAAACCGCTTTTCTGTTTCTTCTGGCGGTTACGTCGTCGTCGCTTACCGATTTTTCCTTGCTGAACGGACGGTGGCCCCTATTGTTTGGGTCTTTGTCCTTTCTGCCCTTTCTTCGGAAAAATCCCTTGATGTCTGGCAGCATACCCCTGCCGGTTACGAGCCGCCACTGCATGTAAACATAACCGATATACCTAATACAAGCGATTGTGATAATAATGAGTATAATGTTCACAGCGGTTTGAAGTGGCCCAGTAAGTAACGTATCTAATGCAGACGCACCACCTGTGACGCTACCGTGAATGATGTGACCCAATTCTTTACCTACACCTTCAAAATATGCACCAACCCCTTGACCGATGCCAGCAATATACGCCTGCACGGCTTTAGGATCGTTGGATTTTGTTGAAATGTAATTGACTGAACATGTGACTTGTTGTTCGAGTCACTGCAGATTTTGTAAGTGGTGATGTGCAGCCATGATACTGAATGCAATGTCAGTCATGCTTACACCTGGTGACCCAGAAACATTTAGTGTGAATGGTTTCCACGAGCCAGCCCAAATTAATTCGATTGGGAGTTTTGTGATATGCAAGTTTGTTGGTCCATTTTCGTTGGCCCATGATTGATCATTTAATTGATAATATTTGTGATCTTTCATGAGACAATGATCTATTGGTGAATGTGTGATTAGATCATTGGTACCAGGAGCAACGAACATAATATGCGGGTGGTCTGTGACTTTGACCGGCAGAAATTTATAACAAGTATTGTTATATTGATGTTGAAAGTAAATAATTTCTGCTGTGACAGGTTTACAATCCCAGAACATCAATATATCTCCATGCCATTCAGCATAGAGATTTTGACGTCCTAGCAATGCTCGCAAGCCAAGCGTGGGATTGAATGTGATAATTGCATGAATTATATCCAGCTGGGTTTGACGGATGTGACACAATTGTTGCCAGATGGATCCAAATTGTTTACGTTCAAGATGTGCAATTTTGTCGACTTCATATTGTTGACGTGCTGTGAGTAAGTGAAATACACCAACATCGAGGTCTGGTGCGAGCTTAAAATGAAGAGGAGCCTTTTCGGCTTCTGGCTTTTTCAACTTCTTTTGTTGATATCTAAGAAATTGAATGAATGCTGAGCCTTGGTCAATGTATTTCACGTTTTGGTACGCATTCTGCATTATTTGGAAATTGTTGTGATCTCCATGTGACCGAAAATGCAGCTTGTAATGTTTCCACTACATAATGGTTTTGTGAATATTGCGCGTTAAATTGACCAATCTCTTGGAATGCACACTGTTTGTTGAAAGCAGTAGCGTTCCATAAAGAGACGCCATTGTTGCTGTCATAACAATAGCCGGCTTGTGGGTTGCAATGTGACAAATCTTGAATTTCGGAAATAATTTTCTTTCCGTCAAGACTTGCAACCACGCCTTCTTCTATGTGAAAGTTCATCACCGTGTTACTCATGTTGTGACAAAAGTAACAATAATCGATGTGAAGTGATTTGTTGGTACTCCACAATGCATGACCGATTTTTATCAAGGGTTCGCCTTTCCAAGTTTTATTTTGGTAGGCGATCATGCAATCGTAGGTTGTGACTCTGTGATTTTTAATGATCTCTGGTGGCAGCATAGATTTTCCGCCCACCAGACTCATATATGTGATTATAGTATGCTCTTGTTGAAAGCATCTATAAATGGGTGTCGTTTGCGGCTGAACACGCAACGTCCATATGGATATCACAATATCCTCTATGGCGTTAACTTGAGGAAAGTGACATGTTACTTTTTCCGGAAGTTGAATCGCGTGACCGGTACGTGTTTTATCGCACAGATTGAAAGTTTTGTGATATTGATCTGTCCATGTGAGAGCGTTGGCTAATTTTGACTGTATTAGCAACGTGAGTGCCATTAACTGTGACACTTTTCCCCAGAACGAATATGTGCCAGTGTAGCGACACGTTCGACGTGGGTTTGCTCGTCTTGCATCTTGTTGCGAAGATTGTGATTGTTGATGTGATTGATCTTTTTGTGAATCATCACCATTGTCGGGTGGTGGTTGTGATTTATCCTCATCTTTGACCTCGGTGTCGATTTTGTATTCAACACCGTCCTCTGTGTCAATTTCAAGAGGAACGAGGTTAGATGGAGATCTACGTGTGCGACGGCCGTTGCTTGACAATACTGTGACTGCACGTATTTTGCCATCGCTCGACACGTGTATTTTGTGAATGCGGCCCATTTGCCACATACCGCGTGGTTGTTTATCATCAATGATTAACACCACTTGGCCACGTTTGGGAGCCTCGTTGATAGTGCCCTTTTTCAAGCGTTGATTTTTAGCTCGATCTTTGAGTAGGTCAATATATTGATGCGACCACTCATACCAGAGCACTTCACAGTTGTGACGAATTTGATCCCAAAGTAATATGATGTCATCTCTGTCCTTTTTGGGCACAGAGTTAAGTGCAATTTCGTCAACGCAATTGACGTCATTGACACGTGGGGGTGTGAATGTGTAGGATTTTTCAATTTGTGAAGGTGATTGATTGAAAGATCCATCAGTTGGCCCATCCCATTCCTCTTTTGGAATTTTTCGCATGGGCTGAATCGTGGTGGAATCGAGTTCCAACTCATGTTTTTCATCCATGTAACATGGTGGTGGGGTGCCCCAAAGAAAATGTATTGGGCGGAGTATCGCTGCACCAATGTCTGTGTTTGACAGATATGACAATGGTCGCGTTTTGACGGAAAATTCAACGTCAAGCATGACTGTGAGAAATTCATGCCATGTGAGACAACGTCGGCCACATGCTTTTTTGAGCAAGCGTTTGACTAAGCCGACCATGCATTCGTACACGCCGCCCTGCCAGGGACTATTGGCTGTGATAAAATGCCATTTTACGTCTGGCAGCAATTTGACGCAATTTTTGAATGCAGGGGCATTGTCGGACCAAATTGTGTCCGGCATGCCGCGACGCGAAATGAAGTGATTTAGAGCCATAATTGTGTCGGCTGTCAAGACACTTTTGGCTGACTCTAAATGAATAGCGCGTGTACTGAAGCATGTTAGCAACAAAATGTGTTGACTGTGACGGGCGCCGTTCTGCGAATAAACTAGCGGTCCCATATAATCAATGCCAACGTGTTGAAATGGCTTGATTTGTGATTGAGTTCGAGTGACCGGTAACGTGTGAAAATCGGGTAATGTGAATGGACCTCCTTCCGCTTTGCGGCATGTGACGCATTTGCGCAAAATTTCGCAACTACTTGCTTGGCACTTGACAACCAGCAGTGTTCGCGTAAATCCGCTAAGGTGTGAAGCATGCCACTGTGACCAGCAAGCTCATGAAAATGCGTAACCACAAGCGTTGTTAACCACCCCGTTTTTGGTAGGTAGTAAAACAACGAAGGGTTTCGGTG
This sequence comes from Sphaerolaimus hirsutus, assembly GCA_964036195.1. Classification (NCBI taxonomy): domain Eukaryota; kingdom Metazoa; phylum Nematoda; class Chromadorea; order Monhysterida; family Sphaerolaimidae; genus Sphaerolaimus; species Sphaerolaimus hirsutus. The sequence goes on along the minus strand of OZ038452.1, from coordinate 13,005,961 downwards.
TTCTTTGTGAGACACACGCGTGACACAATATAATAAATGCAGTGTTTTGACATAAATGAATGGATTTTTGTGACCCAATTATTGACAAAAGTAGCCAGCGGCTTTGAAGTATATAGCCAGCCGATGACAACTGTACTATCGGTCCATAGGAAATTGCTGTGAATTTTCCATCCACCTAGCTCAACGAGTTCGTGATGCAAGTAATCGATGAGCTGTGCACCAATTGTGACACCGAGCAATTCCAAGCGTGTGATTGTGAGGGGTTGACCTTGTTTTGATGGAAGTGGGGCTAATTTCGTGCGAGCTGTGAGAATACCACTAAAATGTCGGAAATCATCATAGCCGTATTCATCAGGTGAACTCACTTGTTGATGCAAATAAGCGCAAGCGGCATATCTGTCTTTTGAGTCATCACAAAAAACATGCAACTCTAAGGGACGTGTTTTGTCTTTGACGTCAATGCCAAAAGAGTGAAATGAGCGCGGAAATTTGATTTGACTAATGGACGAGAGATGTCGTTTCAAATCGTCCAGTAAGTCATCCGCCTCTGGGTCTTCGATGAGTTCGTCCCAGGTTGTGATATTGCACCTTTGAATCATTTGTGACACGCGAAATTTCAACTGAAATAACGCGGGCGCTGTGATGCCAATAGGGTCATATGTTGAAGCCAGCAATTTGTTCAGATTGCGGCATGTGGCTGTGACAATGAGCGTAAAGTCTTTCTTTGGAGTTGGCAACGCGATGGTGTCTTCGATGTGATCGTAAACAAGACCCATGACTTTGATATATTGTGACTGTTTCGGGTTGAGATCATCAGGTTTGATTTTCTCAGAAACAACACCCGAATTTGTCATCCATTCGCGCATGTTGAAATTTGCTCTTGCAAAAACAGCTTTAATTAAACAATAGAGTTGGATTGCATATTTTTCATCATCTACGCTGATAACTAAATTATCAACGTAAATGCTGTTGAGCAACAACTCCAATTTTGCTCGTTCGTGTGAATCAGCGGGATGCATGGAAGCTAGTTCCGCTTCCAGGTGATATTTGATAACAGTCGACAAAATGGATGGACTGCATGTGAGGCCAAATAGCACCCTCGTGAATTGCATCATTTGAATGTTATCTTCGTGAGTTGGAATGGTGTCGTCACGCAGCCAATAAAATTTTGTGAAAGCGCGTGATTTTGGGTGAAGAGCAATTTGAAAAATTGCTTTCTCGATATCTGCCAATAACACAACTTTTCCGGCTCTGAAACGAAGCATTAATCCAAGCGCCAGTGGTGTGAGAACTGGGCCTCGAAATAAGCAATTGTTGAGACTTGGTTTGCCTGCAGAACCATCATACATTATACGACATGTTGTCGATCTGCCAGGTGTGATGACAGGTTGATGTGGTAAGATGTGTTCTTGCAAACCGTCTTGTGAACCATAGACGGGTTCTATGACGCCCTTGTGAAGTTGATCGGAAATGACTTTAGCGTATGTTTCGAATAAATCGGGATCCTTTTGAAAACGTTTCAACAATGACAGAAAGCGGCGAAATGCTTCTGCATTGTTGGTTGGCAATTCGTGAATTGTTTATTTGAATGGCCAATCTACACTATAGCGTCCAGTTTCTGGATCGAATGTAATTGATTCCAGAATTAACTGTTCTGCTATGTCGTCATCGTGTGACAATGGATCGTCTGTGATGCCTATTGATTCGAGACTGTGAAATTGAAATAATGTCTCTTGACCAACAGCAACAGCTGATGATGCGTGTGAACAGCATGATACCATGAATTGATGTGGCATGGTGTCAGGTGTTGTGACAAATGACTGTGATGACGCATTTCCGCCAAGCATCAATCCAAGTATTGACTCAACTACTATCAATCCAGATGGGAGTTCGACTTCTGTTGGTCGAATATCGAACTTCCAATAATAGTCTTGATCAATGACCACATCTGGTTGACATAGTTTGTGACAAAACTCATCAGTCATTTCTGTCAATTCAAGTGGTTCCATGAATTGTTCTTGTGCATATTTACCGTACACGACGTAAATGACTGTTTTGTCTTCATGTGACAAAGGAGGCGGGCATGCATAGGTTGCCAAATTATCGACCGCACGCAATGTGAGCGGAATTTGTAACATATTGCCCTGATTGTCGATGTGTTTGTAAATAGGCATGAGGGCCTTGATCAAAAACGTATTGACTGTGACTGGCGTTTTTGTCGCAAACACATTCATTTGAAGAATGACGTCTCCTTTGTTTTCAAAGTTATACTCATTTGCCACGGATGCTTTGATGTATGAATATTTGCATCCAGTGTCAAAGAATATTAACAAAGGGTCTGTGACTCGATTTAATTCAGCGTCTTTATTAACTAATGAAGCCTGGGCCACTTGCAAACGAACAATAGGCGCAAAATCGAACTCACACTCTTGTTCGGCCTGCTGCCTGGTAGCGGCGTTGGGGTTACCGTAACCCGCCTGTGCGCTCAGCACCTCCACCGTGGGCCTGTGACTTGGTTGAGTTGGCACCGACGATGACATCTGGTTCGGGTTGAGGTCTGGATACACCTCGTACCGTTTCTGTTGGAAGCCGCGGATCTTGGCTTCGACGGTCTCCATGTCCATGCCGTCCTTGATGAGGCCGGCGCGGAGCATCGTCCACAGCTCGTTTTCGCTGTGATACTTGCGCGCTTCCTCCTGAGCTCTCGCCTGGAGCTCATTGGCGGGCTTCGGCCATTCGCCCATGTCCAGCGGGCCGTCTATGTCCATCTGGTACAGCGTCCGCTGCTCCCACCGATAATCGTTGTCGTCCGGGGGGATGACGCGCGCGCTCATCGGTTCCGTGTGTGAATGCGGATACGATGGCGGCGCTTGTGACGAAGCCGCGCCCGTTGTGATTACCTGAGCATTGACAAAATTAGCGCTCGTTGCTGTGACAAAGGCTTTATTTTGTGAATTGTTTACCTGACGCCGTGTGGGTGTCGGTCTGTTAGGACAGAACGCCCCATGATGCTGGTTGATTTGGCGACAGTAGTAGCAACTCAATCGTGGAGTGCACTGCGCTGTTGGATGACCTCTGCGTGTGCACCGCGTGCACACTTCGCCCAAAGCTTGTAGCCGTTTGATGCGCTCTTTCGGTGTGACGTATTGAGGGCAATCGACGCTGTAGTGCTCTTTATTGCCACAGAACAAGCATTCGAATTTCGGCTTGCAATAATCAGCAGCAGGTTGTGAGAACTGCTTTTGATTAGCCGCTCCGCTCGCGGGAGTTCTGGGAGGTTGTGTGGAATTTTTATTTTTTCCTTGTTGTTTACCAACGTTAGCATTTGTGCCAGCAAAAGCAACCGTGTTGTGAATAGGTTCTTGCTTAGAAAAGGTATTTTGTGATTTATTTCCCTTTTTCTTTTGCTGTTGCCAACCACCTCCACTTTGTGGCTTTTTTGACGATGAATTTTGTGATTTCTGAACAACATTTGAAGGTTGTGAACCTTGCTGTTCAGTTTTCATCGCATCTAACCGAGCACAAGCAATGGTAGATAATGTATCAACAAACCTGACGACTGTGAGTTCTGTGTCGTCGGTTGCCGCAGTGTGCATCGAATTCCGGTGTTCTTCTGTGACGGCAAGAACAATATTATCGGGGAGATAACCTCAAATTATTCTTAAAACAGCACCAGAATCAACACTTTCGCCCCTTTCTTTTAGTTGATTGAGAGTTGACAAAAGGGTTCTTGTGAAAGTTGTGAGGGAATCTCCTCTCGATGAAGGCTTTTCAAGTGAATACAATTTATCCCACAGGGCTGCTTGTACCCTATGTGTTTCACCAAAGTTTGACTTTAACATGGTGACCGCTGTGATGTAATCGCGACCATCACCTTTTAATCCGGCCAGCAGTTCTGCTGCTGGACCGGTGAGGCTGAGCTTGAGGTACGTATATTTCATACCGTTTGACAAAGTAGCTCTGTTGTGAATTTGAGCTCGAAAAATTTCCCACCAAGCTGCCCATTCTAACGGATCGCCGTTATACTTGGCAAGCTCGATTTTAGGCAACTTTAACAAAGTTTCCAGTTGTGAAGGTTGAGAACTACTTCCCGTTGTGACATTAAGGGGTGGTTGTGAAGGGTGTTGAGTAGTTAAATCAACAGTGGACTGACCTTTCAGGGAAAGTATCAACCTTTCCGCAGATTTGATTTGCGCTTTGGCGGACGCCATCTTCAATTCCAGCTCGTCCATGAGCACCGTCGCGTTGTTCGAGCCCAAATAGAGCGCGCGGTCCAATTTCGCCGTGGTGCTCTTTGCGTCTTCGGCCGCACCGTCTTGGTCTCTGTCCAAGCTTGTGATGTAGTTTTGAACGATGGATGTGAATTGTTCCATAGCTATGGACAGGTCCGAGCGTTTCATTTCGGCTTGGTAAACGTAGGCCTGAAGCATATAGTTAGCAGTGACTTCTAGTGATAAAAGTGATCCAGTGAAGTAATGGTAGAATAAACAAAAAGCCATCTAGTGATGCAAGTGTGATCCCGCTTCCCATTTCGTTGTTTAAATATTTCACAGCTGAGCCATCTGAGGCCAGTGAACCACTGGGCAGCCGATGAACACCAGCACCTGAGCGAGAGACTTGACCGGGAGTGAGGGACTCCACATCAACCCTTAACTGGTGCCGCGCGACCGTGGATCAACTCAAAGTGCCTTGAGAGCCAACTGCACAGGCAGTAGTCCAGTAGCTGCTGGACAGTAGTGCTGTAAGAGTGCAGCACAGAGTAGCTCAGAGAGCTACAGTTGTTAGTGTGCACCTGGTTAGTTGTGCACTTAACATAGCTTGGAGTGACTCTAGATGCAAGACTCCTCCAATGCTTGGCTGACTGTCTAATTGCAGTTCTTTAGAGCACTGCATGTGATACTCGCCTTGTCACACAGTGACATAGTGAAAGCCCATTGGGCCTGCATCATTAGCAAGGTGGACTCCAAGGTCCGGACTCACACCTTTGCTTTCTATTGAGGTCTGCCCTAGCGACGCACAAAGTGCATAAAGCGAAAGGCACACGCTCAAACCTGCCACCAGGCAGTGAAATAAACACAAAAAGGACCTACTACCTATTAAAGGTTGCCCACTATAGAGTGGTGCTAATTGCTTTTTGGCAAATGTCAGCATAAACTGACACACTCTGAGTGAGCTGACATCCCAGAAGATGGCCAATGAACAGGGTGAAGGCCCTGCATTCAATACTCACTCACATGGTGCTAATTTGATCAGTGAAAGTAGTGCCACCAGGCAGAATGCTGAAGCACCAGCAGCAAATATCAACCAGAAATCAGAAATCACAACCAATATTTAGCTGAATTTAGTTGACAAAAATTTGGATGTCAACTACATAGTGTGTGTGGGCCAATTCCAAAACATCTATTTATTATACTCACAGAATTTTCATTATTAAAAATCGACACTATTTTTCTGAATACAAAAATCTGAGCCACCATGTATCTGATCCCCATTTCATAACATTCAAACCGCAGTGGAATGAGTGCCAAACATGCAACAAGTTGGGACCACACTGCACACTGTTTGAACACATTTTGTATATGTTTACATTCACATTTTCCGCCATTTTAGCCATTTTCGGTGTTATGTCCACACAGCGTTACATAATAATCAAATCTTCAACTACCTCTGGTCCGTGCTACAGTAAAATCTAAAATATCCTATCTAAATAAATAAGCAAAAATTTTGTATTTCTTTTCATAATGCTCCATTTGTATTATGTCATTTCCACATTTGGTTAATTTGAAGCATTGTTTATCCTATTCACCTTATTCATAAAACATTGTTTACCTTATTCATAAAATTACAGTAGCGATTGTCTTCAAGTGCCACCTGTGCAATCCTGCAATCCAATCAGTAATGTCATTTTCAACTGATTTTTTCTGTTCTATTGTCGATTTTTCGCCATTTGTATTTTTCTTTTTCACTTTTTCTTTTTTCTTTTTATTATTTTTTGCCTGATAAATTGCAGGTATGCCCTACACCCGAATCGCACCTCCCGACACGCAATTGAATTGCGTTTTCGGGCAGTGCATGCATGTCAGGCAACCGTAAACAATCTGTAGGGAGGCTGCCCGATTTCGGGCGCATTACATGCATGTAGGGCGCATTACGCAAGAATTAAATCTGGCCCCTGGTGAGGGTTGGAAAAAAAACGTTTTTTTTAAACACGATGTTTTTTTAAAAAAACAACGTTTTTTAAATAAAAAAACGTTTTTTAAAAAGCTCCCAAATATGACCTTGTGTCAACATAAATAGGTATATCAGACAGTGGCAATACTCTGTGATGTTATATATGACCATATAATGGCTGTGGAGCCATGGGATAGCATCTAAAGTGGTGATTTGTGTCAAAAATATCCATTTCTTTGTCGACATGTTCGTATATCGCCTTATAGTCGAATGTTTGTGACTTCAGGTGAAGTTTGGCATAGTGGAATAGTGATCAAACAAGGTTATAAAAGGAGGTTGTTACTTTGGGAGTGAAGTTACACACTGTGGAGGTACATGGAAGCACATTACCTCAATATTATTTACTACAGCAACATATGATGGCTTATAAACCCATGGTAGCACATAGAAATGGATGCTTTGATACTAAAAATGGTACAAAACCAATGAAAACAACCACCAATGTCAATTTGTGTGTGAAATTGCGCGCTTGCGCACAAAATTTTTGCAAAATACCTAATGCTTAGTACTAAAAATTTCGGCCGATGTTTTTTATTAAAAAAAAACATTTCGGACATCATGTTGTTGTTTTTTTCGTTGTTTTTTTATATACCGTATTACCTCGAATTATCCCCCCCTTGAATTAACCCCCCCTCGAATTAACCCCCCCCTCAAATTTTGCTGGCGAAATGATAAACCCCCATGGGGGTATTTCGAGGTAATACGGTAAAAAAAACGTTTAAAACAACATCGGCCAACCCTACCCCTGGCAGGTGGGTATCCGGGTTTTTATCGGGGGGGGGGGGTGGTTGTACAGAATTCAAATCGTATTTTTGGAGGTGTATTTCTGGGGGTATTTTTGTGCCAGGGTTCTTAAACCGTTTTTTTTTTGGTTTGCAAACATGGTTAGATGAAATTAGATATCGGGGTGAAAAAGTTGGAAGGAACATGGGCAAAATGGGAAATGATTGAATTTGGATGAAGTAGCAACAAAATCGTTAATAATTTGATGAGCTGAAATACGTAAATTAAAATATATAAAAGTTGAGTAAATACAAATGTTCGAGTTGCTTCTAGGTTGACTTGTCGGTTTATCTGTTACAGATGTATTGGCGCACCGCACACTCAAAATTTTCAAGGGCGTTTCGAACGTTTTTGAGTTCCGCCAAGGCAGAACTCCAAGGGCGGTTCGAACACTTTTATTTAGGAAAAATGTGTCATTTTTAGGGCATTCGGATGAAAATCACACGAATCCGGATGAATTCACACTGTTTTTGTCCAGTTGCATATCATAACAAAACGTTTCAAAAACATTGGGACACTTTCAACCACCCTTGACTTGATAGATACGCCCTTTAGAGAAGGTTGTTATGAGAAGCACATCTTATTTATCTTACCAAATATATTTGTGAGAAAAATTTTATAGGTAGATGTAAGCTTTGTCTTCAAAAATGAATAGAGAAATTTTTTAGTAATATCCACTTGTTTAAAAGATATTGAAGTTCACCGTGTGGCATATTTGTGTAAACCGAAACTGAATTCCACCCTCTAGAAAGTGTCCGAATGTTTTCTTGCCTAGATGCCGCACTGCACACTCAAAATTGTCAAGGGCGGTTCGGACGTTTTTGCGTTCCGCCAAGGTGGAATTCCAAGGGTGGAATTCCTTCCCTACCTGTCTGAAATAATTCCGCCCATGCACAATCCGGGGCAATTCCGCCATCGTGCAAAGTGTTCGAACGTTTCATGTGCGGAATTGAAATCGAGGGCAGTTCGAACGTTTTTGGATTCCGCCACTGTTTTTAATTCCGCCCTTTTGAATTCCACCCTTGAAAAAGTGTTCGAACTGCAACTGAAAATTTGAGTGTGCCGTGCAACATTGTCACCTCAAGTTGGCACTTGGCCAACTTTTTGTTTGTGGCGACAGTATACGAACCAACAAAAATCCAAAACAGCCCCTGCCATTGCAAAATCCGAACTCGATCCACCCTTTACAGCAATCCGGTTCCGGGGAACGCCCAAAGCGCCGGAGCGCGAGAAAAACCGTGGATGTGGCCGCTGTGAATGCTCAGTTGGAGCGGCCCACAGAGTGCAATCAACAGTGAACTCATTTGCGTACTGGTTTTTGGGTTGTGTAAAAACTTCGATTATTTATTTATCTGCGCGTGTAAAATCACCGTAAAAAGCGGTTTTGGAGTTCTGCCACAACGGTTTTGTTGCATCAAATCTGTTTTGCGTTACCGTATTTCCTCGAAATACCCCCGGGGGTGATTGTTTCAGAGTGAGAATTTTGAGGGGGGTATTTCGAGGGGGGCTTATTATTTCGCCAGAAATTTTTTGAACTTCCAGTACTGATTTGTTGTCAGTAATGTACGCAGACGTCGAAAAATGCAACAAAAAGTATCATGTATAGTAGTCTATAGGCATATAAAAGTATGTATATAGTACAAACACTGTTCTTACGTAACACAGACATTGTTTTTCACGTGTATTCTAGTACAAACACTGTTCTTTCGTAACACAGACATTGTTTTTCACGTGTATTCTGCATTGCCCGGATCACAAACCGCAGTTTTGTCATGTATGTACTCTTTACACTCAATTTGGGGGGGGGGTATTTCGAGGGGGGGCGAATTATTTCATAGTGCCCAATTTGAGGGGGGTATTTCGAGACGGGGGGTGTTTCGAGGGGGGGTATTTCGAGGAAGTACGGTGATTTAAAAAACACACCAAAAAGTGTATCAGTACAGACTTTTCAGTGAACTGTGACCGCTTTTTCCTGATATTATTTAATCATGTAAATAACATGAAACCGGTAAGGTGTGAATAGTGATGGAAAAGCGCCACGGCGCGTTGTGCGCTTGGCGCTAAAACGCCCCGGGTTAGGTTTGAGTTAGGCTCGGAAACGTCATCTGGGGCTACTCCCGCACATTTTTCATAATTTTCCATAAATTTTTTGACCTCACATGCCCATATGCCAAAGTGCCAAATTTGACATTTGTAGGGAAAAATGCGAAAAATTTGGGCAAGAAGTCGACAAGTCCACCTAGTTTTGGGCTAAAAGTCGACAAGTCCACCTTCCGCAGCCTTTTTTATGAAAAAAAACACCGGAAATGTGATAAGTCCATCTTGGATACCGATTTCTAAAAGTTGACAAGTTCATAAATTTCCCATAAGGCAAGCGCAATGCCGGCGGGAACAAAAATGTTCTCGAGTGCAAGTGCATTTTCGACAAGTCGACAGGTGCATTTTCCTCCGCAAAACGGTTTTGTTCTGTCTGAGTAGAATTTTATAGACACCCAATTTTTCCATCCTTTAAAAAACGGGCTGAAGCCAATAAAAAAGTAGACGCTGCGCCCAAAAATTGCTGTCATCCATATGCTTTTGAATGCACAAAATAAATATATCATTTGCTGTGCCATAATGAAATTGAGCGCCAAAAAGAAGTATATCATGTACTATGCGACGTTGAGATTGAGCTCCGAAAATAAGTATATCATTTATTGTGCCACGTTGAGATTGAGCTCTATTATTTGAGCTCTGAGAAGAAGTATATCAAATAATTTCACCCAATTTTATCATTGCAGCGTGAGCTTTTTGTATTTTTGACGTATTTACTGCAAATTTAAATATAACAAAGCTCACGCTGCAATGATAAAATTGGGTGAAATTATTTGATATACATCTTCTCAGAGCTCAAATAATAGAGCTCAATCTAAACGTGGCACAATAAATGATATATGTAATGCGATAACTGGCGGCGAGCCACAAAAGTGCCAGACCCACGTCTCTGGGACTGTGACTCAGCGTCAATTAACGCTTACTAATTCTAATCATGGCGCTTTTGTCGCCGGAAACGCCATATTGACCCCTTTTGGTCAAAGTGACGTCATCGCAACGTCGCTCCATATGGAACCTAACCCATATGAGACTTAAGGCGCAGTCGACGCCAACTACGGTAATTGGCGCCAGACCACAAAAGTGCCAGATCAATGTCTCTGGGACTGTGATTCAGTGTGAATTACCTGTATACTGGGTGTCGATGGCGCTATGTTGCTGATCTTAATTACTAAAACCGGCTAATTAGCCACATCTAGTCGTGAAATGGGCCAGGTGACGTCATTTGACACCACCCGGTATAATACCTAACTTTTGTGAAACTTACGGCGCTTTCATTAAAAAGAAAAGCAGCGCCGGTCAAAAATAGAGTTCCCTGAGTACGGCGGTCGAACAAGCGCCGGCGGACGGTATCGACGGCTGCGACAGCGTTGCGCCGTCGCCATTCGACGACCGCTAACCGCCGGAGCCAGGAAGAGGGGGATTTTGGATGTTTTCGGGAAACTTTGTAGAGTGCAGAATCGGCCACTCTTGGCCGAGTGCCAACTTTCGGAAAAGGGCACGGAGCGTATTTTTGAGGGGGGTTAAGCACTGTTGCCGTGTTTTGGCGACAGTTTATCATTCAAAACTTACAACCCCCCCCCCCCTTTACCCAGCCCCTTCAACCGTCGACGACAGCGGCCGCCAGAGTTGCCCGCGGAGCGACGAGACTCCGGCCGCTCAGAGAGTTTGGTGGGAGTGGCCACCGGAAGGGAGTGGCCCTGATAGCTCCTGAGGCCAACGTCCCTCGGAGTAGAGACAGGTCACCCCTTCTGGAGGGGTATGCGCCGTAGTAATTGGGAGTGGCCTTGATAGCTCCTGAGGCCAACGTCCCTCGGAGTAGAGACGGGTCAATCCCAAATTTGGAAGATTGCCAAAAAGGCTATTTTTGTGTGTTTGTCTGTGACCTGGCGCATACCCCGCAGCCACTGCTGCCACAGGGAGGATTTTGTGATGTTGTAGGTTGTAGGTGTAGGGTTAGGATGTAGGTGCGCGGTAGGTGCCGCGACATGTGATATGTTGCGCATGTATTTGTATTTATTTGTATTTATTTACCCACCTAACCCCCCTTTAATCTGTGATAATCACATGTGTTTTGTGATTGTATTTGTGTTCGTAATTATTCTTGTATCTCGCACTAATTGCATGTGTTTTGCACTTTTGCACTTTGTGTTTTGCTTCACGTCAGCCGAATGGTACGCTGGTTTGGACAAGCTCACGGTTGAGCAAGTACGGTTATTTTTTTTGTATTTTTGTCCTTTTGCATTTGCTTGCAGTTCGAGTAGCTGTGGATTCACTCAATATGTTTTTAATTGTATCCCGTTTAGTTTTGAGAGTCTCACTCAGTTAGTCACTTTAAGCTGTTGGTTTGTATGTCTACATTCGGTAGGTTACTGTGGGTAGTTATTTCCTGGCTTGGCACAGTTCCAGGGCTGGTTTCATTAGCTGGCTGAGTGCCAGAAGAAAGGTGTTCCTGAATGTCAAGTCACCATTCCCCTTGTTCCATTGAAAAGTAACCCTTGTGGTACATGGCTCTGTTCAGCTGAGGTCACTTATTTTTGTTACACTTTCAAATGCACTCTTGTGATTGGTTGGCTCCGCCCAGGCTGCAAACCGGTTTTGGGCATTTCAGACCTATAAAATAGAGCCCCAATCTTGTGATCTTCATCAGTCTACTCAACCCAATTCAATTACTAAGCCAGTGATTTACCAGCTGAAATGAGCCTACCCCTGGTTATTCATTCTCTGCTAACTCTGGCATAGGCCTTCTCTTCCCTCTGCACGGTGACATTTAGGTTCACAGGGGCAGGAGTGGCCAACACAGAGCTGCCGATATAGCTAAGATAGGGTGTTGTATGGGGAGAACCCACCATCTGTGACGCTCACTATATGTCTGGACCTCTGTGGACTTGTTTTAGGTGTAGTATAAGCTAAAGTAGGCCGGGACACCTATTGACTCGCTCTAGGCTTTTGTATAGGTCCCAAACAGCTGTGCTACATCGTTGTAAATTTCATCTGATAGTGGGCTGTGCCAAGCTGGGACATAAGTACCTAGTCTTGTGTGGTCTCTTACCAGTGTACTGTACCGCTATCCCAACCCGTCTGGTTCAGCTTTTATGACTCTGAGTGTTATTTAGTCATTTTTATATTAATGTTTTGATTTGGAAAGTGGAAAGATAAATTGGAAATAGTCCACTACTTTGGAAACTTTTAATTGCAACGTTATTCAAGAAATCCAACTAGTGTAATTCAAGCTTACTCCGGTGCAACTAATTCTCTATTTAATCTATTGGCTCATTCCAGCTAGTGGATCTTAAATTATTTCTAAATCTAATTTGTGAAATCGTGATGGAAGTCGCGATTGTTTGTTTGCATTCGAATGAGGTTGAATCATCGGTTCTTGAGGCGTGGGCTAGTCTTGTTTCCGTTTCTGCAAGCGCGCCAGTTTTAGAAGGTTTCTGGGATGTTGACTATTTGGAACCGGGCCCTGTTTTTGATAGTTTGCCAAATAGTGATAGTGTTGAATCTGAGTCGGAATTGCTTCAAATCCAGCGAAGGGCCACATATGCGGAAAAGGTTCAGGGCGCCGATGATTTGGTTGTTGATTCTGTTTTGCCCACTGGTGAAATAATTAGTGATGCATCTCAGCAGTGGTTGCTCAATCATTTGATCATGGAGCCAGCTTTTATTGAGCCCGGAATTTGTGGTGTTTTTGAGAAGACCGCTGAAAGGCTGAAGAAAGTTGTCCAGCCCAGAAACCTTTGGTATTTAGTAGGCAAGAAGGGGAAATTGCAGCCGCACGTGATTAGCCGCCAGCTTTTGCGTTTTGCGCGTCCGGACTTTGTTAGCTGTGGCAACCAAGTAGACCAAAATGCTCAGAGGCCAACGTCCCTTGGAGTAGCTAGGTCGAAAGGCACCAAGCTAGTGAAGTTTGGCAGACAGGTTTCCCGCGCACGCGCCAAGCGTAGGGCTTGTCAATTGCGCAATGCAGTTGTTGAGCGTCCGGTGGACATCATGTCGCTTGTTGAACTGTCAAAGTTGTGCAATTATTTTGTTGGCGTGTTGCCATCGTTTGTGGTTCCACGGGTGCAGAAGGTAACCAAGTCCTCTGTTAGGTGCTGTAGATTTGGCGTAATTAGGCAGGATGGGCTGCATGAGCGCACTGTTGAAAGTCCTGACGAGTATGGACACTGCCCAAGGTGTTGCTATTTGTCCCCTAATTGTGATGTTGCAAGACCCGGGGGGGTACCGTATAATATATACTTTTTTTCGGAGCTCAATCTCAACGTGGCATAGTACATGATATACTTCTTTTTGGCGCTCAATTTCAATAATTTTAATGAATTTGCTGAGTGAACTGCATGCCATGCAATTTTCTGAAAGAAGCACTATCATGACATCATCATTATCAAAAAAAAATTGTTCCAAAAGTGTGTGCAGAAATAAAATGCTTGCGTGTTATCCACTAAGACAGAAGTGCATACTTTGCGGCTCATCGAGTATACAGTGGTCTAAAAACTTCGATACAGTATGAAACTTTAAAAGGAAATGGGCACTTAAAATGGTGCTGTTCCTCAAATTTGGATAGCTTTCTTGGAAATGTGCCATTTTGGAGGCAATAGCACCACTCCATAAAAATGGTGTCATTTTGGAGTCAATGGTGCCACTCCTTAAAAATGGTGCCATTTAGGAGTTGATGGCACCTCTCCATAAAAATGGCACCATTTTGGAGTCAATGGCTCCACTCCATAAAAATCGCGCCATTTTGGGGTAGATGGCGCCACTTGGTAAAAATGGCGCCATTTTGGAGTAGATGGTGCCACTCCATCAAAATGGTGCCATTTTGGAGTAGATGGCGCCACTCCATAAAAATGGCACCGTTTTGGCATAGATGGCGCCTCTCCATAAAAATGCCCCGTGGCGACCCCCCTGAGAGTGGACCGCTGGAAAATAATATGATATTTTTGAGAATTCGCTGTCCAGCTTTGGCACTGGACAGCAAAAATAAAAATTACAATAGAATGTTACTTGGAGGACAATGTATACCACTGTAAAAAGTGTGTATTCAAAAAGCAAATTTTAAAACGAAGATTTGATCTGGTTCAAAAGTGTATTTGACACCTATAGACAAGTTCCAGATTAAATTTCGATTTAAGTCAAATCTTAAATAGGTACACACTTTTAAAGCTGGTTTACGATGCCTTCTAGGAGATGATTTAAGGTAAAAATTTGTGTAAACAACATTACCCCAAAAATCAACCATGGAGGAGATAAACCATCCACAATAAAGTTCCATATCTGCAAGACAAAGCAGTGAAGTATACTCACTAGTTGAGTGTACACACATGCCAATTTGCAGATAATTCGGGCATGTCGTTCAAGACTTAAAAACAAATTACTCTTGTCGGTTCGGTTTTCGTTTTGAAACCAAACGGACAACTGTAATTTGTTTTCAAGTCTGGAACGACAGGCGCCAATTATCTGCAAATTGGCATGTGTGTACACTTGACTAGTGAGTATACTTCAGTGCCTTTCCTTGCAGATATGGAACTTTATTCCGGAATTATGGAACTTTTTCACTCGTTTTGTTTTGTCGGCACACGAAACCGTGTAAACGCCGCTTAAACAAACATTTTTCTAAAGGATGGTAAAAAACATCAGCCATCCCTAGGCAGGACTGGGTCTATTTTATCCTGCCGCGGATTTCGTATTGTGGTAAAATGACACCACAATAGACGAAAACTGAAATGTAAGTAAAACGGCGAGGGCTTGTTTTTAGGCTCCGAAAATTTGCATGTGCACTGCGCGCGTTCAGGTGCACATGTAGGGTTGGCACTTGATTTTTTTAACTAATTTTTTTTTAATCTGATTTTTTTTTAAATAAAAGGGTGGAAACTGATTTTAATTTACAAAAATCAAAAATCAAAATTTCTGGTAGACTTGCACTAGGTATTTTGCATTTTTTTGCACGCAAGCGCGCAATTTCTCATACCTATTTACTACCATTTGTGGTGTTTTCATGGGTTTTGGGCATTTTTAGTGTAAAATCTTCCATTTATTCATGTGTCCATGTAATAATAAGCTGTGATATGCTAGTGTAGTATATGATCAAGGACGTAGCCAGGGGGGGGGGGGCGGGGGGGGCGGCCGCCCCCCCCCCCCCTTCCCGGGCCGGACCAAAAAATGTGCCAGAAATGGCACTTTCAGACGACGATTTTGTCCACAGTTTGAAAAAATTTTGCGCGCAAGCGCGCATTTTCCCTTCACAACATATATTTTCGGCTGACCGGTCTCCGCGGCATCAAAGCCAGTGAAAATGGACTCAATTCCTGTCCATGTCGTTCTATATGCCTGTAAAATACAGACATATACAGCTGTTTTGGCGCCAATGCCAACGCCAGTGGCGCCATGGCATGGCGCCTACGAATGGCGCCAGCGCTATGGCGCCATTCCCCTACTACAAGGGTCAAATTTTAGGGGGGGGGCACCGCCCCCCCCCGTTCGCCGGGCTCCGTATACAATCCGCCCCCCCCCCCCGCTCAAAAATCCTGGCTACGTCCCTGTATATGATATCAAACCAATGTGCTCAAACATACTTCTACTGTGTGTAACATCACTGTCAATGTATTAGCCTTCCCTTACAACGTTATTTAAGCACTATTCCATGCTGAACTTCACTTGAACTCACAAACATTCGACAAAAGGTGATATAGGCGACAAAAGGTGTAATAAGTCAAAGTAAAACGGATATTTTTGAAAGAAATCACTGCTTATAATGCTATTCCATGACTCCACAGTCATAATATGACCACAATAGACATAACAATACATTGTCTGACACTTAACATACATATATTTTTCTTTATACCCCCATTTCGGGCGATTTAAAAAAAATGATTTTAATTTTTTTTTATCAATTTTTTTTAAATCAAGGCGTTTAAAAAAATTGATTTTTTTCCAACCCTATGCACATGCATGCAAAATTTGGCGCCAATTGATTGATCCGTTTTGTCATAACACCCCAAAACAAATTCAGTACATAAAAAGTGACAAAACAGTATTTTCTAGAGTAAAACTAGAAAGGATGGAAAATGTCCAAATATACGTAAATCATGCACTTTTATTTGTTGGCGGGATGATGGTCCCGCCGCGTGACATAGTCCCGTAAACGGGACACTACAAACAGCCCTCGCCGGGTAGAGTATTTTCATGTTGCAGTGATTTTAAATGCGGTAACAAGTTATTGTAAAAACAATTTGTTTACGGGCGCATCAATACCTAGTACTTTCCAAATGAACCTGTGTCCCGAAAATGTTTGTTTACATGAGTATTGGAATAGCTGCACACTTACTTTATAGCAGAGTTGTTAAAATACCGGTATTTTTGGAAAGCGTAAGCGTGAACACGCTTTCCCGAGTTTGAGTATGGATACTAAAAGCGTAAGATATTTTCAAAATACCTGGGAAAGCGTAAAAAAACGTAAGTGTAATTTTTTTTGAAAGTGCTTTTGCTTGTTGAGCATCGGAGAAACGCTTGCTTTTACATTTAGATGTATTTATTTATCATTTCCATTCATAATTTCAAATTGTTCTCATCAACACAAGCTTTCAGCAAGATTTTTCCGATGCCCACTTGGTAGTCTGCTCTTGGATGTCGATGGCAATTCATCGACAGTGACACTGAATCCATCTTCTAACTCGGAGTTAGCGATGTCAACGGCAATAACATTGTCGTCGGAATCCATTGTTGGGCAAAAAAAATTTTGATCTAAACCCATGCTAGACAAATTAGGCCAGACCTTTGTATTTACATGTGCTGCTATGAACAGTACGTTACTGCACACATGCAGTCATTTTTTGGTACACCTCATTCTCTTGTTCACTTTGTTGGGGTGCGTAAACCTAGACCGTGTGAAAAGTACCCGGGTATTTCGTCCAGGAAAGCATACGGGTATTTTACAAAAGCGTAAGCTCAAATGTAAATATAAATACCCATTTACCTGGGTATTTCGGGTAAGCGTAAATACGCTTTCGCAACTCTGCTTTATAGTAACCACACACACATCTTATGACGCAATCCTGGCTTGATTAATGCCGATTTGGACAGGACAGTAACGAAATTGCTCTTTGAAAATCTTTAAGCGCTGTTCGACATTCAAAAATGCTCGAAATAAACAGGGTGCACGCCAGGTCCGCCACCCAAATTCTGAGTCGGTGCCGGACGCCATATCTCCAGTTGTAGTGGGGGGATTTATTCGAAATTTTGAGGGCATATACTCGAAACCCACCCACTACTATATACGGGCTGGGTAAGGTCGGCGACCCACCTGAGTGTGGGTCGCCGTATAAATGAATAGTTTTTTGAAAAAATCGCTGTCCACGCGAGGTCCGCCACCCGTTGTTTTTTTGATATAACGGGCTGCCAAAATAAAACTGTTAGGGGGAATTGATCGAAATTTTGAGGGGGTGTACACGACACCCCCCACTACTTTTCACGGAAGGTTGAGCCCCGTGGCGACCCCCCTGAGAGTGGACCGCTGGAAAATAATATGATATTTTTGAGAATTCGCTGTCCAGCTTTGGCACTGGACAGCAAAAATAAAAATTACAATAGAATCTTACTTGGAGGACAATGTATACCACTGTAAAAAGTGTGTATTCAAAAAGCAAATTTTAAAACGAAGATTTGATCTGGTTCAAAAGTGTATTTGACACCTATAGACAAGTTCCAGATTAAATTTCGATTTAAGTCAAATCTTAAATACACACTTTTAAAGCTGGTTTACGATGCCTTCTAGGAGATGATTTAAGGTAAAAATTTGTGTAAACAACATTACCCCAAAAATCAATTATAGAGGAGATTTGATGGGGGTCAACAGAAAAGCTGTTCCACTAGGCGAATTTTGTTCCTGGAATGATGTCATCGATGACATCATTACAGTGACCTCGCTTGGACAGCGATTTTTTCAAAAAAACTACAGGGGCGTAGGCATAGGGGATTTTGGGGTTAGCATTTTTTTTTTTGGGGGGGGGGGGTCCTACCCCTGGCACGTGTTAATAACTCGGGAACCGCTTGACGAAAAATGTTGAACTTTGGATATATTATAGTTTCAGGTCGGGGCTCTCTCAGATTTTGACGAAATTTTTCTACGACCCCCCTGACCGGAGATAGGGTGGGTCTATAAAAAGACTGTTATTTTCGAAAATTTTGCGTGTCGCTCAGAACATGCAAACTTTGAACATCAGTAACTCGACCATTTCTGGGTCGATTTTAGTAATTTCACTTTTAAAATGATAACAAATGCTTGGAGAGTTCATTTCTGAGGTCAAATAGACGATACAATATTGTGTATACCGTATTTCCTCGAACTAACCCCAGGGGGTTTATTTTTTCAGAGAGGAAATTTTGAGAGAAAAACGTGAAAAATGCAACAATAACCACCATTTATAAGTTTTAACAGCCTTATATAAGGATGTAGGTAGATGGTATAAACGATGTTCTAACGTAACACAGTAAGTGTTTTGAACGTCTGTTATGCATTTCCCGGACCACAAATACATAGTGCCCATTTTGAGGGGGATACGACGAACATGAGCACGACGTGTTCACGGCACTGTCTGCAAAAATCGTTAGGAGGGTTCTGGTGCGGTTCCGCTGTGGCTCATGTTGCTACCGTATATCCTCGAATAAGTCCCCCAGAATAACTCTGTTAGCTGACTGAGGAAAAAGTACTCCCCACCTCGAAGAACTCTCCCCTCATAGATTGGTGGGAATAAACATGTATAAAAACGTTCGTACCGTATTACGTCGGAATACCCCCATGGGGTTTTATTATTTCGCCAGAAAATTTGACGGGGGTTAATTCGAGGGGGGTTATTCGGGGGCTTTTTGTATTATTTCGTCAGGAATTTTCGCAAGGTACGTAGTAAATACTAGACCATTGCGTACCCAGAACAGGAAATAAATGTGTCCAAACAGGATATATTTGGACATTCAAACGTAGATACCTAGCTACACAAACTAGTCTATTTGTAGCTGCAATGTAAATTAGCAGTAATAAATACATCATGTACATTGCATACATGACGTATTTATTACGTACATGACGTACATTGTTCCGTAGGGGGGTATTTCGAGGGGGGTTTATTATTTCCCCAGCCCATTTTGAGGGGGGATTAATTCAAGGGGGGTAATTCGAGGTAATACGGTGTTTATTTTACCCATGAATTCATTAAAAGTTATTTATTTTTTTTTTGTAGCTGATGTTAACTAGCATTGATTTCATTACCTGAATTATGCAATTTCTACTCTGACTCTCTGACAGGCGTTGATGCGACTAATTTGATCCCAATTAGTGATGTAAAAGCGCCATGGCGCTAGCGCCAAAGCAAAAAGCGCCATGGCGCTTTTGGCGCTTGGCGCTATCTTGCTGTGGCGCCATTGGCGCTTGGCGCCATACCCATGAAAAGCGCCATGGCGCTTTTGGCGCATGGCGCTGTTTTGCCCGGCGCCAGAAACCAAATGCCTGGCGCTGGCGCTTGGCGCTAGCGCGAAAGCAAAAAGCGCCATGGCGCCTCTGGCGCTTGGCACCATCTTCCTCTGGCGCCAATGGCGCTTGGCGCTGAGGGTTGGAAAAGCGCCATGGCGCTTTTGGCGCTTGGCACCAAAGTCCTGGCGCTTTTCACATCACTAATCCCAATCATGCAATATGCCGATAAAGCATTTTACGTAATACTCTGGCAAAAAACAACTCCCCCCCCCTCGAATAACTCCGCAGGGGCCAGGAAGGATATACGGTATTCTCTTTCGGTCTGGCAACGTGATCTGTGTTCGTTCATCTGTGAACGATATGCATGGCAACTTGCTCACAATTCTATGAAGACTGTTGCTTTGCGGGTTTTCGGGTTCTGGTGTCGGCTCCAAAGATGTGCATTTAGGCGGTTCGGGTCGGGTTCACAGGGGATTTTGGGGTTAGCATTTTAGGGGGAGGGAGGTTCGCCACTTTTTCACGTGTTTTATATATTGGGAACCACTGGGCGAAAAATGTTGAACTTTGGATATATTATAGTTTCAGGTCGGGGCTCTCTCAGATTTTGACGAAATTTTTCTACGACCCCCCTGACCGGAGATAGGGTGGGTCTATAAAAAGACTGTTATTTTCGAAAATTTTGCGTGTCGCTCAGAACATGCAAACTTTGAACATCAGTAACTCGACCATTTCTGGGTCGATTTTAGTAATTTCACTTTTAAAATGATAACAAATGCTTGGAGAGTTCATTTCTGAGGTCAAATAGACGATACAATATTGTGTATACCGTATTTCCTCGAACTAACCCCAGGGGGTTTATTTTTTCAGAGAGGAAATTTTGAGAGAAAAACGTGAAAAATGCAACAATAACCACCATTTATAAGTTTTAACAGCCTTATATAAGGATGTAGGTAGATGGTATAAACGATGTTCTAACGTAACACAGTAAGTGTTTTGAACGTCTGTTATGCATTTCCCGGACCACAAATACATAGTGCCCATTTTGAGGGGGATACGACGAACATGAGCACGACGTGTTCACGGCACTGTCTGCAAAAATCGTTAGGAGGGTTCTGGTGCGGTTCCGCTGTGGCTCATGTTGCTACCGTATATCCTCGAATAAGTCCCCCAGAATAACTCTGTTAGCTGACTGAGGAAAAAGTACTCCCCACCTCGAAGAACTCTCCCCTCATAGATTGGTGGGAATAAACATGTATAAAAACGTTCGTACCGTATTACGTCGGAATACCCCCATGGGGTTTTATTATTTCGCCAGAAAATTTGACGGGGGTTAATTCGAGGGGGGTTATTCGGGGGCTTTTTGTATTATTTCGTCAGGAATTTTCGCAAGGTACGTAGTAAATACTAGACCATTGCGTACCCAGAACAGGAAATAAATGTGTCCAAACAGGATATATTTGGACATTCAAACGTAGATACCTAGCTACACAAACTACCGTATTACCTCGAATTAACCCCCCCCTTGAATTAACCCCCCCCTCGAAATACCCCCCCTAAATTTCGGCTGAGGAAATAATAAACCCCCCCCTCGAAATACCCCCCCTAAAATTGAGTGTAACGTGAACGTACATGACAAATACCGCAGTTTGTGATCTGTACAATGCAGAACACACGTTAAAACTGATGATTAAGTGACGTTAGGGAAGGGTTTTTGTGTATATACAGTAATAGATGCCTATAAACACATATACATCTATGTAATGGTTCGATTTTTCTACGTCTGCGTATGGGGACTTTCCGAAAATTTCTGGCGGAATAATAGACCCCCCCCTCGAATAAACCCCCCCCTCGAATTATCCCCCCCTCAAATTTTGCTGGCGAAATAATAAACCCCCTGGGGGTATTTCGAGGTAATACGGTAGTCTATTTGTAGCTGCAATGTAAATTAGCAGTAATAAATACATCATGTACATTGCATACATGACGTATTTATTACGTACATGACGTACATTGTTCCGTAGGGGGGTATTTCGAGGGGGGTTTATTATTTCCCCAGCCCATTTTGAGGGGGGATTAATTCAAGGGGGGTAATTCGAGGTAATACGGTGTTTATTTTACCCATGAATTCATTAAAAGTTATTTATTTTTTTTTTGTAGCTGATGTTAACTAGCATTGATTTCATTACCTGAATTATGCAATTTCTACTCTGACTCTCTGACAGGCGTTGATGCGACTAATTTGATCCCAATTAGTGATGTAAAAGCGCCATGGCGCTAGCGCCAAAGCAAAAAGCGCCATGGCGCTTTTGGCGCTTGGCGCTATCTTGCTGTGGCGCCATTGGCGCTTGGCGCCATACCCATGAAAAGCGCCATGGCGCTTTTGGCGCATGGCGCTGTTTTGCCCGGCGCCAGAAACCAAATGCCTGGCGCTGGCGCTTGGCGCTAGCGCGAAAGCAAAAAGCGCCATGGCGCCTCTGGCGCTTGGCACCATCTTCCTCTGGCGCCAATGGCGCTTGGCGCTGAGGGTTGGAAAAGCGCCATGGCGCTTTTGGCGCTTGGCACCAAAGTCCTGGCGCTTTTCACATCACTAATCCCAATCATGCAATATGCCGATAAAGCATTTTACGTAATACTCTGGCAAAAAACAACTCCCCCCCCCTCGAATAACTCCGCAGGGGCCAGGAAGGATATACGGTATTCTCTTTCGGTCTGGCAACGTGATCTGTGTTCGTTCATCTGTGAACGATATGCATGGCAACTTGCTCACAATTCTATGAAGACTGTTGCTTTGCGGGTTTTCGGGTTCTGGTGTCGGCTCCAAAGATGTGCATTTAGGCGGTTCGGGTCGGGTTCACAGGGGATTTTGGGGTTAGCATTTTAGGGGGAGGGAGGTTCGCCACTTTTTCACGTGTTTTATATATTGGGAACCACTGGGCGAAAAATGTTGATATTTGAATATAATATAGTTTCGAGTCGGGGCTGTGACCAAATTCGACGAAATTTTTCTACGACCCCCCTGAACGGAGATAGGGTGGGTCTATAAAAAGGTGGTCATTTTCGAAAATTTTCGGTGTCGCTCAGAAAATTCAAACTTTGCACATCAATAACTCGGGCATTTCTGGGCCGATTTTGATCGTTCAACCGTTAAAATGGTCGGCACAACCTGCAGATTCCGTTTTTCTGGTCGTGTTAGTGATGACTAAATACCGCATGCCGATTTGACCCGGTTTTTCAACATGGAAAATACATTTTTCTGAGCATGCTATCATATATATATATATATGTATATATCATATCATATAGACGACGAGAATTCGTATAAAACTAAAATGAGTTCAATATCTCTTTCTAATCAAAAGTTACAGTGCTTCAAACTTTTCCCTCCCATCCACATAAATAACCGCATGAAGAACAAAGCATGCAAGTTCAAAACTCCATACCTGTCCCATTTCTCAGCCGATTTTCACCAATGAACACTTAAAATTATCAGAATAACATGGAGATACCGTTTTTATTCCCAGTTTATTTGTATGCATTTTCATTATGTTAATTTCAGTCAAGCGTTTGCGTTATTTTCTAGTATGGCAAATCTGATAAAATATAGGGATAATCTGGGAACAACAATGATCCTGTCATGTCATGTCCTCCATGTCATTGATTTTGATTGGAAAGAGCTATTGAACTCATTTTTGTTTTATACGAATTCTCGTCATCTAAAGTCTATGATAGCATACTCAGAAAAATGTATTTTTCATGTAAAAAAACTGGGTCAAATCGGCATACGGAATTTTGACATCACTAACACGACGACAAAAACGGAATCTGCAGGTTGTGTCGATCATTTTAAGTGTTGAACGATCAAAATCGGCCCAGAAATGGCCGAGTTATTGATGTGCAAAGTTTGAATTTTCTGAGCGACACCCAAAATTTTCGAAAATGACCACCTTTCATAGACCCACCCTATCTCCGTTCAGGGGGGTCGTAGGAAAATTTCGTCGAATTTGGTCACAGCCCCGACCTGAAACTATATATTCAAATATCAACATTTTTCGCCCAGTGGTTCCCAAGATACAAACAAGTGAAAAATGGCGAACCCCCCCCCCCCAAAAAAAAAATGCTAACCCCAAAATCCACTGTGGTCGGGTTCCCTATTCCCTATTTGGCACATTTACAGTTGCGCTGTTCATAAGGGCGTTGGGCTTTCGTACTCACCTTTGTTGTCGGTTGTGATGTGACGGCACTGGGCCATAAAATGGGGGGTCCCTCAACGAATCTCAGTTAATCTACACTCAGTCAGAAGTTAGTGAATTTGAACCCCACCTAGTGATGTGAAAAGCGCCAAATCGCCATGACGCTTTTTCGACCCCCATCGCCAAGCGCCAATGGCGCCAGAGAAAAATGGCACCAAAAGCCCCATGGCGCTTTTCATTGGCATGGCGCCATGCGCCAATAGCGCCACAGCAAAATAGCGCCAAGCGGAAAAAGCGCAATGGCGTTTTTTGCTTTTGCGCTAGCGCCAGGCGTCAGCGCCATGGCGCTTTTACATCACTCACCCCACCCCTAGTAAATCGCACCTCCGCAGGTAAAGCCAGCTGAAAAATTTGTTTGGGGGCATTTGCGGGGGTTCAATATATAAATAAAATTTTGAAGGTGTAGAAAGAAAAAGGGAGTAAAATCGCCTAGAGTAGGTGATAAATGATTAAAAATGGGTGTATAAGCACATATATAGCCAAATATAGTTGAAAATAGGCAAAAATTAACATGAAAGACAATAATTTTGAGGTTTGTAAAATCCCAATACTGATTTGAAGGTGAGAAACGATAAAAAGGTATGAAAATGAGCGACTGATAATTGGGCCAAAATTGCTCAAAAATCAAGATAGATACCGTATTTCCTCGAAATACCCCCCCCCCTCTCAAAATGGGCACTATGAATTTGTGGTCCGGGAAATGCATAACAGACGTTCAAAACACTTACTGTGTTACGTTAGAACATCGTTTATACCACCTACATCTTTATATAAGGCTGTAAAAACTTGTAAATGGTGGTTATTGTTGCATTTTTCACGTTTTTCTCTCAAAATTTTGACTCTGAGAAAAATAAACCCCCGGGGGGTAAATATGGTAGATAGCTGGTTGCTTTTTTTGGTGAAGGGGGGGGGGTCGAGGAATAGTGGCCAAAAAAATGCCTCAGGGTAGATCGATAGCTGAGCTGTCCCAGGGGTTAGATAGATAGCGGGAGCGTTGAAGAGTTGATTACTTGCGTTGAGAGCTTACTTGCGCTGGAAGTTTCCACCCGTAAAATACCGTAAATTCTCAATTAAGTCCGCCTCGAATAACTCTCCCTGTTAGGGACTTATTCGAGGATATACGGTATCATGATAAGAGTAAAGTGTAAAGAGTCATTTAACTTTACGCTTCAACGTAAGTGTCAAACTTTCTACTATTTTTGGATTTTTATCTATCCATCACATTTTAAACGACTTTTTACACTTTGCATGACATTTTGCTTTTGACATGACATTTAACATGGTGCGGGACTGGCCCCAGATGCCAATCCTAGAACCTTTAAAGTGTAAAGCAGAGTTGCTAAAACTACTGAATTTTTTTCATAGTAAACGTAAACGTAAAGTATTTTATTTTACTCACAACTGAGTACAGAAAACGTTAGGTAAAACTTTTTTACTTTTACAGTTAGTAAGATACTTTTTCGTGGGAAAACGTAAAAGTCGCTATTTTTTCTCACAGTAAACGTAAAATTGTGTATCTAACTACCGTATTTCCTCGAATTACCCCCGGGGGTTTATTTTTTCAGAGTGAAAATTTTGAGAGAAAAACGTGAAAAATGCAACAATAACCACCATTTATAAGTTTTTACAGCCTTATATGAGGATGTAGATGGTATAAACGATGTTCTAACGTAACACAGTAAGTGTTTTGAACGTGCATTTCCCGGACCACAAATTCATAGTGCCAATTTTGAGGGGGGTATTTCGAGAGGGGGGGGGTGTATTTCGAGGAAATACGGTATTTCTACTCAGAAAAAATGTGAAACTGAGTATTTTCTCTCACAGAAAACGTAACAGTCAGTATTTTTTTCCAATTTTGACTCTGGAATACATCAAACATGTGGGATTTCTTCTCCTGATACGTATTTCTTGGCAAAATGTCCAATGTTTGTCACTTTCTGCCTGTGAAAATGACTTTCTATGTCCCCTTAAAATACGTTTTATGTACTCGCTTACTTTCTAAAAGACCGGTACTAAGACTGTACTTTCTAATGAGTACCGGTATTTTTTTCAAGAGGACTTATTTATCGGGTAAACGTAAATACGTTTTGACAACTATGGTGTAAAGTAAAGCGTCAAATGTCATGTAAAATGTCATGCACAGTGTCAATTGTCATGATAAATGTAAAGTAAAGTGTCAATTGTCATGCATACCGTATTTCCTCGAAATACAACCCCCCTCGAAATACCCCCTCGAAATACGCCTGCTCAAAATGGGCACCGGGAAATGCATAACACATAAATATTAAAAACAATGACTGTGTTACGTTAGAACATGGTTTATACGATCTACCTACATGCTTATTCTAGCTATAGACTTCTTATACATGGCGGTTTTTGTTGCATTTTTCTACATATGCATACATTACAAACAACAAATTAGTACTGGGAGTTCAAAAAATTTCTGGCGAAATAATAACCCCCCTCGAATTACCCCCCTCGAATTAGCTCCCACCGTCGAATTACCTTGCCTCGAAATACCCCCCTCAAAATTCTCAGTCTAAAAAAATAAACCCGAAGGTATTTCGAGGAAATATTTATGGTAGTTAAGGAATAATTTTTTGTTTTTATTGACATTTTACATGACAATTAAATCACTTTACTTTACACTTTCAGTATCTGGGACTGCCCCCAGGCGACACTCGACTAGTGATGGAAAAGCGCCATGGCGCTGGCGCCTGGCGCTAGCGCCAAAGCAAAAAGCGCGATGGCGCTTTTGGCGCTTGGCGCTAAAACGCTCTGGCGCCATTGGCGCTTGGCGCTGGGGTCTGCGAAAGCGCCATGGCGCTTTTGGCGCTTGGCGCCATTTGCCGGTGGCGCTATTGGCGCCTGGCGCCGGCATTTTAAATGGCGCCAAAAAAGCGCCAACCATGATAATATGAAATTGTTAAAATACGGTGAAATCGCCACTCGAGATGATCAATTTTGAGGACAAATGAATAAATATAAGTTATATAGCAGCCTTTATATAGGTACCTACATCGAATAAAAGCAAAGGTGTTAGAATGTGCTGGCGATAAATCCCCTTTTATGCTTTGCTCCCAATTCTTTCTTGCTGTCTAAATCAGGGGTTCAGTCTGGCGGGGGTTGGAGGGGGGACGGTGGAGTTACCCTTAAATGCTGCAGTTATCTATCCACCCCCAGGGCCGCTCAGCTATCTATCTAACTTGAAACATAATTTTAGGCTACTATCCCTCGAGCCCCCCCAATCAACCTGCAACCAGATACGGACCGATTATTAGAGAAATTTTGCCCCAATTTTCACAAAAAATGCTGATTTTCATACTTTTTATAGTATTCACCTTAAAAATCACTATCGTGATTTTTCAGACTTCAAAATCATCATCTTTAACGTGTATTATCACCTATTTTCAACAGTTTATGGCTATATACGCCCCTTAAATCACTCCAGCTCTTAGCTGGGAGAAACAAAGATCTCCCCATTGAAAGTTCCCCAGTCATGATGTTTGACTGAAAAATATATCTCTGGGCATTTAAACAATTTTTAACATTGTAGTGGTTGTTTGAATGGGCAAAAGTTCACACAGTTATGCACTCATTTTTCTACCATCAAATTGCAGAACAAATTTTTTGGCGCTGGCGCTATTGGCGCTTGGCGCCATCACCCTCTGGCGCCATTGGCGCTTGGCGCTGAGGTCCAGAAAAGCGCCATGGCGCTTTTGGCGCTTGGCGCCATTTTGCTCTGGCGCCATTGGCGCTTGGCGCCGGGATCAGAAAAGCGCCATGGCGCTTTTGGCGCTTGGCGCCGAAAGCGTGGCGCTTTTTCCATCACTACACTCGACGTTTAAGCGCCGTTTGAGTAATGCACAATATTATTCCAACGTCCACTTGAACAATTACACCGTCGTCACATGAATAATGAATGTGACAAAAATAGCTGAGGCGTTGCTCATTTTACTTACACAGTGCAACTGCATTTTTGCAACAATTTACCATTATTTCGAAATATCCCCGAAATGTGTTCATAATCACATGCATAGAGCATTCAATCGATAATCAAAAAAGGAAAAACACGTGCAATTTTTGGTTTCGTGCCGGTGGAACTTTCGGCCGCGATCCATTTAGCCGCCTCATTTGAAAATTGCGCGCTAGCAGAGCAGCAACACGAGCGCGTCGAATTCTGGCAATCGCTCAACACTAAACACTATTGCAATCTGCCGACGCGCTGGTCGAGGAGTCCGTCGACGCTGCGCAGCCTCCGAAATGGAGAAACTGGTCCGGCTGCTGCAGCGCAGGTGCGACTTTCGGTTTTCCGACTTTCGGTGCCCTTCTCCGCAGCATGATGACGGGTGGGCCGCCCCCGGCCTTCTTGTGCAATACACAGTTGTAAAAGTACTGAATTTTTCAAAGTATACGTAAACGTAAAGTATTTTTTTGCTCACCTGCTGAGTACAGAAAACGTAAAGTAAGACTTTTTTACGTTTACTCATGAGTAAACGTAGTTTTCCCCAGAAAACGTAAAACTGAGTATCGTATTTATTTTAATGGAAGGGCGCCCTTTTATTTTTTCATCAACTTTTTTACCTGCCCTTCTATTGGAAACGCCCTTCTATTAGAGACCGCCCTTCTATTTTTTTCTCAACTTTTCAGCCAATCTTTTCCAAGTTCTGCCAAGGATTTTCAAAGCGTTACGTCACAGACAGTTCATAGAATGACGATACATAGTGTTCATTCAACATTTGATGTTAAAATAGCTTAAATTTAATGGACCAAAGCCACTAAATAACAGCGGCTGCTGCTATTTTTTTGTGTTTGGCACAATTCCAGCACTTTATGTACCTTCTATTTGAGACTTTTGATTTCGTGGCCCAAATTAAGTCTAAAAAGTGTACCTCCTATTTAAGACGCAATTCTTTTGGAGACCTGCCCTTCCATTAGAAGAGATACCGTATTTCCCAGTGGGTTTATTTTTTTCAGAGGTGAAATTTTGAGGGAGGGGAGGGGTAATTTCGAGGGGGGCTTATTCGAGAGGGGTTTATTATTTTGTCAGAAATTGACTTGGAATTCATAGTAAGGAACACGTTTTTTTTATTCGAGGAAATACAGTAAGTTATTTTTACGAAGTTTTGGCTTCTTAGATCAAAATCACTAATTTTCATAACTTCTTGCCTGTTTTCAACAATTTTTGGTTATATATGTGTATACCGTGTTTCCTCGAAATACCCCCCCCCTTGAAGTAACCCACACTCCTTCGAAATACCCCCAGGTGTTTTCGAGCTGAGGAAAAACGAACCCTCCTCGAAATAGCCCGTCTGGAATGATGTACATCATGTATGCAACGTACATGATGTATTTATTTATTACTGTCAGTTTGGATCGCATATTTGCATTTGACCAGTTTGCATATGACCAAATATATCCTAGTTGGTCACATACATGTATTACCGGTTTTGGGTACGTAATTGCGTATACTTTACTATGAATTTCACGAAAATTTCTGACGAAATACCCCCCCCCCGAAAAAGCCCCCCCCCCCTCGAAATACCCCCCAAATTTCCACTCTGAAAAAACCCTGGGGTATTTGGAGGAAATACGGAAGCTAAGTCCGTCATACATACATGACTCTTATACATGGTGGTTATTTTTGCATTTTTTCACGTCTGTGTACGTTAGAAACAACAAATACGTTCATGAAATTATTGTAGGTTCCCATACTAAGTGTGCTGTCCGCCGAGTATACATACCTATTTACCTAGATCAACAGCTAACAATTCATTGATTTGTTAGGACTGCAGATCATGGCATGCTATTTTCAACCTCCTGTGGAAAAGTAAAACGCTTCACTTGTTGTAAATATGCGCAGACTCCAATGGGAGACGCGGCCGCCTGCGACGCGTCGCGGATGTTTGCTGTGCACTGCACCAACGCCGTTCTGCTTCCGGAGGCTTTACGTTGCCCAGCGCTGCCAATCGAGACCTTCCGAAGAATGCAGCCGCGCACATTTGTCACAGGTTTGTCCAGCTGCGCTTGCATTAGTGTTTGTCCATTCTGAAGGTGTGTTTGTTCGCTGGTAGGATGGCAGAATTTACTGTTACGCAGTGCTCTTGTAGATGAGGCCGCGGCCCCGCTGCTGTTCAGATACTGTATATCATCCGGGGGAGTGATTTTTTCATCACATTGACTGGGGAATTTTTAAAGGGGAGTAATTTATTGCACAAATGGGGTTAAATTGGTTACATGAATCGTCGGTAGGAATATAAATTCAAGCAGTGCAATAAATGAGGCGTCCAATTCTAAAATTCGACAAGTCCAAAATATGAAAATTTCGAGTTAGGCCCGGAAACGTCATCTGGGGCGACTTCCGTACATTTTTCATAATTTTCCATAACTTTTTTGACCTCACATGCCCATATGGCATAGTGCCAATTTGACATTTTTGGGGGAAAATGCAAAAAATTTGGGCAATAAGTCGACAAGTCCACGTAGTTTTGGGCTAAAAGGCGACAAGTCCATCCTCCGCTTCCTTTTTTATGTGAAAAAAGCGCAAGAAATGTGATAAGTCCACTATGGGCACCGATTTCTAAAAGCCGACAAGTACATAAATTTCCCATAAGGGAGGCGCAACCATAGGGGATTTTCTGGGTAGCATTTTTTGGGGGGGGGGGGTCCGCCAAAGTTCGCATGGCTAAAACTTTGCAACCACTTGGCGAAATTTGACGAAAATTTAACATAATGAGGTTTCAGGTCGGGGCGGTATTGAAAATCGAAATCGACTTTATACGACCCCCCTGACCCGAGATAGGGGGGGGGGTCTATAAAAAGACCCATTTTACGATTTTTTTCGCTGTCGCCCCGAACACGCGAACTTTGAATGTCAATAACTCCGTCATTTCACGGCCGATTTTGTTCATTTAACTTCTAAAATGAAGAAAAATCTTTGGAGATTCCCATTTTGAGGTCATTTTGGTGATGTACTGTTGCGGTAATATCGATTTGACCCAATTTATGAATGCCAAATTTTGAGCAAAATTTTTTTTTGAACATGCTATCATATACTCTTGGTCGAGAGAAACAACATAAAAAAAAATTAAGTCGATATCTTTTTCCGATCAAAAGTTATGGCGCTTCAAACGTTTCCCTCCCATCCACATAATAACCACATGCATGCAAATTCAAAACTCCATATCTTGGCCATTTCTCAGCCGATTTTCACTGATGAACACTTAAAATGATCAGAATAACATGTAGATATCATTTTTAGGACCAGATTATCCGTATATTTCAGCATATTTCCGATACAAGAAAATAATGCGAACTCTTGAATTAAATTGCCATAATGAAAACGCATACAAATAAACTGTAGATAAAAATTATATCTACATGTTATTATGATCATTTTAAGTGTTCATCAGTGAAAATCGGCTGAGAAATGGCCAAGATATGGAGTTTTGAATTTGCATGCATGTGGTTATTATGTGGATGGGAGGGAAAAGTTTGAAGCGCCATAACTTTTGATCGGAAAGAGATATCGACTTAATTTTTTAAAATGTTGTTTCTCTCGACCAAGAGTATATGATAGCATGTTCAAAAAAAAATTTTTGCTCAAAATTTGGCATTCAGAAATTGGGTCAAATCGATATGACCGCAACTGTACATCACCAAAATGACTTAAAAAATGGAATCTCCAAAAAATTTTCTTCATTTAAGAAGTTTAATGAACAAAATCGGCCGTGAAATGACGGAGTTATTGACATTCAAAGTTCGCGTGTTCGGGGCGACAGCAAAAAAAATCGAAAAATGGGTCTTTTTATAGACCCCCCCTATCTCGGGTCAGGGGGGTCGTATAATCTCGATTTCGATTTTCAATACCGCCCCGACCTGAAACCTCATTATGTTAAATTTTCGTCAAATTTCGCTAAGTGGTTGCAAAGTTATAGCCATACGAACTTTGGCGGACCCCCCCCCCCCAAAATGCTACCCAGAAAATCCCGTATGGGCGCAACGCGGGCGGGAACAAAAATGTTCTTGCCTGCAAGAAGGCGATAAGTCCATTTCCCTCCCAAAAACAGTTTTCCTCTCACCGAATGGAATTTTATGGACACCCCATTTTTCACATATACGTTGGGATTAGGGGCTGAAAATTTGACACTTTATTGTCAACATATGGAACTTAATGGAAAGCATGAGAGAGCCAAATTGGACACGCACCACGGGCCTGGAATTGGGTTTGAAACTTAAAATGCGATTTACTCAAAATCAAATTTTGTGGACTTGTCGACTTTTAGAATTAGACGCCTCAAATGTTATATAACATGGATTGCACTGCCTGAATTTTTATTCTTACCAACGATGTAACCAATTTTACCCCTTTTGTGCGAAAAATTACCCCCTTTAATAACTCCCCCCTGGAGGGTACGGGCGGAGACTAGGGTGTTAAATTTCCGTTTTCCGTTTCCGCTTTCCAGCAAGTGCAAAAAAATTTCCGTTTCCGTTTTCCGTTCCGTTTTCCGGCATGTGCAAAAAATTTTCTGTTTCCGTTTTCCGGCAAGTGCAACAATTTTTCCGTTTCCGCTTTTCCGCAGGCAAAATTCTTTCCGTTTTCCGCAGGGAAATATTTTTCCATTTCCGTTTTCCGGCAAGTGCAAAAAAATTTTCCGTTTCCGTTTTCCGTAAAAAAAATTTGTTGACTCCCTAGCGGAGACGCCTCACTTTAGCCGCAGTTTAAGCTCAGCGTAAAATGATGACGTAAAATGAAGTCTATAAACGCCCACACGCGCTTACGCAAAAGTGTTTGCTACTCCTCAACGCGCTGTAAAGAGTTTCCAGGCTGGCATGTGCTTTAAGGTAAATATATGGCCGCCATTCTATTGTTATCTTGAGCACATAGACATGCCAAAACCAAGCCCAAATGATAATTGACTCGGCAGTAGGCTGTTACGCGTTGAAACTTTTCGGACATAAATAAAACTTTTTTACCCATCATTGTTTTGTTCTAAATACCGTATTTCCCCGAAATACCCCCCTGTGGGGGGGGGGTTAAACGAGGGGGGTATTTTGAGGCGGGGATTACTATTTCACCATAAATTTTTGGTAATTCCAGTACTAAATTGATATATATATGTATATATATATATATATAAGTCTTTTGATTTACCATATTACCTCGAAATACCCCCGTGGGTTTTTTTTCGCCATTAAAATTTGAGGGGGGTGTTAATTCGATGGAGGTTATTCGCAACGATGGGTAAGTTCTCCAAAAAACACTTTCTGTGTTTTGAGTTTTTCAAAAATGAATTTTTGAGTTTTTTTCTAAAAAAAACTCGAGTTTTTGTCTAAATTGCCTGAATCACAAACCGCAGTTTTGTCATGTACGTTCTCTGTACACTCGATTTAGGGGGGGGGGTATTTCGAGGGGGGCTAATAAACTCATAATGGCCATTTTGAGGGGGGTATTTCAAGACGGGGGTATTTCGAGGGTGGTATTTCGAGGAAATACGGTACCTAGAACGACATATCTCCAACAGAACGGCCGGTTTTGGCACATTTTGACATTACGGAAACAATAGAATGACATCAATCAAAGCCACAATTTTGCCATTGCTAACTCCACTTGCGCTACTTTTCGCTTGTTTATATTCGCGGCAAATATCGATGCAGTGTATCGATGTACCGTATTTCCTCGAAACGCAAAACACACGTTAAAAACAATGACGGTGTTATGTAAGAACAGGGTTTATACCGTCTACGTACTTCAATACCATATTATAAAGCCACTATTTATTCGTGTGGAAAGTATGCTCCAACGTAAACGATAGGGCGTCACTGACTCTACCCGATTCGTGTGTGTTTTTACACACAATGAGGACACTTTTTATCGGCACAAAATGCCCTTTACAAACATGATGCATTTTCAGGTTTCTGATTGCACTCATTTGAAATATGCACTTCATTTTGACACTACATTACCATAACCCTAAAAATGAACCCCCAGGGCCAAAACCTTTCAAATCATAAAATGATGCATTTGTGGGTTTCTGATTGTAGCAATTTCAAATATGCACTCCATTCGACACTACATTACTAAAACCCTGAAATTGAACCCCTAGACCCAAAAATTTCAAATTGTGTAATGATGCATTTTGCGGGTTTTAATTGCACTGATTTGAAATAACTCAATTTCAACTCTACATTACTGTAAGCCTTAAATTGAACCCCTGGGGCTAATAAATTAGAAATTGTGAAATGATGCATTTGTGGCTTTTTGATTGCCTTGATTTGAAATATGCACTTCATTTTGACACTACATTACCATAACCCTGAAAATGAACCCTAGGGCCAAAAAATTTCAAATCGTAAAATGATGTGTTTGTGGGTTTCTGATTGTAGCGATTTCAAATATGCACTCCATTTTGACACCACATTACTAAAACCCTGATAATGAACCCCTGGGCCCAAAAACTTTCAATTTGTGAAAAGATGCATTTGTGGGTTTTTTATTGCAGTGATTTGAGATGTGCACTCCATTTCTACTGTACATTACCATAACCAAGTCTAACCGCCGGGGCTAAAAAATTTAAAATTGTGAATTGATGCATTTGTGGATTGATGATAGCGATTATTTGAAATATTCATTCCATTTTGACACTACATTACCATAAACCTGAAAATGAGTTTATGGGAGTTTCCAAATTAGGGACTGAGTTTATGGGAGTTTCCAAATTAGGGGCTGAGTTTATGGGAGTTTCCAAGTTAGTGGCTGAGTTTATGGGAGTTTCTAAATTAGGGGCTGAGTTTATGGGAGTTTCCAAATTAGGGCTGAGTTTACAGCAGTTTCCAAATTATGGGTTGAGTTTACAGGAGTTTCCAAATTAGGGGCTGAGTTTATGGGAGTTTTCAAATTAGAGGCTGAGTTTATGGGAGCTTACAAATTAGGGGCTGAGTTTATGGGAGTTTGCAAGTTAGGGGCTGAGTTTACGGGAGTTTGCAAGTTAGGGGCTGAGTTTATAGAAGTTTCCAAATTAGGGGCTGAGTTTACAGGAGCTTCCAAACTAGGGCTGTGTTTACAGGATTTAGAGGGGGTCCTCATGAGGTGCCATTTTTGGGGGGTCTCCAGGGGGTGTGATTTTTGGATGTACATATGGGGGTGCCATTTCAAGGGGGTCCCAATGGGATGCCATTTTTTGGGTGGTCCCCAGGGGTGCCATTTTTTGGTGGTCCTCAGGGGGGTGCCATTTTTTTTGTGGGGGGTCCATAGGGGGTGCCATTTTATTGGGGGGTGGTCCCCAGGGGGGTGCCATTTTTGGATAGTCCCCAGGTTGAGCCAACTTTGGGTGGGTCCCCAAGGGGGTGCCATTTTTTGGTGGTCCTCAGGGGGTGCCATATTTGTGGTGCCCTAGGGGGTCCCATTTTTGGGCAGTTCCTAGGGGGTGCCATTTTTAGGAGGTTCCCCTGGAGGTGGCATTTGGAGGGGTCCCCACTGGGGTGTCAGTTTTTGCAAGCCTCTGAGTAGTGGGTACATCTAGCAGGATTCTCTCCAACCTTCGGTGGGGTTTTGTGGTTCTCTACAATTAATACCACAAGGATTTACAAACACAAAAAGTACAGCAAAGCACAAATGTAACCAATTTAAGATTACAACAAAGTTTGACACCTTGCATAAACCACACTATCATATCACAAAACCTATACCACACAGAATGCACACTGCACGCCATCATACCAAATTGCAAACTGTCCACATTTTACTACCAAGTTTCATGCCCAACTATTTTACAGAAGTTTACAAAAATCCATTCCAAAACATTGCATCTTTGGTATTGGTCTTGTTATTGTTGGTACATTACATACCGCATTTCAAAACACATGCCTAGCATGTGGGCAAACTTAACTAAAGTATCATATTTCCTCCAATGGTATTAATTGTAGAGAACCACAAAACCCGACCAAAGGTCGGAGAGAATCCTGCTAGTATTAAATAAGTCTATAGAGTCTTAAGAATGGTGGTTTTTATTGCATTTTTCGACGTCTGTGTATGTTACAAACAACGATTTAGTACTGGGATTTCAAAAAAATTCTGGCGAAATAATAAACCCCTCCCCTCCTCGAAATACCCCCTCGTTGAACGCCCCCTCAAAATTTCCACTCTGAAAAAATAACCCCCCGGGGGTTTATTCGAGGAAATACGGTATTTAGAAAAGGCCGCGCTTCATTAGCTGACATTTACCTAAATGCCAACTCAGATATTAGTTCACGTGTCGCATAACGATCTGCGAATGCACGTTGAATATTGTGCCTACACACATTAGTTTGCACCGTGACTCGTGTGAAAACTGAATTTTTGCGAATTATTAATGCAAGTTAATGAACATGGGTGAATGATTTTATTTAATATTTATTGGAATTTTAATTAATGAGAGTTAAAATTTAAAAATTTGAAAACTAAAACACTTATAGCATACAAAAAGGGTAGGTTGGATGTCGCCATGTCGCCATTTCTGTTTTCACATCGTTCACGATGAAAACTAGTGTGTGCAGGGCCAATGCGGCATGTGCATTTGACGATCGTTAAGGTGGAGTTACAGCATAACGATAAATAGAAGAATTCATTAGTTCCTTTTTTCAACTTTTTAAATTCATGTTTCATACTCTATTTTTCGCAAATCTTGTCGATGGACATTGCGTGCAATGACTGCCGACAAATTGATTTTAGGGCCTCACCGTGAAATTGATTTGATGGCGGTCCATTTTTCATCGAACGTTTTTCATTCAAATTCGAATTTTACACATCGCACATAATAAATTTGAGCGAAAAATAGAGTATGAAACATGAATTTTTAATAAAAAACTTGAGAAAATGTAAATACCGTATTACCTCTAAATACCCCCAGGGGGTTTATTATTTCGCCAGCAAAATTTGAGGGGGGATAATTCGAGGGGGGGGGGGTTATTCGAGGGGGGGTCTATTATTTCCCCAGAAATTTTCGGAAATTCTCCATACGCAGACGTATAAAAATTGAACAATTACGTAGATGTAAGTGTGTTTATAGGTGTATACAACTGTATACCGTATTACCTCGAAATACCCCCAGGGGGTTTATTATTTCGCCAGCAAAATTTGAGGGGGGGATTATTCGAGGGGGGGGTGTCTATTATTTTGCCAGAAATTTTCGGAAATTCCCCATACGCAGACGTAGAAAAATCGAACAATCACATAGATTTATATGTGTTTATAGGCATATATTACTGTATATACACAATAACCCTTCCCTAACGTCACCTAATCATCGGTGTTAACGTGTGTTCTGCATAGTACAGATCACAAACTGCGGTATTTGTCATGTACGTTCACGTTACACTCAATTTAAGGGGGGGTATTTCGAGGGGGGGGGTTATTATTTCCTCAGCTGAAATTTAGGGGGGTATTTCGAGGGGGGGGGGGGGTTAATTCAAGGGGGGGGAATAATTCGAGGTAATACGGTATACACATAAGCCCGTCCCTAACGTCACTTGATCATGACTTTTAACGTGTGTTATGCAGTGTACAGATCACAAACTGCGGTATTTGTCATGTACGTTCTCTTTACACTCTATTTTAGGGGGGGGGGTATTTCGAGGGGGCGTTTATTATTTCCTCAGCCGAATTTTAGGGGGGGTATTTCGAGGGGGGGTTAATTCAAGGGGGGATAATTCGAGGTAATACGGTAAGTAATTTTTCAGTGACGTTTTATTTGTCGTATCACCTTATGTTTATCGTTATGCTGTAACTCCGGCTTTATGCGGCGCATTGCGCGTGCACACACTAGTTCACTGCCAGATTTTGGTAAACTCATAAATCGGCTTTGAACGCAGTTGAGTTACTGAAATTAGTTATTCTTGATCCCCATCAACTGCAGTTGACAGATACCTCATTCTGGTAAACTCAAATGCGTTCAAATCCGATTTATGAGTTTGCCAAAATCTGGCAGTAAACTAGTGTGCGCAGGACCAAAAAAAACGGAATTGATATCAACCAGTTGACATTCACATGTGTGTGTGGCGCCATTCAGCGCAATATGTGCGGTCTGCAGACAAACTCATTTACTTATCAAATTGCCAGCAGCAGCAAGCATTTTAGTATAGTAGTCATCATTAGTGCAGGACCTATTAGTATTTAACGCCTTTTACACCTTTTTTTCTGTGACGACTCCGACAACATGAAAAATTTCAATAATTCAAGTAAAAAGTTCCATATTCATTAGATAAAATGGCCAAGTATACATACCACCTAGATCAAGAGTTACAGACGTTTTGAATTTTTTTGCCATTGTCGCCATCTGTCGGGCTCCTGACAATGGCACATTTTTTTCAAACGTCTATAACTCTTGAACGACAAGCACGATTCATCTGTAATTTGACGTGCATATACGCCTAGGTGGTATGTATACTTGTCCCTATTATCTAATGAATATGGAACTTTTTACTTGACTTATTTGACTTTTTCATGTTGTCGGAGTCGTCACAGAAAAAAAGGTGTAAAAGGGGTCTTATAGTGCAATTATAAACAGTTGCCAATTTGTGCGTATTTCATCTCATTCATAATTATTTCCAGCGCACTCGCTTCAAAGTGCATGTAGGTATATTTCAATATTTGGGAGGATATTTAGAGGAAATGCGGTAAATCTGTATTTATTTTTAACTGAAGTGAAATGCCCACACAAAGTTCCATCGTCATTGCGCCACTGTGTAACTGGCCCGAGACACATTTTCATGTTGTGTTTTCATATTTATTTACACCCATTATTACATAGAAATAATATTTTTGTTTTTACGTTTCTACATAATACCATTTTTCACACAACTTTATTAGCATTCTTTGAATAGAATTCGTTTCATTCATAAAAAAATCGTTTGTTAATCTGTTCTCTTAGTGCAGAGTTGTTAGAATTACTGAACTTTAAAAAAAGTATATGTATATGTAAGTTGTTGTTTTTTTACTCACCAAAATGTAAGTAAAATACTTTTATCCCAGGAAAATGTAAAAGCGAGCACTTTCCCCTGGAAAACGAAAAAGCTGCTACTTTTTACATGTTAGAGTGAGTTTTACACTGGAAGACATAATGAATGTCGTTTTTTAGTGATTATTTTAATGATATAATTTCTTCAATATTTTCTTTTTTTAGCAACAGAAAATTGGGATTTTAGCAACAAAAATACATTTTCTCTGTACGCGTGTACTTTTAAAATGTACGCATAAAAGTGAGTACATTACTTTTCTTAAAGTATATGTAAATGTATACACTGCGTACTCGCGTATGCGTATTTTTATTTATTTAAGCGTATATTTACGCTTAAATGTACGTACCTATTTACATTTTAACAACTGTGTTGTAGTGGATGCGTAAAAAAACCCATGCAATGTAGAATATCCCATGCGATCCATGCAATGTAGTTAAATATCCCAATACCCATGCAATGTAGAATTGCATATAATTTATAAAAATTGTGCCTGCGCACCATAGTTGTTAAACGTATTTACGTTTACTCGACAATTACAGAGACTCGAGTACTGTGTAAATACGTTAACATTTCCTCCCGAAAAAATACTGGTACTTACTTGCTCGCGTACTTTTTGAAAGTACGCGAGTACATAAAAAGTAATTGTTTTTTGGAGTGCATAAAAGGCAAAAACCACTCAAAAGAATTGAAACGACTGCAAAAATAGCAGCGGAAATGATTGAAGTTACGATATGTGGGGAAAGCGACGACAATCGCTATTACTTTTACCCATTTTTATGTCTTCCTGTGTACAAAATCGAAAACAATTTTTACTTTTACGTTTACCCCGAGTAAAGATACTTGTATTTACGTTTACTCACCTTTTACACAGTGTAAAAGTAAAAAAATTACATTACGTTTTCTGTACTCAAGGGTGAGTAAAAAGTGTCAAGTGAAAAAAACGGTCAATATAGTCATTATCCACCGTTTTTTCACTTGACACTTTTTCAAGTGATGTTCAAATATGTGTGAAGTGACAAAAAGTTAACTAATGTCATTGCGCAACTTTTTTCACTTCACTCACAAGTGTGATGTGAAAAACACGGTCAAAATGTAATGTAATGTCATTTCGTACCGGGCAGATGTGCGTGGCCGGCACAATTATTTGTGCGTACCGGGCATTTGTGTGTACCAGGCATTTGTGCGTACAAGTGCACCGCCAAATAAAATACTTAATGTTTACGTTTACTTTAACTATACTTCAGTACTTTTAACAACTCTGGTGCGCACACTTTCACACTCAACCACTGTTCACATGAGTTTGGGGAGTTGAAAAATTTTCATTCAAAGAATAATTCCGCCGGGACGGGTGAACTTTGGAACTTTTGGGCGGTATGAAAAGAAAGCTGAATAATTTATCTACAAGTTCCCTGGGAGCGCAAGCGGCCCACATGTTTTTTTTATATGAAAATGCATTGCTCACTTGGGTTCAAGCACGTTGTTTATATATGTCTTTCAAGACCGGATTTCGGTCTTGAAGACAGAATTAGCACTGGCAGGTTGCCAGCAAGTCATTCTTTAAAAAGTCTGATTTGGATGCGGTTTGGATGCACTTTTGATTATTGATGCTTGCCCCATCAGTTGCGGTGGTCGTTATACATAAAACACAAGTCGTGGTAATACACAAGGCGACTTTGGTGGGTCGCTCAAGCGCAGTTGGTGAACTAGGCAATTAATTCTGGAACTTCAAGTTATTTGTGGGATGCTGGAACATAAATGGCAGTTAGAAGAGACCCAGGCGAATATTTTGAAGGCACATCCCCCATGAATGAAAATGCCCCAATCTGCAAGTTTTCAAGGCCAAGAAATTACTGCATTTTTGTACTTTTTATTACTAACTTTTGCATTTTTTCATTCAAATATTTTTCGGCCCTGACAACCTGCAGTTTGGAGAATTTTCACTCAGTGGGGATGTGCCTTCAAAATATTCGCCTGGGTCTTTTTTCACTGCCCTTCATGTTTCAGCGTCCCATAAATAACTTGAGGTTCCAGAATAAATTGCGCAGATCACCAACTGTGCTTGAGCGACCCACGTGCCTTGCGTATTATCTTTGCTGAGTGCGTTATTGGACTTGTGCAGGGTCGTGCCTTGACGTCGCGGCTTGACCGATGGCTGTAAAGCGGGGGGAAGTTTTGTCAACACAGTTCACAAAAAAACGGATAAAAACGACCACCAACTGATGGGGTAAGCTTCAACGATCAAAAGTGCATCCAAAATGCATCCAAATCTGATTTTTTTCCCAAGAATGCATCGCTGGCAATTAGCCAGGGCTAATTCTGTCTTCAAAACCGAAATCCGGCTTTGAAAGACAGATATAAACAACATGCCTGAACCCAAGTTAGCAATGCGTTTTCGTATAAAAAAATGTGTGGGCCACTTGCACGGCCCACATGGCGTTATGCCGGGAGTTGTCCCAGGGCATTTGTAGAGAAATGTGTGGGCTTTCTTTTGATACCGCCAGTAACTTACAGGGTTCATCATTCGTCCATTCCGATGGAATTTTTTATAAACAATTTTAAGTGCCCGAACCCATATGGACGGGGTTTACATTTCGAAAACTCACAAATCAGTTGGAACGCATTTCAGTTTTACACAATGAGGTAGCCGTCAACAGTTGATGGAGATAAAACGACTCATTGT
This sequence comes from Sphaerolaimus hirsutus, assembly GCA_964036195.1. Classification (NCBI taxonomy): domain Eukaryota; kingdom Metazoa; phylum Nematoda; class Chromadorea; order Monhysterida; family Sphaerolaimidae; genus Sphaerolaimus; species Sphaerolaimus hirsutus. The sequence goes on along the minus strand of OZ038452.1, from coordinate 12,964,464 downwards.
GGAAAACTTAAACACGCTCAAAGCTCATTTATGAGTTTTCGAAATTTTGTGTGAAAACTAGTGTGCACAGGGCCATTGAGCCGGATTTACAGCATAACGATCAATAGGAGGTGATGCGACAAATTCAACAGCGCCGCAAATTCAATTATACAAAAACCGTAAGAGCTACGGTTTTCAAAATTGACATCTGGAAACAGCGCACTTGTGTCCATATTGTGTTCAATTTTTTTTGAATCTGCAATGGTTGTCGAGATATTGATCATTCAACCAATTTTTCGGCGATATTTGTGGGCTGTCAAACATGTCCACCAACAAATTGCCGCAAAATCGCCACAAAATTTGTTGAATGATCAATATCTCGACAACCACTGCATATTTTTCAAAAAAATTTGAACACAATATAGACACGAGTGAGTTCTTTCCACATTTTGTCAATTTTGAAAACCATAGCTCTTACGGTTTTTGTATAATCGAATTTGCGGCGATGTTGAATTTGTCGCATCACCTCCTATTGATCGTTATGCTGTAAATACGGCTTTAGGTGTCAAATTCCATGCATAAGAAAAACCGAGTGTGCTACATTTCAATAATAATAATAAATACCTTATTACCGGGAATTATCCCCCCTCGAATTATCCGCCCCTCGAGTTAACCCCCTCAAAATGGGCTGGGGAAATAATACCCCCTCGAAATACCCCCCCCCCCCCGGGAATGATGTACGTCATGTATGCAATGTACATGATGTGTTTATTACTGCTAATTTGCATTGCAGCTACACATAGACTAGTTGGTGTAACTATCTACGTTTTTATGTCCGCATATTTCCTGTTTGGACACATTTATTACTTGTTTTGGGTATGCAAATGCATACTTTTTACTACGATCCTTATGAAAATTTCTGACGAAATAATAAACCCCCCCTCGAATAAACCCCCCTCAAATTTTTCTGCGAAATAATAATGGGGGTATTTCGAGGTAATACGGTAATGCAATTTCAATTTGCAAAAACATGTACGCATAGTCTTTAAAAAGTTCTGTTCTTACCTACCTAAGCACAGTACCTACAAACTGCGCCACCAAACACCAGAGTTGCGAAAGTGTATTTACACTTACCCGAAATACCCGGGTAAATGGGTATTTATATTTACACTTACACTTACACTTTCATAAAATACCCATACACTTTTTTACACATTCCTGGGCAAAATACCCCGGTACAGAAAGTGTATTTTTGCTTTCAGATGGCCCTGTTTTATGCTTTTGAGAAAGCATAAAATAGGGTCATGTACAAAAAATGCATTGAATGTAGAAAATCTGGCAAATGTACAAACTAGCATTTGATCTACAACCTTTGATCAGTACTCATGGTATTGTACAGTTTCATCATACCTTTGTAAAAAGGACAAGATCAATGGAAATTCACCAGCTGGACACAAAGTCAACTTTTGCATTGACATGTGCTGCATGTCCATTCTTGCATTTAAACAGTGTGTATCGCATTGCTTGATCAGTAAAATATCAACACTGAAAAAGTGCCATTATTATGGAACTTCATACCACTACAGTATTTGTTACAGTCTGAAATTTTTCATAAAAGGCTGTAAAATGTGAAATAATGCATGAAAATGATAAATAAATTGATCTAAAGGTGAGAACAGCGGTGTTTTCTAATGCTCAACAGTGAGAGAGAGCTCTTTCTAAAAAAATTTTTACACTTACACTTTTTTACACTTTCCTAGGTATTTTTAAAATACCTTACACTTTTGGTATCCATACTCAAAATTTGGAAAGTGTATTTACACTTACACTTACACTTTCCAAAAATACCGGTATTTTAACAACTCTGCCAAACACATCATGATGCCATTCTGTCATTACAGAACTAAATATTAGGGGTGACACCCCCCCCCCCTGTTCGCCGGATTCTGTATACAATTGGCTCACCCCACTCAAAAATCCATCCTGGCTATGTCCTTAAATTTTGCATACAAATTTTTGAGTGAAATTTTGTGATAAGTTACGCTGTATTTTTAATCTTCTAGAATTAGAATTGATGGTACAGTAAATTCTGCCACCCCAGACGAGTTAATTTGTAGAGATTGGTTCGATTCACCACGTCAGAATTCAGATTCTATTGATGGTGTAATTTAATTAACGCGCCTACTTTTCAGATTGTGGCGACTGTGCTGTCGGCCAGTGCAGTTGGTCAGCTGCTCCGAACGGTTCACAAATGAGTCGGTGACAACGGTGGTACATCGCCATGTATCTGTGGTTTGTGGTTTTTCCATTTTGACCGCTAAATGTAGGGGGGAACCGATTAGACTGCTAAGTGTAGGTCATCCATTTCGGCTGTAAGGTATCTGTGTTGTGCGGCGTGCGGCTGTAGAGCCACATCTCGTTCGCGCTTGTGCTGCTCTGTTTTGCTGCTGGGGGACTCGACTGGTGGGGGACTTGCCGCTGGCGCCTTTGTGCAGCGCGTCGCTGTCGCCCAGCGCCCGGTCGGCGCCATCACGTCGTCAGCGCACCTGCAACAAAAGAGTTTTCACGCGGGCGATGTGACGGCGGTGTTTTTTCGACCGCCGCTCTGGTGCGCGCACAAACTGGACACCGACCCAGCACGCAGACCCGCCCCGGCAGCGCGCACTTCCACACGTGAACACTTTGAGCCCACCTAGCTGACGTAGAAAAACATGCGATTTTTCGCAACCGCAACTGATAAGCTCTTTCGCATCGAAATTCATCGATAAATCAGCCAACTTAAAGTTGCAAGTTTGCTGATTTACCATTCAGTCTGGAATGCCAAGTGTATCCTCGATGCACTACCCACATTTGTTGTGACAGCGCTTTGTCACTTTTGTTCCAAGCAATCTTTCTTTTAATGCATTCGGCAATCATTATGTCATAATGGAAGTAGAGTTGCTCATTTCCAGCTTGCGACCCAATTTTCAGATTTTCAAATTTTCAAATTTGATCTACAATTCTAATGCAGTATGTAAACACATATTTTGATTAGTATAGATGTTCTCCAATCTCCTCTACATGGAAAGATCCATTTTTTTCCAAATCCATCTTCTGATCATTTTTCCATTGACTCGCTTTTGATGATCATGCGATTTCTGCATGCCTCCATGTAATTTTGAATGTTATTCAACACACTCATATGTCTTATCGAATGGAAGCATGGGCTTTCACCCAGATCACGCCAATGTTGTCTGGCGGTCGATTGCACTGCAGCCGGGTGTGGCTGTGCCTCGCGATGGGCAGCCACGAGCTCTCATTGAGGTAGTCCATTGTGTACTGGTCCATGGCAATGCACCCAGGTGTGTTGCGATGGGCCGGGGCATGGCCAATGCGCTCCATTGAGCCATGCAAATCGCTGCAGCGAGAATGCGCTCGTGCCGCTGCCCGGGCCCCTAGCCGACTTTGACCACGCGACGCATCGCAGATGTGTTCGCAATTGATTTTGGACTTGCCGGACTTGGACATAGTACACAGTAGCGCGTGTACTATCACAGTTGATTTTGGCTCACCAGTTGTTTGACTGCACAAATGTGTGCTTACCCAGTAGTTGAGTTTTGGCGCCGCGCAGGTGCCCATTTCGCCAGTTTGTTGAGCTCGTTGTCTGTTGTTTGTTGTTTATGCTGCTCTTAAGCGGTGCAGCACCGCGATTGTTTTTTGAATCTGGTTTAGGAACGTTTCGACACGAACGTTTCAGTGTCATTAGATTTTCAGTTTCATTAGATTTTCGTTTCAGATTTTCGTTTCAGATTTTCGTTTCAGTTTCATTAGATTTTGGCGCGTTCGAACGCGTCGCTAGCGTTCGCACAGTTTTAGTTTGTAAATATGTCCACCCGTGTCGAAGTTGATGCATGTGCGCGCATGCATTCCATTGTCGTGATGGTTTTTGCGCGCATCGTGCGGTGTTTCTATTTGGTGGCAACTCTTTACAATTGATCAAAGTAGTTGCGCGGCATACAGCGAATCGTGGCTGGATTCGTTGTGTGCAGTGCAACGTGTCGCATTTCAGTGCATTTCAGTGCATAGCACTCATTTATGTATTTACCCCGTGCATTTATGTATTTATATCATTTTTCTATCGAGCTAGGTATATTTCTGTGTGTTGATCTGGTTCAACAGATCCCTTTACTAGTTAGTGTGGAGATCTGCATGTTGATTTTTAGAGTCGGGATCTAGTGTCTGTACGTGTTTACAGTTTTTGCTTTATTTGCCTGTGAGCATTTTTTTGACTAAAACATGCAGTAATCCAATCAGGTCATTTGTTCGTTAAGCTTCACATTTTTTGGTTTCACTTCGAGTTTTTGTAATGCCGCTGTAATTCCATTCTCTGCGCTTTTCGATTTCGGTTTACATGCTTTGCGCTTTACATTTCCGGTTTCGATCTGGATTTTTTAAACCGCTTTTTTGATATCAAAATATCTTTATTGCAGTATTGTCGCTGATCGCACACTGCAGCAAAACGTACCATTTCAATGAAGAAACAAAATACGTCATGTTCAATACGGCTGAGTTTGGTACACAACTTGAAATTTATTCATCAGAGTAAATATGGTATAATTTCCTGTGAAAGCGTGCGATCCGTAGTAATTTCCATAGTTCGCCTGCCAATCAATTTTCATTTTAGCGTCTTAACGTTTTTGCATCAGGTTAATTGCATCTTTTTGCGCTATCTATAAGGTATTTTCGTGCTTTCATGAATTTGGTAGATTGCATTTTATCTTGCTACTTTTTAAGCATTTCATTAAACTTTTCAATTGCATGATGCTTTACTTGAATTATTCTCACTTTGTCGTAAGGATTAGATAAATACTTACAGTGATTTTTTGCACTAGCGTGTCTTCCTGTGTAGGTATTCGTAATTTGTTCATTGTATGGTGAGAGTTTGCGGTCACTGTGTTTTTCTGCTGGACTGTGCCCACGCACACTATTTCCACAGTACACGGTCGAAATCTGGGAAAGTTCTAAATCTCTATTGAACAACTCAATTTGTGTTCAAAACATATTTATTTCGGTGGTGTAGTAAAGTGTGCAGCGCCATTTAACCTTCCACTTTTATGGCTTGAATTTAGGTATACACATTCATTTGTAGTTTACATATTTGTATTTATCTGTGAAGGCTTGGATGGATACGCTTAAGCTAGTGTTTTGCTAGTGAAAATTCCGTTTCTGTTTGAATTCATGCCCCACTATCCCGCCGGTGTTGACTCCCGCCCATTCCCTCGCGGGAAAATCTGTACAAAAATGCACTACCTATGCGTGAACCAATACAAGCCTTTGCAGCTGTTTGTTTGGTTTGTGTGTTTGAATTTCAAGTTTGAGTAAATTTTTAAATCTTGATTGGTCACTTGTTTTTACACAATCGAATGGCGCCACACAAGCTAGTTTTCATGGTTCCAATTTGCAAACTCGGCAGATATCTTGCTGATCTCCTGAAACAGTAGTTCATGGACTGATCATTTCTGTCAACTGATATCCTAATACGAATTAGGATACGAACCTGTGCTGAATCCAAGAGGTCAGTTACGGGTTGTTGGATGCGTCAATCAGCGTTCGCGTCCCCATTCAGATTTTGAACGAGTTTTCAAATTGGAACCATGAAAACAAGTCTCTGTGGCCACAATATTCTGCAGCGATCGGCCCGCCAGTCGCATCCGCCACTTGCGAACAATCGCAGAAACATGGCGTATTCAGGCATCTCAAAGGAGGCTGCTAAAGAAGCAAACCCTTCAAACTCAAAGTGTCGTGCCACTTTCTAACGGCTTGTTACTATTTCACTTGCGCTAGACGTTTCACAACGTACGGTATTTCCTCGAAATAACCCCACCCCCCTCAAAACACCAACCTCCCATCAAAATACCCCCCCAACATACCAAACTCCCCTGAAAATACCCCCCTCCTCAAAATGGCCACGATGGATTAATAAACCCAACCCATGTAATCCAGAACACACGTAAAAAACAATGACTGTGTTACATATGTACGTTTTGTACCATATACATATGTACGTAAGACTAGTGTTGGAAAAGCGCCATGGCGCTGACGCCTGGCGCTAGCGCCAAAGCAAAAAGCGCCATGGCGCTTCTGGCGCTTGGCGCCAATTTGCTCTTGCGCCATTGACGCTTGGCGCTGGGATACGGAAAAGCGCCATGGCACTTTTGGCGCTTGGCGCCAAAGCCCTGGCGCTTTTTCCATCACTACTATAGACTCTTATACATGGTGGTTATTGTGGCATTTTTCTACCTTTTAGAGTATGTTACAAACAACGAGTTAGTACTGGGAGTTTAAGAAAATTATGTCGAAATAATACCCCCTAGTTTAACACCCCCAAAATTTCCACTGAGAAAAAATAAAACCCCTGGGGTATTTCGAGGAAATACGGTAGATTATTTTGTCTTGGTCGAGGTGGTTTTGCGACGTTTATATACCGTATGGTGCGCTGGTTCAATTTTTGAAACTGGGAGAATTTTGTCGACATCTCCACACATATTTACCGCTCCCATTTTCACCCCCCCCCCCCCCCTCCCCCCCGATAGAAAAAGCCGATGGAAAAAGCTTCATTTTAATCGATGGAAATAAGCTCAAATAATCTTTTCATTCTTCATAAATTCTCGAATTTTGAAAATTTGCCAAGGCTAACCTTTAAAATTATTGTATTAAACAATCGAAAATTAGGAAAGTTCGTTCAGCGTCCGAACATCATTGATTTCAGCGTTTGTAGTTCAGCGTGCAAAAACGCAGTGTTGCAAAAACGTATTTACGTTTACCTGAAATACCAAAAGCAGGTATTTATACTTACGTTTACATTTTCCAAAAATACCATTACATTTTGTTAGGTTTTCCTGGCACATTTACCCGGGTAACAGAGAAACGTAAAAATCATAGGGAAAATAGACACAAAACTAGGGTATCAACTTTCCATTTTCCGTTTTCCGTTTCCACTTTCCGCAGGCAAATTTTTTTCCGTTTCCGTTTCCGTTTTCCGGCTGCCAAATTTTTTTTCCGTTTCCGTTTCCGTTTTTCCGGCTCATTTTCCGTTTTCCGGCTAAATTTTCAGTTTTTCCGGCTTTTTCAATTTTCCGGTTCAATTGTCCGTTTTTCCAACTTTTTTCCACTTTCTAGCTCAATTTTATGTTTTCTGATGTAGCCAAACTGGTAAACATGCATGCAGGTTCTCAATTATGTGATCTTTTTTAATTTCTAGTGAGATTTCTGCACATTTTTTTATTTCCAGATGAATTTCAGCAAATTTTTTTCCATTTCCGGCAAAATTTCAGCAAATTTTTTCCGTTTCCGGCATAATTTCAGCAAATTTTTCCGTTTCCGTTTCCGTTTTCCGGCCTTTTATTTTTCCGTTTTCCGTTTTCCGGCAAGTGCCAAAAATTTTCCGTTTCCGTTTCCGTTTTCCGGCAAGTGCCAAAAATTTTCCGTTTCCGTTTCCGTTTTCCGCCAAAAAGTGTTTGTTGACACCCTACACAAAACTGCTATTTGAAATATTTTCTAATAGGATCACTCACCGACATGAGTAATCATGTCGACTTAAGTCTAAACTTTTATTCATAACATTGCATTGCTCTGACTTTGTGCAGAATTGATGCAAATATTCTCAGGTTTTTTACTTGATCAAAATATGGTAACAGATGTTGCTCAATCCATCCAGTATACAACATTTTACAGCATGTTTTTGTGTAAATACACCAATATGTTGTTATTTACACTTACCGTATATCCTCGAATAAGTCCCCAGAGGAGTTATTTTTTCGTCAGAATTTTTTGAGGGTTGAGTTATTCGAGGGGGGAGTTAATCGAGGGGGGGGGGAGTTCAACCATGATACAATAGCATGAACAAATGGAAGGTTTCACACTAAAAATGCCTCAAAACCAATGAAAACAACCACCAATGCTAATGGGCGTGTGAAATTGCGCGCTTGCACGCAAAAAATTGCAAAATACCCAGTGCTTTGCACCCAGCAAAATACCCAGCGTTCTAGTACTAAAAATGTTGGCTGCCGTTTTTAAAAAAAAACGGTTTCGATGCCTCTGTTAAAAAAACAGTAAAAAAAACACCGGCCAACTGAAACTTTCAAAGCTGATAAAATTTGTTCTAAACACATTTGATTTGATTTTACCGGTTTGGGGACTCCGTCAACTATATTCGACGGAGGTGAGAAATGATTCATTATGGTGAACTCAAATGTGGTCAAGACGAACTTTTTTAGAAACGTCAGTTGTCGACTAGTATGCCTGGGGCCATTAGCATTGCGCAAACGTCGCTTCTGTCTGCCAGTAACGCCGCCGAGGGGCTCCACTCCACGTCGCGTGCCACAGCGCCGCCTGTCGCAAGGCCGCCACTGGCATCCTGTGCTGGCCAGTCGGATGGCCGCGGCCGGCCAACTGCAGCAGTACCTGCAGTGCGTGGGCGGAGCCACCTACGTTTCCCACTGTCCGAATGGGCTGCATTTCAACCCGGTCTCGACAACCTGTGATTATCCTGAGAATGCCCAGTGCGGAGGTGGAGGTGGTGTGCCGCTAGGTGTGTCTTTAATTTTGGTTTGGCTTTGATCTTTAGCCCGACGCCGACATGCGCACAGGTGCCAATCCCGGACCCTGTAAAATGTCAAATGTCATGTAAGTGTCGAAAGTCATGTAAAATGCAAACGTGAAATCGCCATTTAACCGGGCATCAGGGGTCTCCAGGATTTTGGCCCTCGCGGGGGCTGGATAGATAGCAAATCGCTTCTCCGGAGGGATAGATAGCTGAAAATTTTTCTGGGGGGGGGGGGGCTGGCGGGGGCACAATATATAGGCTTTTTCAAGGTTAAGAAGGCAAAAATGGGAAAAATCGCTAATAATCAGTTGAAAGTAGCCAAAAGTCGGTATAAAATCGCTAAAAATAGGTATATAACCATGTATATAGCCAGAAAGCACGATTTTGAAGGTGAAAAACTATAAAAAGGTGCGAAAATTAATGATTTTGAACGAAAATTGGGGCAAAAGTTCTCAAAAACCACTCCAGATTAGTGATGGAATGGCGCCATGGCGCTGGCGCCATTTGAGGGCGCCAAAGGGCGCCGCGCCATGGCGCCATTGGCGCTTGGCGCCCTTTTTCTGTGGCGCCCTTGGCGCCTGGCGCCCACATTCTGAAAGGCGCCATGGCGCCATTGGCGCTTGGCGCCCTTTTTTCGTGGCGCCCTTGGCGCCTGGCGCCCGGCTTTTAAAGGGCGCCAAAAAAGCGCCAGCAGGGTTTCAAGGTGAGTGCTGTATAAATGGAAAAAAATGAAAAACGCATTCATGGATGATCTGAATTCACCAGAAAAATGGACGAAGTGGTGTGAGTGGGTATAAATCTTTTGTGCAACGGTTCATCAGTAGGTCTGACAGATCAGAAGACGAGAATGATGGAACGTTGAACTTGCAAAATCATAAATCAACGGATTCAAATAGTTGCAATTCCGTTTTTTGTCCATTTCGAGGAAACATGATTGGAAAAGTCAATTTGAAGCGAATAGAATGTTGTCAAATGACAATATCCATTGTGTTCGAATTGTCATGTGAATTTTACTCGAATAACCGTTTTGAATAACATGGAGATCATTTTTGCTTTTTACGATGGCTTTTGTCATTGCCAAAATTTAAGCATAGACTGGTCTGTTTTAGAATATTTTTATCCGTGGTTTTTCGAGTAAATATTTTATCAAGGGCAAGCAACGAGCCTGAGGGTTTTGTAACCAACTACGTAATTTTGAACTATATAGGGTTTTCACTTTTCAATAATTAGGGTTTTCACATTTCGATAATTACGGTACTTCCAAGGTCATGAAATTTGGCGAAATCACGCAGGGCGCCTACATCCCCACGTGGTGCCCCGAGAAGGAGATCTGCGAGCACGCGAAGCAGCGCAGCTCGCCCGCCAGCTCGGTGGCCGGCTGCGGGCCCAGCGAGCCGCCGCCCCTGCTGCCCACCGTGCCGCCCGCCAGCTGCACTTCGCACGCTGCCAACGGGCCCTGTGTCGAGGAGTTCCTGCATTGTAGGGATGGTGTGTTTTGGGGTGTGGATGTTTCTGTGGTCGTTTTGGGTGTGTGTTTGGATCTTCTTGGAATGTGTGTTGACTATGGGGTGATGGCGGCCCGCACACTTGTTTGTTACACCCTGTTTTTCTTTCTGCAAGTGGTAGCGGCCTGTAAGTATTTAATTCAACCGATCTGTAAGTAAGCATAGCTGGCATTGAAATGGGTGATTTGATTTTAAAAAAATTCAGTACATCTCTCAACAGAAAAAAAATGTTGTAAAAATTTACGGAAATATTAATGATAATTTTTTATGTACTTTTCTCTCATAGACGCCACAGACGCCAGTTGCATTGCGTTTGGGATATTGATTGTGGTTTTAGGATATTGATTGTGTCATGTGAACAGATTTTTGTCAGTTGACCCCAGAACTTTTTAGTTGAGGGCGTGCCCATTCTATTTGAGTCAACTGCAAAATTGGGGCCATAGCCAATTAACTACATCTCTTAGTGCAACTGAAGCACATTTCTGGATGATTACTTTTGTCAATTCGGTCATTTTATTAGACAAAAGTCGACTATAGTCAACTTCAGCTGACATTTTTGCTGTCCAATTTTTGACTTCATTCATCACATTCAACAGTAATGTGCTTAACACGCGCGGGAAATGCAACATTCCTAACGATGGCAAACAGTCGAAAAAAAAGTATTTAAATTTTTAAGTGTTTTTTCTGAACTGAATTTTCGAATTTTCGAATTTTTCTTCAAAATAATTTTTGAATTTCGAATTTAATTTTCGAATTTCGAATTTTCGAATCTTTTTTGGCAATTTTCGAATTTTTTTGGCTAGATTTCGCATTTTTTCAAATAATTTTCGAATCTTTTTGGTAAAATATTGAATCTTAAGCTTAAAACATAGAATTTGGACTGTCTTCATGTTCTGCTCAGTTTTAACGACCTTATTTTTACCATAATTTAGCATTAAAAATGGTGGAAGAGTTATTCAAACCAGTGTGCTGCTTCTTCATTTAATTCACACATTGGCACATTTTATTCACCAACACAGCGAAGGCAATAACAAGAACAATTGAAAAATTGACATCAAATAAAATATCGGCATAAAAAAATTGGTATCAAATACCGTATTTCCTTGAATTAACCCACCTGCTGGCTGCCCCCCCCCCCAGGGTTTTTTTCAGAGTGGAAACTTGGAGGGTGGGGTTAAACGAGGGTGTGTATTTTGAGGGGGGTTATTATTTTGCCTGAAATTTTTCAAAATCCCAGTACTAAATTGTTGTTTGTAAGTAACACAGATGTCAAAAAATGCAACAAAAACTGCCATTTATAAGACTCTATAGACACGTCTGTTGTAACACAACACAGTCAGTGGTTTTGGCATGTGTTCTGTGTTTCCAAGATCACAAACCACATTCCATTCTCTATACACCAAATTGGGGAGGGGGGTATTTCGAGGGGGGTTTATAAATTCATAGTGTAAATTTTGAGTGGGTATTTTGAGGGGGTGATATTTCGAGGAAATACGGTATAAAAAACGGATGTGTCGAAGTCTGCATCTTCCACCCGCAGATTACATTTCAACGTTTTTTTCTTACGTTTCGCTTTTTTATACGCGCCGCGTATCAATTGTCGATTTATATAGCACGTTCAACTTAAGAGTGCGTTTTGTTGCCTTGAATTGACTGAAAAATTCGAAAACTATTTTCGAATTTTCGAATTTTCGCATTTTTTGAAAAATAAATCGATTTTTAAGTGTTTTTTCTAGGGGCGAAATAAAAATTCGAAAATTCTGAAAAAATTCGAAAATTCGAAAATGTTTTCGAATTTTCGAATCTTTTTTTTGCCATCGTTAAACATTCCCCGCAGACGCGTACATCGCGGCGTGGTGTGCCGAAGGACAGGTTTTCTCCGCATCCGCGCAAGGCTGCGTGGCCTCAAACACGGTGCCCGACTGCACAGGCACCCAGTGGCACCGGTGCGGACGAGTACAGAGAGTGCGTCGGCTCCGTGTGGGCGGACAGGTGGTGCGGCCTGGAACAGGCGTTCGATTCGAGCTCGCCGTGTGCTCGCCGGAACAGGTGTCGCCGCCCAGCAACCCGCCCTCGGTGTCGCACTGCACGCCGGGCGCCAAGTACCCCAACGGGCAGTGCCAGGAAGAATTTAGTATATGTATTCAGGTATATTTTTTTTGTACTGTCCCGCACCTTGATTGGTGTCCTGCAAAATGTAAACTTTATACCTTCACACATTAAACTAAATGTTTTACATTTACAGTTTTTTTCAAGTGTCAACTGCCTTTAAAGACTTCCCCAAAAGTTGTTCGCAACTATTCACTCCACACTTTTAATTTTAAGAAATCATCAGGCATTTTATATTTCGATAACGCTCAATTTATCTGACAGTTGGTTATTTTTTGTCGGAGTTTTTGGCAAGATTCATCAATTTAGTGATTTAAATGGGTTTTTCGAGGATTTGCATGAAACTGGCCACGTCACAAATTTAGGAATGTGAAACTAACCCATCCAAAAATGGCGATCCAAAAATCCAAAAATGGAAATACTGAGGCACTTAAATATGAGTTGATTGAAATTGTGCACTTGTTGTGGGATTTACCGATACTTTTTGCTCATGGTTATGGTATGCCGAGATAATGTTGTGTGATTATGTTACATCAAAGTATGCTTTACAAAGTATAGGTCCCAGACAATGTACTTGTATTTATACCCCTCGAAATGTCAAATATTATGTGAAGTGTCTAAAGTCATGTAAAATGCCCTGCCTGTAAAAATAAAATTTGACATTGACATGTCAAAGGCATTTTACATTACTTTTAACTCTTTGCATGACATTTTACATTTGGCCGTGTCTGGGAGTGGTGGCATCACGAATCATGTGTTTACACATTTAGCTGTTTCTATTATCGTGAACGTCTATCATTGTGTATCATATTTACTTTCTGCCACGGTGCCGTTATGAGAGTAACCTTCCCGATCGGTAAGCTCTCGATCGGTAAGCCAAAGTATGTCGATCGGTAAGCCAAAGTGTGTCGATGGGTAAGCCACACAAAGTCTAACAAAGTATCTCGATTGGTAACCCATGGTCAGGGTTGGTTTTATAAAAATCATTTGTATACAAATTGTATAAAAATTGTATAAAAATGTATTTTATTTTTATTTTATTCTTGTTTCATTTTATTTTATTTTATTCCAAAATAATAATAAAATAATAAAATGGACCATTGTACAAAAATTTTACAGAAATTTTACAAAAAATCAGAATCTTGCATGCAGGGTCAGAAAAATGTGATAATTAGACCTAAACATGAAAAACGTGTGACAAATTTTTCCATTACTTTGAAAAAGTGGCATGCAGTAGGTATTGTTAGCTAGTTGCAAGTGTTAAGTTACAATTATTGATAAGAATGGTTTGCATTTTCAGTAGAAGGATTACTGGAGTGTGCTGGGTGCATTTGTAAAACATCATGCAAAGTGTCAATTGTCATGACAAATGTAGTAAAGAGTCAATTGGCATCTTGAATGTCAAGCAAAGTATAATTGTCATGACAAATGTTATGCAGAGTGTAAATTGTGTATCTGAATCTTATGTTTTGGTATCCAAACCTTATATTTTGGTATCCAAATCTTATGTTTTTGTATCCAAATGTTCACATAAGATTTGGTTACAAAAGAAAAGATTTGGATACAATTTGCTTTACAGTTTCCACTTTAATTTGTATTTGTCATGCCAATTGACACTTTACTGAACATTTTCATGAAAATTGACACTTTCCATTCCATTTCATTGGCATTTTGACACTTTACATGGCTTGGGACTGCCCCAGCTCCGCGAATGAACAGGTTGAACTAAATACAACAGAATTTTTTTTTACAAAAATATGAATTTTTATACAATTTTTACAAAAATATGAATTTGTATACAATTTTACAAAAATTTTACAAAAATTCAAATTTTTATACAATTTTTATTTTTATTTTGAAATTTTCCATTTTATCTTATTTTATTTTATTCTTCAAATTTCCATTTTATTTTTATTTTATTTTTATTCTTTTCTGAGATTTTGCCAACCCTGCCCATGGTATATCGATTGTAAAGCCAATGTCTCGATCGGTAAGCCGCAATACAAACATACCACACACATACATTTTACAGGGCTTTTTACATGACTTTTGACACTTTGCAGGACATTTTACAGGTATAAATTTATTATTTTTACACTACATCTACATATTTATAAACTTTTTTTAGTATATTTGCGCACACATGATTATTAATAATGCTTATGTACACATTGGCACCGCATATTTTTACTTCTTTCTTTGCAGTTTGTACATTTGATGAAAGGCGCCCAGTCATAATTGCCTCATGTATTGTTTGTACATATTTACCTCAGTAATTATTCCATGTATTACATGTATGTACGCTCGCGGCTTACCAATCGAGATAGTCGGGTTAACAATCGATACACTGTGGCTTACCGATCGAGTCAAAAATAAAAATTGCCTGCGGCTTACCCATCGACATACTTTGGCTTACCGATCGCCATACTTTGGCTTACCGATCGAGAGCTTACCGATCGGGAAGGTTACCAATCGGGATTCCCTCTGCCGTTATCCCTCGACGCCGCCTGCCCAACACCGCGCAGTGCGACGCATACAGACAGAGCCACGTAGGTAAACATGTAAACCCGCTCGGCATGCCTGGGCCCTGGGGGTTTCCAGGGGGGCTGCCCCCCAAATCCGTCGGCTATCTATCTATCCACTCGGAGGCGAATATTCGGGCTACTTTCCCCTGAGCCCCCCCACATCAATCAGCTATCTATCTTAACTCTGCCCAAACAAGCCCGGCCCCCAAGTTTTGATTTCACTTCGGATGCCATATTTCCGGCTGTGGGGGTGACGGATAGCTAATATTGTGGGGTATATAGGTGCAACCCCCACTACTCCTCATGAATGGAAGGGCCGGGGCGACTCACTATAGAGGCGGTCGCCGTATATGTGTAAAAAAATGTCCGGCGTTTTCACTGTCCCGCACAGGTCTGGCCCCCACTTGATCTCTTACGCTACAGCTTGAAAAAGTGGCGCCCAGGCGCCACAGGAGATAGGCACCATGGCGCGGCACCCTCAAATGGCGCCTGTGCCATGGCGCCATTCCGTCGCTACCATTCCACAAACACCCACCCCCTAAGCAGCAAACAAGAAAAATAACTTGCAAATTTTAAAATGTACTTTTTGCTTTTATTTTTTTTACACACTTCACACGTTGGTTTAGGATATTTTTAAGAGGGGGGTGTAAAAAGGTTCCAAGTTGCATAAAAAACTTTACCTCAAAAATGACTCTATTGGAAAATTTACTAGAAACTTTAGAGTAAGTTTGTACTTTGTCACAGTGATGTTTACTTTTATAGGGCTTTTTGAGTTGTTTGGCACATCATTTTGGCTGAATTCCATATGGAACCAAGCGCTAATGGTTACCGCGGTCCTCGAGGCACCACTGGAACCCACCTAGCCAAAAGTAGAACCACAAAATAGGGGTTGCCATTCCTATTTCACTTATTCCAGTGCGGGGATCAAAGTTTCCCATTGTTTTCTCGACAGCATTTACTCAAAAAAATATTTTACAATTATGTTGAGTGTAAATTCTTCAATTTTGCGTGAATTTTGTGACATCATCATGACGTCATCACATGAACTAAAATTGTCAAAATTTACAATTTTAAATTCACCCCAAGTAAATTTTGTAATTGAGGCATTTTTGAGGTAAAGTTTTTTACACAAAATGCTGCCTTCCAAACTGTTTCAGCATTTTATAATATTTTCAGAAGTTTTGCTCTGCCACTGGGAAAAAATCTATGTGAAATATATGTTTTGAAATGCGTTTCTGCATTTTACCTACATTTTTGGTTAACTACTAAATTACTGGCATTACTAGGGTTGGCCGCTGTTTTTTTTTAAACATTTGATTTAAAAAACGTTGTTTTAAAAAAAAAACTGGTCCGAAACTTTTTTTTAAACAACATCAGCCAAACAAATTTAGTACTCAGCAAAAGGTATTTAGCAAAATTTGTGCGCGCAAGCGCGCAATTGCACACACAATTTGGCATTGGTGGTTGTTTTCATTGGTTTTGTGGCATTTTTTAGTATCAAAGCAACCATTTCTATGTGCTACCATGGGTCAATAAGCTGTTATATGTTGCTGTAGTATATAATATTCACGTAATGTGCTACCATGTACCTCCACAGTGTATAACATCACTCACAAAGTAACAACCTCCTTAAATAACCTTGTTTGATCACTATTCCGTGCGAAACTTCACTTGAATTCACGAACATTTGAACATACTAATTCACGAACATACTAATATTAGTCTACAGAACCTTATAAATGGCGGTTTTTGTTGCATTTTTCGACGTCTGCGTACGTTTCAGACGACAATTTCGTACTTGGTTTTCAAAAAATTTCTTGTGAAATAATAACCCCCCCTCGAAATACCCCCCCCCTCGTTTAACCCCCCCCCTCTCGGGACCACTATGAAACAATCACCCCCCGGGGGGTATTTCGAGGAAATACGGTATATACCCCACACCACAAGTATTACCTTTCCACCACCAATATTTTTCCTAAATCACTCAAAATTGTCAATTCTTGTTCCATTTTGTCAATTTCACATTAAAATCGCTATTTTGAGATATCCACATGGTTAAATACCTATTTAGCTATATTCACCTACACGCCGAGAGGGTTTACATGTCTGCAGGCAGAGGGCACGGTGTTGTTCGGCTCGCAGGCGTGCATGGTTATCTGGCTGGGCATCCACCCGTACGTGGTGTTCCGCGGCAGGCGCAAGGAGTTCGGCGACTCGCTAGGCGGCCTCAAGCAGAGTGCCGCGTCGTTGGCGCTTTTTGTGCCCTCTACGGATTACCAAGTCGCTTATTGGTAAGTTTTTCAGGGGCTGTTTGTCAGAATTTTATGCTGCATGTGATTTGTTTTGTGAGCTGCCACGTTTTGGCATTTTAAAGTACCTCCAGTTGGTGTATTTTTCAGTGCTAAGTTTGTGGGGTTCTTAGAAATTTTCAATGGCGAGTGGTGCGGCGTGGACCAGAGTTTCGACACCCGCGTGGACAGCTGCGAAATATTAGGCTGTATAATTTTTGGTTCATTATTCAGATGGGTTATGGTAGGTTTTCATACTAAGTGTGATGTCTGCCGAGTATACCTTAATACATATGTGTGAAATTTTTTTGAATGCTAGCGATGGTCACAATTGATTTGATTGATAGATTGAGTACACACTTAAGCAGCTTGATATATCAAATCAATTCAAATGTTTTCAAGTTAACAGATCCCGATCGTTGTCCGATGTGTTGACAACAATGCAACAGAGCTGTTAAAAGTACAAAAAACATTTCAAAGTATGTGTAAATGTAAAGTATTTATTTTTACTCACTCCCTGAGTACAGAAAATGTAAAGAAATTTTTTACTTTTACTCATGAGTAAACATGAGTAAAATACTTTTTCCCTGAAAAATGAAAAAAGAATATTTTTGTGAAATTTTGCCGGTTTTCTGCCTTCCATGCCTTGAACATACCGATGTATGTTTTCTGTACTCGAGTACTTTCAAAAAGTATGCATAAATGCGAGTTTTTCAGAGTAAAGGTAAACAAATTTACTCTGTACTGGAGTATACATATTTATCTAGTAAAAGTAAATACGTTTTAACAACTATGCAATGCGAGTGTGCGCGCTGCAAACAAGTGGCGCTGGCCCTATCTGTTATCAACTTAGCATTGTGATGAAAATCATTATTATACCTAGATTTACTTATGCATCATAACGTTGTTTGGGTTTTATTGTCGCTGCCCCAAGTAGTTATTAGCCGCCAGTTCCAACTACCGTATTTCCTCGAAATACCCCCGGGGGGTGATTGTTTCAGAGTGAGAATTTTGAGGGGTGTTAAACGAGGGGGTGGGTATTTCGAGGGGGGCTAGTTACCGTATTACCTCGAAATACCCCCAAGGGGGTTTATTATTTCGCCAGCAAAATTTGAGGGGGGGGGGGGTTTATCCGGGGGGTATATTTTCGTCAACAATTTTCGTAAGTATTGTACTAAAGAGTAAGCATTTTCGTACCCAAAACAGGTAATAAATACGTTCAAACAGGATATTAGGAAGTATCAATGTGCATCGCTACACAAACTAGTCTCTATGTGTAGTTGCGATGCACTTTGGTCGCAATAAATACATCATGTACATTGCATACATGATGTACTTCATTCCAGGGGGTGGGTATTTCGAGGGGGGGTTTATTATTTCCCCAGCCCAGTTTGAGGGTGGGTTTATTTGAGGGTGGTTAATAAAGGGGGGTTTCGAGGTAATACGGTATTTCGCCAGAATGTTTTTGAAATTCCAGTACCAAATTGTCGTCTGTAATGTACGCAGACGTAGAAAAATGCAACAATAACCGCTATATGTAAGAGTCTATTGACTTATATACCGTATTTGCTTCCCCGAGTGAGATTATTATTTCGTCAGACTTTTTTGAGGGGAGAACTAATCGAGGGGGGAATTATTCGAGGGGGAATTATTATTTCGTCAACAATTTCCACCATGTTTCTATCAACTCATTTGATGAAATATGCTTTATTCACACAAAACGTGTCATTTTCGTTCAAATTGGGCACTATAAATTGAGCAAATCTCTTAAGGGGGTATTTCGAGGGGGGGAATAATTATTGGTCAACAAAAACTTTTTGGCGGAAAACGGAAACGGAAAAAAATTTACACTTGCCGGAAAACGGAAACGGAAATGGAAAAAAATTTGCACCTGCCGTGAAACGGAAAAATGAAAGGCCGGAAAACGGAAACGGAAAAATTTGCTGAAATTATGCCAGAAACGGAAAAAATTTGCTGAAATTATGCCGGAAATGGAAAAAATTTGCTGAAATTTTGCCGGAAACGGAAAAAAAATTGCAGAAATTTATCCAGAAATCAAAAAAATTGCAGAAATCTTGCTAGAGATAGAAACAATTCACATAATTGAGAACCTGCATGCATGTTTACCAGTTTGGCTGAAACATAAAATGGAGAATTGAGTCAGAAAATGGAAAAAAGTTCGAAAAACAGACAATTGGGCCGGAAAACGGAAAAAAGGCGGAAAAACGGAAACTTCGTCGTCCAGTTTTCGGAAACGGAAATGAGTTTTCGTCCTCGAGTAGCTCGGTTGCCTCGGTGGTTACAGTGGCCGCGGTTGTATCACAGCGGTGTAGTAGGTATCCTTTGGAAGTGTATGGTACATTTTCATGGTCCACTTTGGGTTTCATCGTACGCATTGTGTCACATGCGCGTCAGTGTTCGACTCGCTTCGACACCAAGCCGTGGCGCGTTCATAGGTGAAATCGCTGGTATGCTACGATTACAGCTCGGGCGTAAAATTCCAGCGTAAAATTCCATCGCAAAATTGATTACATAAAAGTGGATGATGATAAAGGTCTGCAATTTTTCATGGAGAATATGTTTATCAATACCTTCATTGTGTCCGAGAGTCATCATCCACAGTCACTGCAATTTGATTGTGGAAATTCAAAAATTTCTATTTTACGCTGGAATTTTACGCCAGCTGAAGAACAGTCAATTCTACGCCAGGTGATTGCATGCAATGACATAGCGTAGAATTGATTTTTCTTCAGCTGGCGTAAAATTCCAGCGTAAAATAGAAATTTTTGAATTTCCACAATCAAATTGCAGTGACTGTGGATGATGACTCTCGAACACAATGAAGGTATTGATAAACATATTCTCCATAAAAAATTGCAGACCTGTATCATCATCCACTTTTATGTAATCAATTTTGCGATGGAATTTTACGCTGGAATTTTACGCCCGAGCTGTAATCGCTCCAGTAGAGAACTTAGGGGGGGGGGGCAGGGTCCGCTCCCCAGCACGTGCTTGGCATCTCGGAAACCGCTTGGCGAAAATTTTGATTTTTCAATATATTGTGCCTGCGCACACTAGTTTTCAAACGAAATTTCGAAAATTCACAAATCAGATTGGAACGCATTTGAGTTTTCTACAATGAGGTGGCCGTCAACTACAGTTGACGGAGATTAAAAATGACTCATTGTGGAAAACTCAAACACGTTCAAAGCTCATTTATGAGTTTTCGAAATTTCGTGTGAAAACTAGTGTGCGCAGGGCCAATATGGTTTCAGGTCGGGGCTCTCTAAGATTTCGACGAATTTTTTTATGAGCCCCCCGACCGGAGATAAGGTGGGTCTATAAAAATAAACTTTTTGCGATTTTTTGGGCGTCGCCCAGAACATACAAACTTTGCACGTCAATATCTTGGCCATTTCTATATTCCTCATATCGATTTGACCCGGTTCTTCAACATGAAAAATAAACTTTTCTGAACGTGCTTTCATATACTTTAGACAACGAGAATTCATATAAAACAAAATTGAGTTCAAACTTTTTCCTCCCATCCACGTAAATAACTGCATGAAGAACAATGCATGCAACTTCAAAACTCCATTTCTTGGCCGATTTTCACCAATGAACACTCAAAATTATCAGAATGACATGGAGATTTCATTTTTATTCCCAGATTATCTGTATATTTTATCAGATTTGCCATACAAGAAAATAATGCAAGTATTGAATAAAATTATCATAATGAAAATGTATACAAATAAAGCGATAATTTTAAGTGTTCATTGGTGAAAATCGGCGAAAATCAGAAAACTTTATTTTTCGTGTTGAAAAACCGGGTCAAATCAATATGAGGAACATAAACATCACTAATTCGACCACAAAAACGGAATCTACAGGTTGTGCCGATAATTTTAAGTTTTCAACGGTCCAAATCGGCCTAGAAATGGCCAAGATATTGACGTGCAAAGTTTGCATGTTCTGGGCGACGACCAAAAAAATCGTAAAAAGTACATTTTTATAGACCCACCCTATCTCCGGCCAGGTGGCAGTCCCAAGCCCTGTAAAGTGTAAAGTAAAGTGTCAAATGTAAAGTAAAGTGTCAATCAAAACAAAAAAGAAAAGATTTTATTAGTGAACTTTGCATGACAATTGACACTTTACTTTACTTTTGTCATGACAATTGACACTTTACTTTGCACTTGACTTTACATTTGACACTTTACTTTACACTTTACAGGGCTTGGGACTGCCCCCAGGGAGTCGTAGAAGAATTTTGTCGAAATCAAAGAGAGGCCCGACTTAACCATATTACCGTATTTCCTCGAAATACCCCCCGGGGGGTGATTGTTTCATAGTGGTCCCGAGAGGGGGGGGGGTTAAACGAGGGGGGGGTATTTCGAGGGGGGGTTATTGTTTCACAAGAAAATTTTTGAAAACCAAGTACGAAATTGTCGTCTGAAACGTACGCAGACGTCGAAAAATGCAACAAAAACCGCCATTTATAAGGTTCTGTAGACTAATATTAGTATGTAGATGGTATGTACACTGTTCTAACGTGACACCGACATTGTTTTAACGTGTGTTCTGCAGTACACAGAACACAAACTACAGTTATTGTCATGTACGTTCCCTTTACACTCAATTTGGGGGGGGGGGTATTTCGAGGGGGGGGTGATTGTTTCATAGTGGTCTCGAGAGGGGGGGGTCAAACGAGGGGGGGGGGGGGTATTTCAAGGGGGGGGGTATTTCGAGGAAATACGGTATATTGAAAAATCGACAATTTTCGCCAAGCGGTTTCCGAGAGATAAGCACGTGCTCGGGGGCGGACTCCCCCTAAATGCTCTAGCAGCGATTTGGCCTATGGGCGCGTTGCGGCGTAGCTGTGCACAAGTGCGCGATGCACCAATCGTGGCTGCACGTGGCTGCTGTCCGCTGTGGCCGTCCACTCGTCCCGTATCCGGCTCTGGTTGAACGTTTTCATGCAAACGTCAGTAGTGAGTTTCACTAAAATTAGCGTATGGGTGCATCAAAAATCGGGTCTACTTCAGCAATGTAGTTAATTAATCTGGACACTTAATTATCATGCTTTAATATCTTTTCTTTTTTGTTTTGATTGACATTTTACTTTACCTGAAGGTGCTGTCATGAAGAAAACAACTCGATAATGATTTCAAAACGTCCAGCCCGGTGCGGTGCCTTTTGGTGCCGGTGCTATGTTTGTCAGAATGGCACCGGTGCCATTGCGTTGCGGTGTCATTTTTTGGCCGGTGACTCAGGGTGCCAGATTCCCTTATATACTGTGATGTTAAAGGCACCAGGAAAAATTGCACCGCACCGCACCGGCACCTTTGCAATCGTATAAAAGTTTGCAGACTCTTTTGCTTGTGATCATTGATGTTTTGTGTTGTTTGCTTGTGATCTTTGATGTTTTGTGTTGTTTGCTTGTGATCTTTGATGTTTTGTGTAGTTTTGACGTTTTTGATTTGTGCTTACTGATTTTTATTAATGCATTTCTGATTTTCATTTGTTCACTTGTTCATTTCTGATTTTCTCCACTGGGTCTCCACTGTGTCTAGTGTGGATGCTGGCTGCGAGTGATGGCTGCTTTTCGTATTCTCACGTTCTGCCAGCTGGTCTGCATTTTTGCGTGCGTTGACTCGTGCCCATCTCCTGGTTAGTTCATTTTTTGAATAGGTATTTCGGTTTTTGGTGGTGCGCGCAGTCGGCACCGTGGATCGTCTGCTTTGCGTTGGAATCTGTTTGGGTTTGAAATTTACAGAACCAGAAAAGTTGCCATTTTATGTGGAGGGTACCATGGAAGTGGGTGCGACGGCGCAGCAAAAATAGTGTCTTGTGTATGGCTGCTGCAGTTGCTGTATGTATGTATATATACTGATGTTGCCGTAAATATATCCTCGAGTAAGTTGCCCCCCCTCGAATAAGTCCCCCCTAAAAAATTCTAACGAAAAAAATAACTCCTCGATTACTTAGAGGATATATGTATGGTGCTGCTCTCTTGTCTGGAGCTCTCTGGTGCTGGTCTGGACATTTCAGGGTGCTCCCTCAGCTGAACGTCAAGCCTATGCTCTAAGTCAAGCCTACGCTCAGCCTAAGTCCAAGCTGAAAGTTAAGCCTCAGCTGAAATTCAAGCCTGAGTTGAAAGTTAAGCCTATGCTGAAAGTTAAGCCTGAGTTGAAAGTTAAGCCTATGTTGAAAGTTAAGCCTGGGTTGAAAGTTAAGCCTATGCTGAAAGTTAAGCCTATGCTGAAAGTTAAGCCTATGCTGAAAGTTAAGCCTATGTTGAAAGTCAAGCATGGGTTGAAAGTTGAGCCTATGCTGAAAGTTAAGCCTATGCTGAAACTCAAGCATGGGTTGAAAGTTAAGCCTATGCTGAAAGTCAGGCCTATGCTGAAAGTTAAGCCTATGTTGAAAGTCAAGCATGGGTTGAAAGTTAAGCCTATGCTGAAAGTTAAGCCTACGTTGAAAGTCAAGCATGGGTTGAAAGTTAAGCCTATGCTGAAAGTTAAGCCTATGTTGAAAGTCAAGCATGGGTTGAAAGTTAAGCCTATGCTGAAAGTTAAGCCTATGCTGAAAGTTAAGCCTATGTTGAAAGTTAAGCCTATGCTCAAAGTTAAAAGCTAAGCCTAGGCAAAAAGTTAAGCCTTAACTCAAAGCAATATGACAATGAGAACAGGACAGTACCATTTCAGGTGACCCATCATTCTCAATCGATCAGAGCAAAAGTCACAGTCCCACATTCTGCAAGGTGTAAGGTCTCAAAGGAAATGCCAACTTCATAGGTATGGTTTCTGGACTAGTTTCCATTGGGTTCCATGGGATCGACGAAAAGATCTTCCCATCGGGGAAGTCAAGTGCTGCTAGCGCTGGTTTGTTTTGCGCCCAGTATAAAAACGCAGACACCTGGCACTGATGCAATAGGCGTCAAGTAGCCCTTTAAAGCCACCATGGTGCAAATAGCACCAGTGGCAAATGTATGTCACTTCAGAAGTGTTTCGAGTAGTGCAGTCAATTGGAAAAACATGGATAGCATAAGCATGCACTGGAGCATGCACAAAACTCCTGGCACTGGCACATAACAAAATTCCTGGCACTGGTGCTGGGTGACGTTTTGGTTTGGCGCCATTGGCTCAGCGCCACATCCATGAAAAGTGCCATAGCCTGTTTGGCACTGAGCGCCATTGGCCACTAAGCAATTTGCGCGTGACGCTGGGGTTTGGAAAAGTGCCACGGCGAAGTTGGGGAGTCAAGTGTAGTGATGTAAAAAGCGCCAGACTTTTGGCGCTCGCATGCCAAAAGCGCCATGGCGCTTTTGGCATGCGAGCGCCAAGCGCCAATGGCGCCACAGCAAAATAGCGCCAAGCGCCAAAAGCGCCATGGCGCTTTTCTAGACCATGGCGCCAAGCGCCAATGGCGCCAGGGGATGATGGCGCCAAGCGCCAATAGCGCCAGCGCCAAAAACATTTGCTGTATAAAGTGCAGCGATGCCAATGCAGTGCTTGCTATCTATTTGTTTGTCAACTGGTTCCCATCCCAATTTAAAGCTTGCTGACAAGTAACGATGGCAAAAAAAGATTCGAAAATTCGAAAACATTTTCGAATTTTCGAATTTTTTCGGAATTTTCGAATTTTTATTTCACCCCTAGAAAAAACACTTAAAAATCGATTTATTTTTCAAAAAATTCGAAAATTCAAAAATTCGAAAATTCAAAAATACTTTTCGAATTTTTTAGGGAATTCAAGGCAAAAAAACGCACTCATAGGTTCAACGTGCAAAATAAAACGACAAATGATACGCGGTGCGTATGAAAAAGCGAAACAAAACAAAAAAACGTCCAAAAACGTTGAAATGTATAATGTGAAATGTCTTGCAAGTGTCAAAAGTTATGAAAATGCCCGTGAAAATGGCTAACACATTTAAAATTTTCCACAGCATTTCCATGACTTTAGACAATGTGCATAACACTTGACATTTCACAGAGCATTTTACAGGTGTCTGGGACTGCCCAAAGGAACTGCACATATTTATAAGTAAAAGGGATGTGATCAAAGAGATACTCCAGCCACATAACACCTTACATTGAAATCTACCATATCCCATCTGAATAAAATAACCAAAATTAAAAAAAATTCATCATATTTATCAAAGCAATTTGATAAATATAATTAAAAAAATGTAATGTTTGTCCTTTTATTCAGATGGGGTATGGTAGATTTCATTGTAAGGTGTAATGTCGCTAGAGTATAAGAGTGGTTTTGAGTATTGGTTTTAGAAGTACCCATATCTTGTGAAGTCAGCACTGTATGCACTGAGTACACTCAGTGTGTCACCCACTTCCAAAACAGTCCCAATTCTGCGTTTAAAGCTTCAGATTCAATATTTTTCCAAAAAAATTCGAAAATTATTTGAAAAAATTCGAAAAATAGCCCAAAAAATTCGAAAATTGCCAAAAAAGATTCGAAAATTCAAAAATTCAAAAATTAAATTCAAAATTCGAAAATTAATGTCAGGAAAAATTCGAAAATTTGAAAATTCATTTTGGAAAAAACACTTAAAAATTTAAATACTTTTTTTTGGAGGGTTTGCCATCGTTACTGACAAGTAACACTATCCAGTGTTGTATACACATATATTTACCATATTCCTTGAAATACCCTCCTTCAATTAACCCCTCCCCCTCGGAATACACCCCATCTGGAATAAGGTAGATCATGTATCCAATGAACATGGTACATTGATAGCTGCAAATTTACATCACAGCTATACATGGCTTTGTTTATGGAACGATCTATGATAATATGACCAAAATATATCCTATTTGGTCAATTAATTACGTTTTGGGTACAAAAAACTATACTTTACTATGACCCTGCATAAAAATTCCCCCAGAATAATCCCCCTCGAAACTCCCCTCAAAATTTGCACCCTGAAAAAAAAACCCTGGGAGTATTTCAAGGAAATACGGCATGTACTTCATGCCGGTACTTCATACCACAGCAACAATACAACTTAATTTGCAATATAATGCAACACTATGCATTTGAACGCTGTTCGTCGGCTCGTCATCAAGCCTTGAATTGGGATGAAAACCAGTTGACATAATATGTCATTGAAAACTAGTGCATGTAGGCCCATTTTTTGGTAAAAGTTTTGAATATAATTACCATTGCATGGACATGGTTTACAAAATAAGCAAGTAGAGGGTTTGTTCTTCCTGCCACACACTTACAGTAACACATTTACTTATGTAACTCATGCGGGCAAGGTCTTTTTACATAAGAAAAATGATTATTTTTGTTATACTACTTGGCGCTTTTTTGGCGCTTTATAAAACACCAGCGTCAAGCGCCAATGGCGCCACGACATCATAGCGCCAAGCGCCAAAAGCGCCATGGCGCTTTTCCGTAGCACAGCGCCAAGCGCCAATGGCGCCACAGGAAAAAGGCGCCAAGCGCCAAAAGCGCCATGGCGCTTTTTGCTTTGGCGCTAGCGCCAAGCGCCAGCGCCATGGCGCTTTTACATCACTAGTCAAGTGACAGCTCCACCACATGTCTTTCTGACAAAAGAATTGTCACTTTCCATACCTAGCAATAGGCAGTCAAGTACTGAGTAAATAGGTAAGTCTGTTTCCTCTGAAAAAATGGCCATTGGCAACCATATGAAAATACCATTGGCAAATGATGGAGATATTTCAAAGAATTCTGCCCCCACTCCTATGAAGAGCCACTACACCCGCCCGCTGACTGCTGCACAAATTCACACGGCGCACTGAATTCAGGCCAAATGCTTATTTCACCTTCATCTGAAGTGAAGAGAATGTCACATGTTGCATGAAGGGACTGTTAGAAATTCCGCTTGAGAATGTCTGGGCGTCACAAGCAGAAAAAATGTGCTTTTGCAAAATGCTTGTTACACAATGTCACAGTGGCAAGCACTTACGTCGCCTATGGCGCCCAGCATTGGTATACTAGGCGGACAGCAAAGTATGTGCGGAATCCTACCACTTTTCGGTTCATTATTCCGATGGGTTATGGTAGGTTTCCATACTAAGTGTGCTGTCGGCCGAGTCTGGCAGTAGTATGACTCGGTCTTTCATTGCTCCACTTGCATCCACTGTATCTTAAAGGTTCTACCAGTTTTTGTGCCCTCCTAGCACAGCACCGTGATGTTAAAGGCACCGGGAAAAATGGCACCGCACCGCACTGGCACCTTTACCAACGCATGAAAAGGGCACCTGGCACCCTGGGGCACCGGCCAGAAAATGGCACCGCACCGCACCGGCACCGGTGCCTTTTGGAAAAAATGGCACCGGCACCGAAGGGCACCGGCGGGTTGCCGGTGCTAGCACCGAAAGGCACCGCACCGGGCTGGAATTTCTGAAGTAAATATCGGCAGTTTCTCAGTGGTCTCACATTTGGCAGTGCATATTTCCATGAATTTTCAACCGATTTTGATGGTTGAGCACTTAAAATGATCAGAATGATGTGGCAATCACTTTTATGAAGCAATTACAATGATTACAAATGAAAGATAAAATATTTAATTCATTACAATGTCCATAGCCACTATTGTCTACTGATCAGAGTCGTTGCTGTACAGAGAATGGAACTATCTCTGTCATATACTGACAACAAATTTTGAACAAAAAAGTAAGATAAATATACAATATAAAAATGATTTAAAATTCAACAAAATTTTAGATTCGCTCATCAGATCACGTATCGGGTATAATGGATTTCACAGTAGGTATTTTTATTTGATAGGGAGGTTTACAAAATAGGAAAAAACGGTTGGGTAAATATATCGCTGTTTTTTGAAATATGAATAAGCACATACTATGGACAAAATTGCACAGCACATGAAGCCTTGGCCGGTGCCTTTCCCGGTGCCTTTTACTTTGCCCTGGTGCTAGCACCTTTGGCACCGGCCAAAAAATGGCACCGCACCGCACCGGCACCGGTGCTATTCTGAAAAAAATGGCACCGGCACCGGCATGGCACCCCAGAAGATTGCAATGGCACCGCACCAGCACCGGTGCTGGTGCCCTTCGGTGCCCAGCACCGGGGCACCGGTGCCCCGGTGCCTTTACATCACTACTCCTAGCACAGCAGGTTTACTTACATCGTTACTTCTGAGGATTTGTTGTATGTGGGCCAGATGCTTGCCGAAGATGTAGGTGGCAGTGGGCTATCCCGCTTCGACGCATGGAAACCGTCATGGCTAGTGATGCAAAAGCGCCATGGCGCTGGTGCCTGGTGCCAGCGCCAAAGCTCAGAGCCATGGCGCTATTTTGCTCTGGCGCCATTGGCGCTTGGGTTCGGAAAAGTGTTTGGTCCCAAGCGCCAGAGCAAAATGGCACCACCACGCTTTTTGCTTTGGCGCTAGTGCCAGACATTTTGTTCCTGACGCCAAGCAAAAGCGCCAAAAGTGCCATGGCACTTTTCCCAACCCCACAGCAAAGTGGCACCAGCGTCATGGCGCTTTTCCATCACTAATGATGCCACTGAACATTCGAAATACAGTGTGGCGCCGCAACACATGCCGCCAACTCCACAGTGAAACGCAACTCTCCAACAACTCGCTGCCAGCTTGCTTGGCAAACAACAAAAATAGTGCCAGCTCGCTGACAATAAATTGCAACTCACTTCCAACTCGCTGCCCAGTCTAAACAAGGCGTTGTCAGCCAGTTGGAAGCGAGTTGTCGGAGAGCCGCGTTTCACTGTGCTTCTGCACGAAGGCACCCATCATCATGCACCTTCTGCATGAAGGCACACAGCGTCTCGACATCGTGTGACCAGCCGCAACAAGCGCACGCCAACGGCGCAAATGACCGCCGACCATCCCGGAACACACGAGGCGTCGGAACACACGAGGGAACACACGAGGTGTATTTACTCGATAAATACGGATACTCGAGTACTGCGTAAATACGTTTACGTTTCGTCCCAAAAAAATACCGGTACTCACTTACTCGCGTACTTTTTGAAAGTGCGCAAGTACAGAAAACGTATTTTAACAGGCATTTTATAGGCTTTTTCAAAGCATAAAAAGGAGAGAAACGCTAAAAATAGGGACAGCGTATCCAAAATAGCATTAACTAGTGTATTTGCTGGTTAATAAGTTCGACAATTAGTGATTTTGAGCGAAAATTTGGGCAAAATTTCTAAAAAAATACCCAATTCGTTTTCTGGGGACAAAAGTAATTTACTCAAGTTTACTCATGAGTAAAAGTTAAAAAAAATACTTTACGTTTTCTGTACTCGCCTGTGAGTAAAAAATAAGTACTTTACGTTTACGTGTACTTTCGTAAAAAGTCAGTACTTTTAACAACTCTTGAAAAAATCAATATACCTATTCAGCTTCCAATTTCCAGTTCCAAACAACCAACTGAATTTCCCAAATCCACCCAAAAGCACTACATCAACAACTCCCACCCCACTACTACCAAGGACGTATCCAGGGGGGGGGCGGGGGGGGGGGGGCTGCAGCCTCTACCCCCTTCCCGGGGTGAGACCTGAAAACCCCCGGAAAATGCCACTTTTGGCCTACTTTTTATGTTGTGTGAAAATTTTCCGCAATTCAAAAAGCGCGCAATTCTCCCATATACAGATACCGTATATCCTTGAATAAGACCCCCCCCCCCTCGAATAACTCCCCCCCTTGAATAACTCCCCCCTCAAATACTCTGACGAAAAAATAGCTTCCTCCCTCGAATAACTCCCCCCTCTTGAATAATTCCTACATATTACATAGGAAATGCTACATATTTTACAAAAATGATTTATGAAAATACAAAATACTGTTAACGTATGGCAGCTTCAGCAGATACATAGCATGTATGCAATGTATACACACCTTTTTGTTGTTGTTGAACTGTCAAATTAGCTGGATTACATGAGTTGACAGAATGCATTCATACAATGGATTAAGTCCAATTTTACTGATGAAAAAATAACTCTCCCCTTCAATAACTCCCCCCTCAAAAAGGCTGACGAAAAAATAACTCCCCTGGGGACTTATTCAGGGATATACGGTATTTATATTGATGAGTAAAAAGTGGATTACATGAGTTGACAGAATGCATTCATACAATGGATTAAGTCCAAGTTTTCTGAGGGAAAAATAACTCCCTCCCTTGAATAACCCCTCCCCCTTGAATAACTCCCCCCTCAAAAGCTCTGACGAAAAATAACGCCCCTGGGGTCTTATTCGAGGATATACGGTATACACATATTTGATACATACATATTTATACAGCGGGCCCACACTGCAAGCTTCCCATTATTTGGAACACACTGTGTTAAAAACAGTGTGTTATTTTCAATATGGTTCAAAGGGAATTTACTTATCGGGATGGGGATCGGGATGGGGATTGGGATCAGGATGGGGATTGGGATTGGGATGGGGATTGGGATCGGGATTGGCATACGAATGGGGATCGGGATAGGGACTTGAACCCACATCTATCATGTTTCAAGCAGTAACTATATACACACGTTGCACTATTTCTACCGTTTCAAAACTCTCTAGCAAACCTAGCTCATGGTCGCCAGAACACCAATGCATCCTTTATTTGGAACACACTGTGTTTAAAAACAGTGTGTCATTGTCAGTACAGTTCAAAGTGGATTAACTTTTTGTGATCGGGATGGGGACTGGGATCGGGATCGGCATACGAATGGGGATCGGGATAGGGACTTGAACCCGCATCTTTCATCTTTCAAGCACACACTATATACACGCATTCCACAATTTCTACTGTGGAAAAAATAGCGAACCGAGATTCTGGATAGTCTCAAGCTTCTCATTATTTGGAACACACTGTGTTTTTCAACAATGTGTTATTTTCAGTACGGTTAAAACGGAATTTACTTAGAAGGGATCGGGATGGGGATGGGGATCGGGATGGGGATCGGGAATGCCAAATCCCCGACTTTCACGGGATATGGGTTGTCACAGTAAACATGATTTGCTTGAACCCACACCTTTCATCTTTCAAGCAGTAACTATATAGACACATTCCACGATTTGTACTGTTCTAAAATCTGCCAGCGAGTCTTGCTGTATACATGAATTTGAAACACACTGTGTTTTAGAACACTGTGTAATTGTCACTACAAAACACTACTTTGAAATATCTCTCAGGCAAAGCTCAAGTACGAGTGACACGTGGCGCTGAAGAGCAAGGCGTCCAAAAGCAAAAGGAGCCTGCATGAAGAACGCGTGAAGAAAGAGAATGTGCGCGCCAAGGTGAAGTGGGACGACTGGGAGGTTAATTTAACTTGGGTACACACGCTGAACTGCAAACTGTGTGCTGGAAACGTCATAAATCGGCTTTGAATGCATGTCAGTTCACCAAAATAATGTATATGTCAAACGCAATTACTGGGGCATAACTCATTCAAGTAAACTGCAATCCGTTCCAACCACATTTATGAATGCCTACAAGCACAAAGTTTGCAGTTTACCATGTGCAGTTTACCATGTAGTAAACTTCTTTTTAAGTTCTCTTTACATGAAACAGTAAACTTAGCGTTGTAAACTGCAGAATGATGATGACGACTTCATCATGCCGCGGTACAGTCAGACCGCCAAGTCACCACCGAGCGCAGTGGACGTGGAAATGGAAAGGCGGAGGAAGGAAAATGCCAGGAGACTGGAGGAGCAAACGAGGGCGCTGGCTGCACAGGTCGCTAAAGTGGTACGTTTTAATGACCGTTTTTGGCATTTTCAAAAGAAGAGTTTGCATTTACAGTAGCACTTTCTTGTATACAGCAAGTGCCAGTCATCCGCCGCGACAACAGCAACGTGCGCCGCTCTCGCGTGAATGCCACGAAGCAACTGAAACAGCTTCAGGATGGCCAAGTGGACGAGGATGATCCACAGAAGGACAAGGACTGGGTGGAGGACTTAACCCAGCAGGATGATGACCAAGAGGTAGCTTACGATTCGGACCCCTTCGGTTTGGATAGTTCCGGATCATGCATAATTGTGACTTTCCCATACATTTTCAGTTACGTGACAATCTCACATACCTCCCGTAACTCAAGAAATGAATCCATTGGGGCCGCGCGGCCGCGGGCCCACTGACGGGTCGCAAACACCATCCGATGACGATGAGCGGTCGCTGGCGGTGGCCCAGTCAAAGACTGAAAAGCGCCCGAGCAAGCTGAAAGTGGCCGGAAAAAACCCGAAAAAAACGGTGACAGTCACACACCGTCTGCAAGTAAATGTAAACTGTTGCTTGCCTTGCAATTCGTACAATATCATGATAAAACGGTTAGCCGGAAGGCTACCTGTATTTAACAGGATATTTACAAACGTGCATGGCTGGAAACAGTATACTGGACAGTTAAGACGGTGTGTGAGTGACCTCAGATTACCGGCAATGTGAGCCGCGTCGGCGTCGGAGGCCGGCCGAGCGTGCTGATTCCGGCAGAGAAATCGGAAGAATTCTGGGAGAAGTTCCACGAGCTGTTCCAGAAATACCCGCTGTTTGTTTCTGTTTGTATTTTTTTATCACACAAGTAAATGGACGTTGTGAACACGTACATTACTCACAGGTGCTGGAGCATGAAGGAGTGCACCAAGTACGACCTGCATCACCCGGAAAGGCAAACGAACGTTAGTTGCAGTTTACTGCTTACTTTCATTTGAGAGTTAAAGATTCCTTTCTGTAACCATTCTTTCATTTCTTTTTTCAGCAGTCGGATCACCCAGCGGTGAACAGGTCGTGGAACAACTTCACGAGGGAGAGCTACTTCGAGCCCCCGTACGACAACTACCCCGACAACAAGATGTGGTTGACCAGCGAGGTGGCGAACGAGTCCACCGCAACAAACAAAGACGCTCTGGTGGCCCGCCGCGGCATGTTGCAGTCGATGTGGGACACGAAAAAGCGGCAGTTCAAGGTTAACCATGTTTTAGACTTCTCAGTTTACAGTTGACGAGTACTGCTGTGTCAAATTTCTGTATGCCGTTTTACGGCAAGTGCGGGAAATGTATCTGTTTCCCTTTTCCGGCAAGTGCAAAACATTTTGCAGTATTTGTTTTTCTGCAAGTGCAAATAGGTTTCAGTTTCCGTTTTACAGCAAGTGAAAACAATATTTTTCAGTTTTAAGTAAGCAACTTTGTTTTACACTGTACACGTAACACTGTTTCACTGTCCTTTCAGAGAGCGTTGACCCAAGTGCGCATACTTTACGGCGGCCGTCTGAGCGGCGTGTCAAACGAGGACCTCGGGGCGCACTACTACAAGAAGATCATGGAGCTGAATTTCGCGACTCTGAAGCACATGGACTACTATGCAGACGAGTCTGGTGAGTTTACCCTTTCCAGGCCATGTATATGTAAACTTCGCATTTGCATTACGCAAAAATGGTACAACTACTCAGTGTTTCCTGACATTGTGGAACGCCTGCGCAGTCAGGGCCGCACTGCTGAACAAAAAGCCGCCATTCCGA
Source organism: Sphaerolaimus hirsutus (assembly GCA_964036195.1). Lineage (NCBI taxonomy): Eukaryota > Metazoa > Nematoda > Chromadorea > Monhysterida > Sphaerolaimidae > Sphaerolaimus > Sphaerolaimus hirsutus. The sequence continues at coordinate 12,930,995 of OZ038452.1, read as the reverse complement.
AAGTTGAGCCAGGAGAACTGCACCAGGTTGATTCAGATAAGCATTGCGTCAGTGAATTATCACAGTTTGGGGAACAGTAGTAACCTTTTCAACACGTTTATTCAGATCAGCCGGCGCGAGCTGGGGCAGTACGCGTGGAAAATCGAGTTGGACAAAGTGCGAAACGACTTGAAGGCGGACATCGTTTTTACCCTGGTGCACCAAATGCGGCAATCGGAGGCCCAGGCTATGCAACTGGCGGAAGAAATGATCCAGTTCTCCACCATGCCCATGATTGTGTTCAAAGAGGGAAAGGCCAGTAGATGTTGGTTTACTGAAATGTATCATTTAATGTTGTTTTTATGTTTGTACGTTTGTAGCAGTGGTTGTGCACTTTACAGCGACCGATTGGCGCCGGGCAATGCAAGTTTACTGGCACAACGTGTGCCAGGGAAACTTCTACATGATGCTCGGCAAATTGGTGAAAACCACGTTCATGCCGGAGAAATTGGAGCCGCAAAGTATGGCGGTGCAACTCATGGATTTCCGAGTTCAACAGGCTGCGAGTGCCGTTCCCCCCGCGCCAGGGACGCTGCAAACGGTTGATAGCCCACCGCCGGACGACTTTCACGAGGCGCCCGACAGGGCACAGGACAACGCGCCCATCATGGCGCAGGACAACAACCAGGTGCGAGTTGCATGAATGTAACAGGAAAATTGTAACAAGTGAAGAAAAATGTACTTTGTGTTAACGTTAAAGTGTAATAGTAAATTGTTGTTGTTAAGTGTTACGTTTTGACCATTTTAGTTTTATTTCCCGTTTTTAATATACACTTTTTTACATTGCCGTAACCACTGCCAGACATGCCGCGTGCACGAGCCGCTGACGAACCCCCAGTTTCACAGCGTGCTGGAACAGTGTGCGCCCATTATCGACAAGATGGACATTGCAGCGGTCCGTGCAATGCGCCAAAATATGGAAACCATGCTGTCGCAGTGCACCCAATCGGTAAACTATTCGTTATTGTCATGTATTCAGTCAATTCTACCATATCTTTCAAATGTGCTAATTTGCAGAGCACAAGCGTGAATGCGGACAGCCTGAAGCGCAGCAAACTGCCCTGCATTTGCTCGTTCATCAACAACAAAAGGTTCATCGGCGTGGTGCAGCAGGAAATCGGCGTCATCAACACGCTGCTGAAGGCCGATCTGAACAAGTTCTGTGACATGATTGAGGACTTCATCATGAACCAGGTTATTTGATTGATAAACATTTCGTGGATGGAGTGTGTGTGTTTTCGGGACTGTTGCCTTTAACGTATCTCAACGTCACCACTTAAAAGTAGGAAAAAGTAATTTACTTGAAACGTTTCGTAAATGATGTTAACTTTTCGTAGGACTCCGCCCATACTGGAACGACCAGTTTGCCGATGGTTGCGGCTCCGGCTGCCAATCCGTATGGCATGGCGCTGCTTGAACGCCGCCACCGCAGGACCAGCGGGCTCATTGTGTCGCCCCTCGCCGCGCCGCAAAAGAACGCGGAAATGGACTACAACGTCACGCCGGTGCAGGTGAGTATAACGGTGGTGTTTCATGATGTACGTAAACAGCATGTAACTAACAACCCTGTACTAACTACAGTTGGCGAAGCTGGTTGTTGGTTGCTGGTTCATTGGCTGCTCGGGTGCTGGCTGATGCCTTGTGGGGCTCAGCTATCAACTATTTAAACAATGAAATGGGAAGGAGGATCACACACATATCACTAGATGAACTTTTTGTTAATTTGATGCTTTATGCCTAGGATCACTTTTATCACTGGAAGTCACTGCTAACTCCTCGGGGGGTGCAGGAAGTATTTGGCCTCAAATACCTAAACTACGTTAATCACAAATCACCTGTTTTGATCCTAAATTCCTTGACTGGTCTCCTGTTGATCCTCTCCTAAGTACCTGTACCTAAATTTCCATGGTGGTTTCGGTTTTGGTGGAATTTTGCAAGACAGGATATTACCCATGTCACTGTCATGCTCAACACTTTTGCATTCAATGTCATCGACCTTTTGGCATGCATCTCTTCTCTGCATTGGGCTGAATGCATGGCAGAGCTTATGCAGTGCATAAATAAGCCTGGTGTGTTCCGCATTTGTGCAGTTGCCACTATTGGACATTTTGGTCCATTCACTTTTGTCCAATTTTTGCACTTGACCTTTGAGCACTTTAGTTGGTTGCTCATTTTTGTGCAGTGGCATTAGCTGGCCCTGTTTGTCAGGAATTATTACCCTTGTTGACTGGTCATACCTCTTTGATCGGCAGTGCTTGCTCAACTGCCTCTGAATGTCATTAGTGACAGGCACATTTCTGAAGTCTGGCAGCAAGTTACTGCCGTCAGCAGCTCTCATGTGAATGCCCAGCTTTGGCATCACATCCCGGCCCAACAGGACATCACAGTCAATTTCATTTGAAATCTGACATGTATGCATGGCTGTGCCACCTGCATAGCCAATTCGGATGTCTACGCATCCCTTTGTATCAATTGGCATTTGGTTCACAGCAAGCAGTTTGTGCTTGGTGGGCCTTAGCATCAAGCCCAACTTTTTGACCACATTTTCAGTCACGATGGTCACATCAGCTCCACTGTCAGGACGACAGGTATCAAATCGTGTGCCATTCAAACATGCACTTGGCTGATTGACCTTTGAGCCAGTTTTTGGCTTCAATTGCACTTCCTGTGGCCATGCCACATGCTGCACTCTATTCACAGCACTTGGAGGTCCACCCTCCTGGTCACAATCAATTTTGTGCACTTTGGACTTTGTCCACTCCTTTTTTACAGGCTGCATATTTGCATTGTCTCTTTTGGATGTCCAGCAGTCCTGTGTGTCATGAGTGTCAGATTTGTGCAAATTGCACCACTTGTTCTGGTGCATTTGGCTGTTTTCAGCACTTGCAGCAGTTTGCTGCACTTTAGGTGGGAAGCAGTTTGCATTCCACCGCCTGGGCCTGTTGAAGCCATTTGCTCCAGGTGTGCCATTGTGCCTTGCCAGCTTTTCATTTGCAATGCGCTTGGCCTGGCTTATTGTGATATCACATTCCTCGGTGGAATGTGTGTGGGTGCCATGCATGGCACAAAATTTCTGTGCATTTGGTGCATGCACTTTCATTCGCTTTTCAGCAAACTCGAGCCTTTCAGCATTTTCAACCAGCTCCTTGAATGTCATGAGCTCAAATGTTGGCAATGCATACAGTGCATTTTGCAGTGTCTGATTCTGCAAGCCAGACATGAAATAGTGCTTCAATTGCACTTTGAGAGCTGTTGGGTCTGTGTTTGGCAGCGCTTTGCGCACCAAGCTCTCAATCAACAAGCCAAAATCCCTGACTTGTTCCTTAGCTGATTGTTTTGTGGTGATCAGCTTGTTCATTGCATTTTGTGCAGAAAAATGGTCACCATATTGGGACTCCAAAAATGCACAGACCTGTTCAAAGGTCATTCTGTCCTCATATGACAGGTGCTCAAATTGACGCAGCGCTCTGCCACTCAGGCATTTGCGCACATGGATAACTGCAAACTCATCTGGCACTTCAGTGAGCTTGATCCGGGCCTTCAAATCGCCCATCCACAATTCAAATTTCAGTGGATCTTCACCATCAAAGGTGGAAAATTTGTCATTTAGCAGTGGCGTCCACAGTCGCCGCTGCTCTGATGTGTACCTTGCATCACTGGTCAAATCATGCACAGTGCTTGGCACAGTTCCAGTGTGCTTGATGGACAACTTTTCTGTCAATAATTCCATCATTTGATTCTGTTTGTCCATCATTCTGTCCATGGCATTTGTTTGCCTATCTGCCATGCGCTCTTGCTGTTTGAGCATGTTTTGCATGAATGTGCACATGTGTGTCACCATATTCAGTGATTCTGTGTTGTCACTTGTAGTGGCACTATTTGATGTGTCACTGTTCTGTGCAGACATGGCATTGGAGCCATTTCCATTTGAGCCAGTGGCACTGAGGCCTGTGGCATTATTGGCAACCGTTTGCTGGGTGCCACTCGCTTTTGAGCGAGTATTGTCAGCAGGGGCAGTGCCCTGATTGTTGGTCATCTCAATGGATGCCAGTGATACACACCATAAAGTGGTCCACAATAGTCGGCTTGCTCTCATGGAGCTGCCAATTGTACACTTTGTGCACAAAATAGTCGGCCAATTAAGGCTCTCACTTTTAGTCAGCCAGTGATGGCTCAATTACAGCTGTCTAGCAGACAGACTACTCAGCCAACAGAATGACAGCCCAGTAGGGAGTCAGCTGAGGCTGAAGGTAGTGCAGTCTGAAGGCAGCCCGGTCGCGGCACCAGTTGGCGAAGCTGGTTGTTGGTTGCTGGTTCATTGGCTGCTCGGGTGCTGGCTGATGCCTTGTGGGGCTCAGCTATCAACTATTTAAACAATGAAATGGGAAGGAGGATCACACACATATCACTAGATGAACTTTTTGTTAATTTGATGCTTTATGCCTAGGATCACTTTTATCACTGGAAGTCACTGCTAACTCTACTAATGTTACTTACATCAGAAAACAAAGCCGGGCAACTTTGCGTTTCCGCAGCAGGAGGCGAAAGTTGCCAAACCAGACCAAGACGACAGTCTGGTACAATACCTGGCTGAAATTGTTAGGATTGCACTCTTTCTTTTGTGTCAACAAACTACTTAAGATGCATCTTTTGATAAATTGAAAATGTGTCATTTAAAAGATTTACTTCTTGTTACTTTTGATGAAATACAATTTACACATTCTTATACATATTTCGGTAAATCAGTGTGCACAGTGGTACTTATTTGTAGTAGTGCATTTCTTTATGATTATGATAAAGTGACATATCGTACTTACAGCCAACGCAACAACTGGACCAACTTGCCGGGTCTATGAAAAAAAACAAAGAAATCTGTGCCGACGGAAAAGGGCCAATGCCACACCGTGCACAAATTGCCCGCTCCGCAACAGAACGTGCAGGCACCGAGTTTGCCATACACATCACCGGTGAATGTGAACACAGCAACGACCATTGCCGCACACTTGATGCAAAGGCAGGCATCCGAGGTTGCCCAGGCTGCCAAGCTTCAGGCGACCCGGTTTGAGGTGAAGCAATTGCAGCAAGCCCTGCAAAACGTTCCTGTTAGTAAGACATTTCATTACTTCTTCATGTGCCATACCATATGCAAATTGAAATTTCTCATGTATATTTGCAGTTCTGCCACCAGGTGCCGTCGGATACCAGTGAAGACGGCTTGGCGTACTTGCAGGCGCCGCAGCGGCAGCATCAACAGCTGCAGTATGCTGAGGTGACTGACAGTTTCTGTTTTTTTCCTGCTTATAATTCAGTGTTAAGAAGCACGTAAATTCTATCCACTTTTTTACAGCCCGCTGAAATGGACTGCGAGAACGACGATGGCGTCGTACTGCTGCAAAGTGCCCACAAACGCACTGGCCAGCGTGTACCGGACACAGAATGTGCTGCGAAGCGGTACCGCCTGACAGTAAGTTTCCGTCTACAGTGCTTCTGTTGTACAACTTTGTTGCCATTATAAACTGATAATATAAACTCAGAATCAGACTGCTGCCAGTTCCCCGACCAGCGCGCGCAAAAGTGCAAAGAAGAACGAGCAAGCGGCTGCCGGGAACGAAACGGTTAGGAAAGAAAATTGCTTCGATATTTTGCTTCGTACTGTAATCTATGTTTACAGTATGAAAATGTGCAGACAAGCGAACCGCCGCCGACCACTGAACAGCGCCCTACCGTGCCACAGCCGATCCGCCAATCGCGCGCCGGTACGAGGCCGCGCAATTGCCCTTTAGATGAGGAGCGCTACGCCAAACAACTTGCGGTACGTATTCAGTTCAATTGTGGTTTTTGGTGTTGTACATGTTTCAATGTGCAGTGTCTACTAGACTTTAGTATTTCTACAGTAATTGATATGTACAGTTCCCCAGTGTGCATATATATTTCTGGGAAACAGTTGGAAAGTTTTCTATAAGTTTACCATTACAGATGTTTACAGATGTAAACTGTTTACTTCTAAAATTTTTAAAAAATAGAACAGTATACTGAAATTGCACACATTCTCAGGCAACCAATGAAGACTATTACAAGGAACTGGAGGATTTTGATGATTGAAATGTTTTTTTTTGGTAATGTGAAAGGGGCGTGTGCCTCTGTGCATGTTTACCCCATGTGCATGTCAGCGGTATTCTACATGTTGACTTTCCACGAGGCTCCAGGGGATTGGGTAGACTCCTCTGGAGCGATTGATAGTTCTTAAAAATAAAACACATGGACTAGTGGTTTCAAAGGTGAAAATAGATAAAAAGGTATGGAAATTGTCCAATTTCAGTGAAAATTAGGGTCCACATGCACACCGGGTTTACATGCACAGAAGGCTTCAGTCATGTGAAAGTGGTGAAAGTAGTGAATATGTTTTAATGCACTTTCTTAATCATGTTACGTTTTCATACAGTGAATTTTTTTCGTAACTTTTCAATATTCCAAAATTATCACATTTCAAAGTTTAAACATTATGTACTTTTTTAATGTCATCCAGATACAATTGTCAAAATTCGCAATTATGAAATTGGTAAACAAGTTTTAAATTTTGTTCAAAAGTGTAACTCTTGTCAACATGAATATAGTCTTGTTTTTGTTTTTTCTTAGTTTTTGTTACAGCGAGACGGAGAATGATTTCTTTTTTTACAGTTTTAGATTTAAATTGAAAATTAGCGAGTACAAAGTTTGCATTTTTTTTTGTCGCACTTAGGGTGTCAAAAAAATTTTTTTACGGAAAACGGAAACCGAAACGGAAAAAGATTTTCAGCGGCCGGAAAACGGAATGGAAAACGGAAAAATATTTGCACTTGGCGGAAAACGGAAACGGAAATGTAAAAAAAATTTCAGCGGCCGGAAAACGGAAAAAGGGGCCGGAAAAACGGAAACGGAAAAATCAAATTTGCGCAGAAATGGAAAAACTTGCTGAAATTTTGCCGCAAAATGGATAAAATTTGCTGAAATTTTGCTGGAAGTGGAAAAAATTTGCAGTAATTTTGTTGGAAACATTTTTTTACATCATTGACAATCTGCATGAATTTTTACCAGTTTGGCTGATCAGAAAACAGAAAGTTGAGCCAGAAAAAGGTAAAATGAGGCGGAAAAATGGGAAATTGAGGCGGAAAATGGAAAAAAGGCTGAAAAACTGGAAATTGAGGCAGAAAACGGAAAAAAGGCGGAAAAACTGAAAATTTAGCTGGAAAACGGAAAATGAGCCGGAAAAACGGAAACGGAAAAAAAAGTTGCCAGAAAAAGGAATGGAAAACGGAAAAAAAATTTCAGCAGCCGGAAAACGGAACGGAAAACGGAAAAAATTTGCCTGCGGGAAACGGAAAACGGAAAACGGAAATTTGACACCCTAGTCGCACTTCCTTGCATTTCTTTTTGTTGAACTTCCATACAAATCACGTGTCCATGTAATCTTAAATTTTTCTATCCGTAACAACATGATGAAATCACGCAATAAATCTGTTGAGTAGATTTCAATTTGTAAATTGAAGTAAAAAGTAACAAAAACGAATTATCAACAGTCACGATAAAAAACGAAATATCAACAGTCACAATAAAGAACAAATGTTAGCAGACACACACAAACGTAATTGTCACGTCAAAATTATCTACGTTTCGCAACAAAGATACGTTAGGGAATTTGAAAAGTCAAAAAAAATTAGTTTACTGCTCACCTGATAAGTCTCGGGGAATAAATCCTTCCTTATTTTTGGCTGTACGACGCGTCGCGAGTCGCATACAACGCGTCGCGCGACAAAAGCGACGCGTCGCATAATCGTCACTTCCAGTTTACCCAGCTGTGTCACATTCGTGTGTAATCGTGCAACGCGTCGCACTTTTGTGACTTGCCGAAACCACTAACCCCAGAAAGTGAAACACCAACGTAAACTAAAGGACACATGTCGATCAAAAATGTAAACCGACGCGCGACGCATCGCGTTTCAGTTTACATTTTTGATCGACGTGCCGCGTTGGTAAACTAGCGTGTACAGCCACATTACCTGTAAAATGGCAAAAGTTTTGTAAAAAACCCTGTATAATGTCAAATGTCATGTAAAATATTCTGTAAAATGTCATTTGAAAGACCCCGTAGAATGTCAAATTTCAATATGTTTCACATTTTACAGGGCATTTTACATGACTTTTAAAACTTTTAAGACCGGTAGTATGATGCACACTTCATTCATAAGAATACAAAAAGCCATAAAATGAATTGGCCATAGAGCTTGCGCAATTCGCAGTCAGTTATCGCAGCGTAAATTTTTCATTCTCTGGCGCTTTTTTGGCGCTTTTTAAATTGCTAGCGCCAAGCGCCAATGGCGCCACCGGAAAATAGCGCCAAGCGCCAAAAGCGCCATGGCGACATTTCGGAAGCATGGCGCCAAGCGCCGTTGGCGCCAGAGCATTTTAGCGCCAAGCGCCAAAAGCGCCATGGCGCTTTTTGCTTTGGCGCCAGCGCCATGGCGCTTTTACATCACTAGTCATGAGACTGCAGAGTTATAGCGCTGCAAAGTTCGCATGTTCGGGGCGACAGCGAAAAAAATCGAAAAATGTGCCTTTTTTCAGACCCACCCTATCTCGGGTCAGGGGGGTCGTATCGTATCACGGTACTCTTCTATTAGAAGAAATACGGTAGAATCAAAACCTACCATAACCCATCTGAATAATGAACCAAAAATCATACAGTTTTTTTTAATCATAATATTTCGTTTTTACAATGGAATAATAAATTGCGAAATTTATCACAAGATTTTATTCATTTAATTATGGTAGATTTCCATACCAGGTGTGCTGTCCGCCAAGTAAAGCATTTAAAAAATTTCACTCATAAGTCAATTGTTGTTGGCTGTGTATAAACAATCAATCAACTGAGGCGTCTAATGCTAGAAGTCGACAAGTCCACAAAATGCGATTTTGAGTAAATAGCATTTTAAGTTTCAGACACAATTCCAGGCCCGTGATGCGTGTCCAATTTGGCTCTCTCATACTTTCCATTAAGTTCCATATGTTGACAATTTAGTGTCAAATTTTCAGCCCCTAATCTCAACGTAGATGTGAAAAATGGCGTGTCCATAAAATTCCATTTGGTCAGAGCAAAACTGTTTCGGGGAGGGAAATGGACTTGTTGACTTCTTGCACGCGAGAACGTTTTTTTCCCGACGACGAGGACGCTGCCTTATGGGAAAATTATGGACTTGTCGCCTTTTAGAAATAGGTTTCCACAGTGGACTTATCACATTTCTTGCGTTTTTTTTCCCATAAAAAAGGATGCGGGGTAAGGACTTGTCGACTTTTAGCTCAAAACTAAGTGGACTTGTCGACTTCTTGCCCAATTTTTTTGCATTTTTCCCCAAAATATGTCAAATTTGGCACTATACTATGCCATATGGGTATGTGAGGTCACAAAATTTATGGAAAATGATGAAAAATGTGAAAAATGCGTCCCAGATGACGTTTCCGCGCCTAACACGAAATTTTCATATTTTGGACTTGTCGACTTTTAGAATTGGACGCCTCAACTGTTGGCCGAGTGAGTAAAAACTAACTCCCCCTTTAATAACTCCCCCCTCTGTGATAGGTGTAATACATGAGAAGTAAAAGAGCAAAAGCTAAGTAAAAAAATTAAATAATACATAATTTCACTTCGCTTTTGCTGTTTTACTTCTCACTTCTCCACTTGCGGAAATGGCTTAGTGTACTGCATTCAATGATGGGTAAGTTCTCCAGAAAAAACGCTTTCTGTGTTATAACAGTGTTTTCAGTTTTTTTTTCACACAAAAACTCAAGTTACTCTGTTTTTATTTCTGTGTTTTTGGTGAAAACTCCGGGTTTTTTCATCAAATGCAAGTTTTTACCCAAGTACAGTGTTTCAATGCAAAAAGAGTGGTTTTCTCACCAAGAATTTGTTTATGCATGTTCAGGGCCCTGAAAGGTGTGCTGCAAAATGTAAACAGTCATGTAAAATGTCAAATTAAATTTCTTTTACTGGGAATAAGACATTTTTGATGACATTTTACTTTATTGGTTTCACTTGATTAACTTGGCTTTTGACCGATTAGAGTTGTAAATAGTACATTGTGAGTGACCAGGTGATGCTTTGGGGTTAGCCCTCAATAGTGATGGAAAAGCACCAGGAAAAATGGCGCCATGGCGCCATTCAAAAATTGGCGCCGGGCGCCAAAGGGAGCCAATGGCGCCATGCCGCCATCTGAAAATATGGCGCTGGGCGCCAAAGGGCGTCAGAAACAATGGCGCCAGGCGCCAAAATGGTGCCAACAAGAAAAATCATTATTTCAGACTGTATATCAACTCGGAAGCATTTCCAGAAAAGAAACGTGCTACACCATTTTTTTCTGATGGTGACTCAAGCCGCAAAACTCATCTTATCATGAATATTATATTCAAGCAGTGAAATCATTTTAGTGACCTCTAGCTGCAATATAATATATATATTTACATATTAAATACATAAAACGTTTTTTGTAAAGGTGATATGTTGTGAAATCTTTTCTACCCATCAAAGTGGGGGGTATTCGAGGGGGGGGGGGTATTTTTTCTTCACACTGAGAAGAGGGGGACTTATTCGAGGATATACGGTACTTAGACAGTCAGATGTTGAAAAATTCAACCATAACAGAGATGCATCAGTGTTTATAGACATGCTGTATTTATATTAGTAATTCCTCCCCTTGAATAGTTCCCCCTCAAAAAGGTCTCACAAAACAATAATTCCTAAGGGGAATTATTTAAGCAAATACAGTATATAAGTAAATATGTATTTAGACCACACCGTACTTTCCCAATGCAACTACCATGTTTTCCTGCATTTGAATGTCCAAGGAACACGAGCTTTGAATTGGGATGGAACCAGTTGACATTGGGTGTTGTTTACAACTAGCATCTGAAAAAAATCATTACTCAAACATCACTACTCAAACAGCATCATAATCAGCCAATGCACAACAGAATGGGACAACACAAAAATCTGTTGGACCCCCCCCCCCACCCTAAAACCCCATCCCTGATTTTTTCTATGCCTCCAGAGGCTGTTGTTGTTGGCTATTTGCACAATTTTGTTGCCACCACAAAATGATGTACCTATGTGAAATATAAGTTTTGAATCATTTTTCTGCATTTTATTCAGGTATTTTCAGCCAGAATTTGAAATTTGAAAACACATTGAATTTCTGAATATTTCTAGGAAAAAAATCTACCATCCTCGGTTAATTCCCCTCAAAATTTGCACTCAGGAAAATAAACCTGTGGGTATTTTGAGGAAATAAAATACTTTTTAGAAATAAGAAATAAGATAGGAAATATGTCTCTTTTAAGTGGTGGGACAAAAATGTGAAAACGTATTTTTTCAGTGCTTGTCATCATTAGATACCATATTTCTTCTAATAGAAGAGCACCGTTCTATTTTTTTGTCAACTTTTTTACCTGCCGTTCTATTAGAGGTGCCGTTCTATTGGAGCTGCCGTTCAATTTTTTTCACCAATATTTTTCAGACATTTTTCATTTGAACATAGTGTTTTTAATAAAAAAATTAATAACATTTTACAATGAGAGAGCATCCATTCAAACAAAACCAGATGTGAAAATAACCCTAAATCATAGTTATGAACACCTTGGATTTTCTCACGACCCATTTTTCTAATATTTGTGTGTTCTGGCACTCTTCCAACGTAATTTCTACCTGCTGTTCTATTGGAGGTGTCTTTCTATTGGAAGCTGCCATTCTATTAATTTTGTGAGTGCAGAAAAGTGCCAAAACCTGCCGTTCTATTGGAGGTATGCCGTTCTATTAGAAGAAATATGGTATAAGCTCGTTTTGTGAAACGAAATTTGATTTCATTTAGAGCAACATTCACTTTTGTTTGAGTGTTGTGATCGGATGACATCATCGGCACTTGGCACTATTTTTCTGTGGTGCGATCCTTCCCAGTGGGCGCTCGACGCTTTTTTCACGGCATGTTTCCATCACTAGTTGGGTATGACAAGTTGGCCCACGTTCGAGTAGCCGGTTGCGTGTACGAACGAGAGTGAAAGCGCGGAAATCGCTGAAGGTTGCTTCTTTTGCCAACTTTCGTCGTCGTAATCGCTATTTTCGTAAATATGTACATACACATGGTTACCTACATATAATACCTATTTACTAGGGTGTCAAATTTCCGTTTTCCGTTTCCGTTTTCCGCAGGCAATTTTTTTCCGTTTTCCGTTCCGTTTTCCGGCCGCTGAAATTTTTTTTCCGTTTTCCGTTCCGTTTTCCGGCCACCTTTTTTTCCGTTTCCGTTTTTCCGGCTCATTTTCCGTTTTCCGGTTAAATTTTCAGTTTTTCCGCCTTTTTTCCATTTTCCGGCTCAATTTCCAGTTTTTCTGCCTTTTTTCCGTTTTCCGCCTCAATTTTCTGCTTTCCGCCTTATTTTACCCTTTTCTGGCTCAACTTTCTGTTTTCTGGTCCAGCCAAACTGGTAAACAGTCATGCAGATTGTCAATTATGTAAAAAAATACTGTTTCCAGCAAAATTTCAGCAAATTTTATCGTGTTTTTTGGCAAAATTTCAGCAAATTTTTCCATTTCCATGCAAATTCCATTTTTCCGTTTCCGTTTTTCCGGCCCCTTTTTCCGTTTTCCGGCCACTGAAAATTTTTTTCCGTTTCCGTTTCCGTTTTCCGCCAAGTGCAAATTTTTTTCCGTTTTCCGTTCCGTTTTCCGGCCGCTGAAATTTTTTTTCCGTTTCCGTTTCCGTTTTCCGTCAAAAATTTTTTTTGACACCCTACTATTTACGCCCATTTTATTCATATTTATCGCGATGTCGAAATTTTTGGCCGGCTTCCAAGTTGTCATACGGGGTATCTTCGATCAAAACGTTCGTTGGAACGTGAGGACGATAAACAACAGGCTCCGCCTTTATCCCATACATATTCCATGAATTCAGTGCGTATTCACCGGAAGTTCCCCGTGGGAAGGTTGGTCGCGGAATATATCAGTCTGTCAATAAAAAAACATAAAAAGAGAAAAAGCTGGCGTTCGGGGGTTCTCGGCGCCGGTCGGCCATTGCTTTTGATTGAAAAATGGCGTGCTGCAGATCTCCGCAGCGAAACCCAACGCGGACCTGCGAGCAAATCACTGAACTCGCTGAATGAACTGAAACTGCTGACGACATCTCCCTGGTTCGTATTTTTCTATTGTTTATTGATTTTCGCGCCTGCGCTGAGTAGCCTATTTCGATGAGAAATTTCAGTTTTATTCGCAGACGCAGTTGCCGGAGAAGTGAGAATGTGCGAACGGCAAATAACTGTCAACTGGCTGCCGGCGCACTGGCCAGTGTTCTACGTTTCGTTTACTCCTGCTGACCATCTCCACTCAGATGACTTAGATCTCCACTCTACGCTCCAGCCAGGTGCGGCGTTCTTGTGCCTGACACGGCTTTTTTGCTCTGTGTGACGCGCTCTCTGTGTTTCTGTTGGCCCTGTGCCAACTGTGCCGTGCAATGGAAACATGGCAGTTGTAATGTGACTACTTTTAGTCTGCAGTCTGGATTTTATTATTCAGCTTTTGTGAATTGCTCAACGGCATGGCGGCGAACGGAAGCGGAAGTGTCTTATACGAATATCTGCTGATAATGATAAACACAGCTATGGTTGTGTATAGGAATGGCCAGGGCTTCTTTCAACCGCTTTTTTGTATTTAAGTACTAGGTATTTTGCAATTTTTGCGCGCAAAGACACAATTTTACATAGGCATTACCATTGATCGTTGTTTTCATCGGTTTTGCGGGTTTTTTAGTGTAAAAGATTCAATTTGTTCATCCCATTGTGTTATAATGGTGCCACACACGCTGGATGTCAACTGTTTCGGTGTCAACTCGATTTTAGTCAACTCAATTTAGGTAGGTCGCAGGACAATTTTCAAGTGCACGTGTGGCAGAGTCGAAGAGGAATTTATATGGCCGTGTGCATCTGAACATGGGCTCGCAGCCCATAAATGCAAAATTTATGAAAAACTGTCGGCCCAGTTGACAGCCAGATGTCAACTGGACCAACAGTTTTTCATAAATTTTTAGTTGATGGGCTGCGAAATTATGTTCAAAAGCACATGACAATATAAATTCCTCTTAGAATTTGCCCCACATTCACTTGAAAATTGTCCTGCTACCTAAATTGAACTAAAATCGAGTTGACACTGAAACAGTTGACATCCTGCATGTGTGGCGCCAAAAAGCCATGATATGGTACTGCTCCCACATATTAATACAGTGTGTAACTGCCAATGTAACCTGCTGTCGCATTAGATTGGCACCAATTTTTTATTTTCTTTCAGGTGTCATAGATCCAGTGGGGGGTGATGGAATCAGGAGTAGGGTTCAAACGGGACCGCGGTCCCGGTACATGGTTTGGCAAAATATGGAGACTGGGGCAGTCCCGACCACTCAGTCCCGGTCCTGGTCCCGGAATTTTCTAGCGGTCCCGACAAAGATAGAAAAAATATTTTTTTCAATGACCTAGATTTACAAAAATTACGTTTTTTTTATAAAATGGTTTTTTTCAAAGGCTCCCAAATATAGTTACTAGGGACGGAAAAAAGCGCTTTTTTTAACGGCCCCGCTTTTAAAAAAAAAATCGCTTTTTTTAAAAAAACGCGCTTTTTTCGCTTTTTTCAAAAAATGTTGGGACGTCCCCTCACAAGCTCCCAAATATAGTTCTGTATCAATATATACAGGTATATCAGACAAGTGGCAGTACTTGCAAGGACGTATCCAGGGGGGGGCGGGGGGGCTGCAGCCCCCCCCCCTTCCCGGGCGAGACCTAAAAAAGTTGCCGAAAATGCAACTTTTAGTACAACTTTTGAAGGTGTACTGTAAAAATTTTGCGCGCAAGCGCGCATTTGTCCATTACACAGGGGTATTTTGAAAAAATCGGCCCTGCTCTCACAATTTTCTTTTAAAAAGATGAAATGGCCGTGTTTTCGCTATATATGTACGTATATTTACATACATACAAGCGTTTTCTGGCGCCAATGCCAATGGCGCCATGGCGTGGCACCTACGAATGGCGCCAGCGCCATGACGCTTTTCCGCCACCACATAGGGAAAAATTCAGGGGGGGGCTGAGCCCCCCCCGTTCGCCGGGCTCCGTAAACAAACAGCCCCCCCCCCCGCTCCAAAATCCTGGATACGTCCCTGAGTACTTGTGATGATATACAGCCATAGAATGGCTGTGTAGTCATGGGATAACATGATAAGTGGTGATTTCTTCCAAAAAAATTACTTTTTATGTTGACGCATGATCTATATTCGCTGTTTGTGAATGTTTCGTGACCTCAAGTAATGTTAGGCATAAAATAGTGCTTAAATAAGGTTATAAGAGAAGGCTAATACGTTGAGAGTAATGTTTCCCACTGTAGAAGTATGTGGGAGGACATTGGCTGAATATTCTATGCTGCACTAACATATCACAACTTATTATTACATGATAGCACACAGGAATAGAAGCAATGAAGCTAATAATGCCACAAAACCGATGAAAACAAATACCAGTGCTAATGTGCATGTGAAATTGCGCGCTTGCGCGCAAAAAATTGCAAAATGCCTAGTGCATAAGTACTGAAAAATTTTGCCAGCGCTCTTTTTTGAAAAAAAGCGCTGGGACCCTTGCGCTTTTTTTTAAAAAAAGCGGTGTTTTTAAAAAAAAAAAAGCGCTTGAAAAAAGCGCTGGCCATCCCTAATAGTTACAGTACCGTGTTGGTGCCGAACTTGTCGCCGACAGCAAAAACTGCAAAAAAAAATTTTACCATGTTCGGCGACCCACACTGTAGTGAGTCGCCGAAACCCCCCTTGCTGGTGTATAGTAGGGGGTGTTACGCCTATATACCCCTTAAGTGTCAGCTCCATATCTCGCACACAGCTGGAGATATGGTACTGGTAAAAAATTGAGAAATCGGTGCCGAACCTGATGCGACAGCGGTTTTTTATCCTTCTTTATAACATTATTGAGGCACTATTCCATGGCCAACTTCACTTGAATTCGCAAACGTGATGCCGTGATATGCAATATCCGTGATGCCGTGATGTGTATCCCACATACTTCCACAGTTTGAAACATCACTGTCAATGTATAAGCCTTGAAAATTGGAAATGTCTGGCCATTTAAAAAAAAGCAAAAAGTGTGTTTTTACAAAACCAACGCTGTTTTTAAAAAACGCGTTACAAAAACAACTCTTGTTTTAAAAAGCGCGTTTTTTAAAAGCGCGTTAAAAAACACTTTACAAAAGGCGTGGCTTGGAAAAAGTTCAGCGCTTTTTTCCATCCCTATTTGCGTAAATATTTGGATCATTTATTTCCGCAGCGATGTCGAGTGTTGACCGTCGAGTGCATGTGTCGTGACCAATGGGCGCAGTGACCTCGTTGCCTGTGGCCGTCCACACGAATATCCATCGGTGCCGCCGGACCGGATACAGAGCGCAGCGGCGCCCACCAGAAATGCGTACTAGTCGCGGACAAACATGTTGGTTGGGCTGCCACCAAGTCACTTGAAGTCACAAACATTTGACTGAAGACTATAACGAGTCGTCAAAAAATGGATATTTTTGACAAAAATGACCACATGAAATGATATCCCATAGCTCCACAGCTACTATTTATTCTATGGCTATATATATATATTTTTATTATTATATAAAAACATCTTTAAAAAGGTCTAAGAAATGGTCATTTATTTTTTTTGTACCCCTTGTTCAAAACCTAATGTGCTTGTCTCCACAGCGATGGCCAACTCGTCAGTCCGGGGGTGGCAGTCGAGTTGACGCATGACTCAGCGACCAACCCTGCAACCTGCGAGGTACCCGGAAATCAGCCGCTGTGGCCTGCCAACAGCCGACCTGCGGACGTGGGCACGTTGGTCTGCGTTCCGCCTGGCTTTACCTTGATGTTGATTGCCAGTAAACGGTGCGTTCTTTTGTTTCTGATGTATACTCCTCATCGGGCAATGCCGCTGCTATATGCGCATCATGCTGGTGTTATACACGTAAGGACGTAGCCAGCCCCCCCTCTTTTCCGGGGTGCGACGTGAAAAATGTAAGGAAATGTGTTCTGATTAGGGTTGGAAAAAATCTATTTTTTTAAACGCCTTTATTTTATTTTTTAATAGATTTTTTCAAAATCGCCCAAAATGGGGGTATAGAGAAAAAATAAGTGTATGTTTAGTGTCAGACAATGTATTGTAATGTCTATTGTGGTCATATTATGACTGTGGAGTCATGGGATAGCATTATAAGCAGTGATTTCTTTCAAAAATATCCATTTTACGTCGACTTATTACGTATATCACCTTTTATCGAACGTTTGTGACTTCAAGTGAAGTTCAGCATGGAATAGTACTTAAATAAGGTTGTAAGAGAAGGCTAATACATTGACAGTGATGTTACAAACTGTAGAAGTATGTGGGAGCACATTGGTTTGATATTATATACTACACTAGCATATCACAGCTTTTTATTACATGTTAACATGAATAAATGGAAAATTTTACTCTAAAAATGCCCCAAAACCCATGAAAACACCACCAATGGAAATATGTATGAGAAATTGCGCGCTTGCGCGCAAAAAAAAGCAAACTACCTAGTGCAAGTCTACCAGAAATTTTACCTTTTGATTTTTTAAATTAAAATCAGTTTCAACCCTTTGATTGAAAAACAACTCAGATTCAAAAAAAATCAGTTAAAAAATCAAGTGCCAACCCTAGTTCTGATGCAAACATTTATATTTATGATATTTTGTAAAAATTGTGCGCGCAAGAGCGCATTTTTTCATCGTGGGACGTGCTTCTCGGCAACGAGTTTAAGAAGTGTAAAATAAGTAAACTGGTGGAAAATATATTTGGGAAATGAATTTGATAAAAATGAATATTTATGTCATGCACCCCGTATGCCAGCAATGGGAGTGGCGTTCAGTATGGGCATGGGGGTGCCCCCAAGTGTTCCCTACATAGTCCCCAGATGGCACCACCCGGCGACTCTCCACAGCCGGATGACAGCATTAACTACTTATATATTTTGTCCATTTTTCTTTTTACATGGTAAATGAGCAAATCCACTCTGATTTTGATTATTTTTCTACCGCGGGAATCTAAGGGTGTTGGGGCGTGTGTTATAGCTAAAAATTGCGGTATTTTTGAAAAATTTTGTATCAGCAACTTTTAAAGTTTAGTATCCCACTCAACTTTTCTTGACCCCCCGACTAGGGATGGCCGAAAAAGGTTTTTTTTCAATGACAGGGTTTTTTTAACTGTTTTTTTTCTTCAAAAACACGGTTTTATTTAAAAATAAAACCGTTTTTTCAAAAGCTCCCAGATATGGTTATGAGTCAACAGGTATATCAGACAGGTGACAGTACTTTGTGGAGTTGTATTTATCCTTATAATGGCTGTGGAGCCATGGAATATCATTATAAGTGGTGATTTCTGTCAAAAATATCCGTTTTATGTCAACTTATTACATATATCGGCTTTTGTTGAACGTTTGACATCAAGTGAAACTGGCCTTGTAATAGTGTTTAAATTAAGTTACAATAGAAGGCAAATTTATTAGAAGTGATTTTTCACATTGTACAAGTATATGGAGGCACATTGACTGGATATTATATACTACACTAACATATCACAGCTTATTATGGCACAATAGCATGAACAAATGGAAGCTTTTACACTAAAAATGCCTCAAAACCAATGAAAACAACCACAAAAAGTAATATGCATGTGAAATTGCGCGCTTGCGCGCAAAGAATTACAAAATACCTAGTGCTTAGTACAAAAAAATTTGGTCAAGGTTTATAAAAAAAAACGGTTTCGATGGTTGGTTTTTTAAAAATAAAACGTTTTTTATTTAAAAAAAACCTTTGAAAAAAACCCTTGGCCATCCCTACCCCCGACCCCCCCCCCAATAGGTCCCACCCCCAAGCGGCATCCTTACTCAAACTAACATGTTTTAATCCAAAAAAATACTGGCAGAGATTGATTCTTGGCAACTGTGACTACGGTGTCAACTTTCTGTTTTCCGTTTCTTCTTTCCGGAGGAACATTTTTACCGTTTCCGTTTTCCGGCAGCTGAAAATTTTTACCCATTCCGTTTTCCGGGAGCTGAAATTTTTCACCCTTTTTATTTTCATTTTTGCAGCAGCTAAAAATTTTTACCGTTTCCGTTTTTCCGGACCATTTTTCTATTTCCCGCTAAATATTTCCACCTATTTAAAAATGAAAATTTAAAAATGAATAAAGGAAAACGATAGCCTGTTCAAGCAGCGATCCTGCTTTGGTGGTTAGGCTTTCTTATGTGATGTTTTTCTGGCTGACAGGTGGGAGAAGAATTTAGTCCCAATATTTTTTCAAGTTAAATTCACTGTTTTTTTCTGCATTTGATCGCGCTGTGTTTCAGTTGGTAATTTTTGAGCAGAAGTTTTGGCATGATTACCTTTTCCGCTTACCGGAGGAAATATTTTTACGTTTTCTATTTTCCACTTTCCTGAGGAAAATTTTTACCGTTTCCGTTTTCCGGCGGATAAATTTTTTACCCTTTCCGTTTTCCGGCAGATGAAATTTTTAGGCCGTGTTTACACGGATTTCATGTGACGACAAAAAAATTGTGTCGTCACAGACCTTTTTTCGATGAAAATTGCAAATTTTAGGTATGTGACGACAAATCGGCCTCGTTAATTCCGACAAAAATCGGCCTCGTGGCCTCCGACAAACATAAATTTTGATACGATGCACTCCAAAAGCCATTTTTTGCTCTAAAAAACCCATGGTATTGTTGGCACAACATATTGATTTGAATGTGCCATGAATTTCTTGCACTTTGCAAGTACTTCTGATGCCACTGGGTGATGGCACCTGTGGAATGTCGTCACAAGCAGAGCACGTTCACAGCTTGTGACGACGATTTTGAGACGCATCTGTAAATAAAATGGAAATTTGTTGGAAAGTTGTCGGAACGCCTCGCTAGCGAGGCTGATTTACATGTCTCCGACAAAGAAATAAAATTTATCATATCTCAATCATTTTTCAACTTATTTAGACCATTCTACACTTAAAATGATCGGGAGGACATGTCGGTTTCAATTTTGGCATCAGTTCAGTGATGCTAGATTTTCTCATGCTGATTTGGCTAAGTTTCTGAAAAATTGAAAGATGGTCATGCTATACCTAATTGGCGATGTTAAAGGCACTGAAAAATATGGCACCACTAACGATGGTAAAAAAACAATACAAAAATTTGAAATTGTTTCCGAATTTTAAATTTTTTTGACTTTAAAATTGCTTGAGCACTTGTTGAAAAAACACTTAAAACTGATGTTTCTTTTCTTCAAAACTCAAAAATTTGAAAATACTGTCTGAATCTTTCAGGGAATTGAAGGCCAGTCAATGTAGTCAAAAGTTCAATGTGCTAAATCAGTCAACACAATTGATTTGTGGTGTATCTGAGCCTGTAAAAAAACGTGAAACTGGGTCAAAAAGCCTCAAAATGACGTCTGCGAGATGAATTGGTATGATATGTCAAAGACACTTTGAACAAATACAGTTTGTACAGCTTAAAAAATGATAAAAAATTTAC
Organism: Sphaerolaimus hirsutus; assembly: GCA_964036195.1. Classification (NCBI taxonomy): domain Eukaryota; kingdom Metazoa; phylum Nematoda; class Chromadorea; order Monhysterida; family Sphaerolaimidae; genus Sphaerolaimus; species Sphaerolaimus hirsutus. Next base: position 12,910,316 of record OZ038452.1, on the reverse strand, counting down.
AGGGCATTTACATAACTTTGGACACTTTGCATGACATTTGTCATTTTCAAAGTCGTTTTACCCTGGCCCTGGGAACTGAACATTTTTAAAAGTGAAAAGATTGAGAGAGAAGAATAGGAGTGATTAGTGATGGAAAAGTGCCATGGTGATGGCACCTGGCACTAGTGCCAGAGCAAAACGTGCCACAGCACTTTTGGTGCTTGGTGGAAAATGCTTGCCACTTTTTCATCACTAGTCATGATTCCAGAGTTGTTAAAAGTACCGAACTATTTTTAAAGTATATGAACGTAAAGTAAACACCTTCCCGGTCACGTCCGGCAGCCATTTTTTGATTTTACTTCTTATATCCTATCCCCAGTTCTAGGGCGCCCCCGAGGCTGAAACTTGGGGGAGATATTGGCGCAACCCCCCTCTACTTCGCATGAATTGGGGGGGGGGGGGGGTCGCGGCGACCCCTCTAATTCATGCGAAGTAGAGGGGGGTTGCGCCAATATCTCCCCCAAGTTTCAGCCTCGGGGGCGCCCTAGAACTGGGGATAGGATATAAGAAGTAAAATCAAAAAATGGCTGCCGTACGTGACCGGGAAGGTGTTTATATATTTTTTACTCACCCCCTTAGTACAGAAAATGTAAAGTAAATTTTTTTACTTTTACTCATGAGTAAACATGAGTAAAGTACCTTTCCCTCCAGAAAATGTATTTTTGAGTATTTTTGGAAAATTTTGGCCCAATTGTTACTCACAATCACTCATTTTCATACCTTTTGACCATTTTGACCTTCAAATTCACAAGTACATGTGTTATGTGCCTATTTTGAGCAGTTTTTTCCCTGTTTTTCGCTTTTTCTCCCCCTTTTTCCCATATGCCTTAAAAAGCCTTTAAAGAGCCTATCTGAAATACGTATTCTGTACTCTCATAAGTAGTACTTTCAAAAAGTATACATAAAAGCAAGTACAGCTACTTTTTTCAAAGTATATGTAAACATATTTACTCAGTACTCAAGTATACGTACTTTTCGAGTAAACATAAATACTTTTTAACAACTATACATGATTTGAGTGAGTTGAAAAAAGTGTGTGCAGATGGTTTGTGTCTATTTTGAAAATGTCTGTTCATTGCTTTGCATGTATTGGATGGATGAGTGAATGAACCAATAAAGTGGTTCACATAACTATGAATATAAGGTTTAGAAAGTTATCTGAACATAAAACTACCTAAATACTGCATTTAAAGCTTTAAATTAAATTTTTTTGAATTCGAAGAGATTGAATGATTACAAAGATAAAAAATGTGAAAACTTTTTAGGTGAAATTTTTTTGAATTTTTGAAAATTTGAAAAGTTGATTTAGAAAAAAACAGTTAAAAATTTAAAAACTTTTTTTCCGGAGGGATTGCCATCATTACGCACCACACAGGCACCTATGCAACTCCTTAGAAAAGACACCTGGCACCTTGCGGCACCAGCCAACAAGGCGGAAAACAGAGACAGAAAAATTTTTGCACTTGCCGGAAAACGGAAACATAAAAATTTTGCACTTGCCAGAAAATGGCTAAATGAAAGGCTGGAAAACTGAAATAGAAAAATTTCCTGAAATTATGCCAGAAATGGAAAAAAATGCTGGAATTTTGCTGGAAACAGAAAAAAATTGCAAAATTTGATCCAGAAATAACAAAATTTGCGGAAATCTTGCTAGATATAGGAAAAATTCACATAATTGAGAACCTGTGTGCATGTTTACCAGTTTGACTGAAACAGAAAACAGTAAATTGAGCTGGAACATGAAAATGAATTAAATTTTAGAAAGACAACTGAAAATTTAGCCAGAAAACAGAAGATGTGCCGGAAAACAGAAGATGTGCCGGAAAAATGGAAATGGAAAAAATTTAAGCAGCTGGTAAACGGAAATGGAAACAAATTTGCCAGCAGAAAGCAGAAACAAAAAAACAAAAAGTTGACACCCTAATCACACTACAGGGGCAACAGTGCCATTCCCAAAAAGTGACACTGGCACCCAAGGGTACCGTAACAGCAGGCGCCTTGCTGGTGCTAATGATGGCAACCCGTCCAGAAAACAGTATTTAAATTTTAAAGTGTTTTTTTTCAAAAATGACTTAAATTTCCAAATTTTTCCCCTAAATAGTTTTCAAATGGCGCCACGACAAAATGGCGCCAAGCGCCAAAAGCGCCATGGCACTTCTCCAGACCACGGCGCCAAGCGCCAATGGCGCCAGGAGGCTATGGCGCCAAGCGCCAATGGCGCCAGCGCCAAAATATTTTCCTTTTATGACGCAGGCACAGTTCAGCTATCAGTTTCATCACCTTATGACTTCTATTGTTTCCCAGAACGTAATAATAACCAAATGAAAGCCAAAAAGCTTTCTTGCCTAACACTAAAGGTAGTAATTCCACCTGGGGACACTCCCAGACCTTGTAAAACTCTGTTAAGTGTCAAATTACCTGTAAAATGCCAAAAGTTTTGTAAAAATACACCCGTAAAATGTCAAATGTCATGTAACATATTCTGTAAAATGTCATTTGAAAGACTGTGTAGAATGTCAAATTTCAATATGTTTCACATTTTACAGGGCATTTTACATGACTTTGACTTATTAGACCGGTAGTATGATGCACACTTCATTCATAAGAATAAAAAATAGCCATAAAATGAATTGGCCATCGAGCTTACGCAATTCGCAGTCAGTTATCGCAGCGTAAATTTTTCATTCTCTGGCGCTTTTTAAAATGCTCGCGCCAAGCGCCAATGGCGCCACCGGAAAATAGCGCCAAGCGCCAAAAGCGCCATGGCGCCTTTCGGAAGCATGGCGCCAAGCGCCAATGGCGCCAGAGCATTTTAGCGCCAAGCGCCATGGTGCTTTTTGCTTTGGCGCTAGCGCCAGGCGCCAGCGCCATGGCGCTTTTACATCACTACACATGAAATAGCGATTTTGAAGGTGAAAAACTATTAAAAAAAGTACAAAAAAATTAATTTTGAGCAAAAATTTGGGCAAAATTTTTAAAAAATCGCCCCAGATAGATAGACAGATAGCTGGCTGATTGGGCCCACACACGCTAGTTGACATCGCAAATTTGTGTCAACTCAATGTCAACTAAATAATACAAAAACAATTTTAAAAGCATCACAGTTAACATAAAGAATGCTAATAAAGTGTCATGATTAGGGTGTAAAATTTCCTTTTCCATTTTCCGCAGGCAAATTTTTTCCGTTTTCCGGCTGTTGAAATTTTTTCTAGCCACTAAATTTTCTGTTTTCTTTTTCTGGCTCATTTCCGTTGTCTGGCCAAATTTTTAGTTTTTCTGCCTTTTTTTCCATTTTCCGGCTCAATTCCCAGTTTTTCTGCTTTTTTCCATTTTCTGCCTCAATTTTCTGTTTTTCCACCTCATTTTTTTCTTTTTCCGGCTCAACTTTCTGTTTTCTTTATAAGTCACATTGTCGTCACATAAAAAACACGTTCACAGCTTTTGACAGTTATCAACAATTTTGATGATTTGTCGAATGCTGTGCGTGACGACAATCTGTGATCGTCACACTGTCGCAGCGTGAAAATAATGTTTTTTCAGATTTGTCGGAAAGCTGTCGGAAGGCCAGGCGGAATTAAAAAAATTTAAAGGTCCATAACTGTTTAATGACTAAGCCAATTGAACTGAATTTACACACACATATACAACTAAGTATGATATATACTCAACCATTTTTACTCGTGAATATGGAACTTTATTCCGGAGTTATAGAACTTTTAAAAAAAGATTTGTCGTAGCCATGAAATCCGTGTAAACGCCGCCTTACCCTTTCCGTTTTCCATTTTCCGGCCAATAAATTTTTTTACCTTTCCGTTTTCCGGCAGTTGACACATTTTACCCCTTCCGTTTTCCGTTTTTCGTGAAAATATTGTTTGACACCCTAACTGGGACTAGGGATGGCCGGTGTTTTTTAACCGTCCTTTAAAAAAAATATTTGTTTAAAAAAACACCAGCCAAAAGTTTTTGTACTATGCGCTAGGTATTTTGCAATGTGCAAGCGCGCAATTTCTCTTACACTTTACCATTGGTGGTTGTTTTCATTGGTTTTCTGGCATTTTAGTGTGAAAGCTTCCATTTGTTCATGCTATTGTGTAATAATAAGCCATGATATGTTAGTGTTGTATATAATATCCAGCCAATGTGCCCCCACATACTTCTACAGTGTGATCCAGGGGTCTCGAATGGGGGGGGTTGGGGGGGGGTTACCCCCCCCCAAACCGCCCAGCTATCTATCTATCCCGGAGGCCGCTCAGCTATCTATCTATCCCGGAGGCAAAATTTTGGGCTACTACCCCCTAAACCCCCCCCAAATCGCTCAGCTATCTACCTATCTGGAGCGATTTTTCAGAAACTATACCCCAATTTTCGCTCAAAATCGCTATTTTTCATACCTATATATAGATTTTCACCTCCAAAATCACTGGTTCATGCGTCTAACTGCCTATTTTCAGCTATTTTAAGTACTATATGCTCTTGTATACCCATTTTGAGCTATTTTACACCTACTTTTAGCGATTTTTCTCCCTTTTCTTCCTTCTATGCCCCGAAAAAGCCTATATATCGAACCACCACAACCCCCCCCCCAAACCCCCCCCCAACCCCCCCCCCAGAAAATTTTTCAGCTATCTATCCCTCCGGAGGAGCGATTTGCTATCTATCCAACCACTCGGAGGGTCAAAATTCAAGATACCCCTGGTGTGATCCACCACTGTCAATGGATCAGCCTTGTGTTATAACCTTATACAAGTGCTATTCCATGCAAAACTTGACTTGAAGTCACGAACATTTGACAAAAAGCGATATACATAACAAGTCAACAAAAATGGATATTTTTGACAGAAATCAGCAATTATAATGCTATCCCATGGGTCCAATGCAATCTTATGGCTATATATAACATCACAAAATACTGGCAATAGTGTAATATACCTGTATATGTTGACTCATAACCATATTTGGGAGCTTTTAAATTAAAATAAAAAGTTTTTTTTTAAACAGGGTCGTTAAAAAACATTTTTTGGCCATCCCTAACTGGAACTTGCGTATTCTTGGATGAAAACACGTTAGTTTGAGTTAGTTAGTTGCGAACGTGTTAGTTGGATGCCGCTTGGTGGTGGGACCTTTGGGGGGTCATGAAAAGTTAGGGGATACTCAACTTTTCACATTTTTGAAACAAAATTTTTCAAAAATTCCGCAATTTTTTGCTATAGCACACGCCCCAACACCCTTAGTTTCCCGCGAAAGAAAAATAAGCAAAATCAGGGTGGATGTTCTCATTTCCCATGTAAAGGAAAAATAGGAAAAATATAGTTAATGCTGTCATCCGGCTGTAGACAGTCGCCGGGTGGTGCCATCTGGGGACTATGTAGGGAACACTTGGGGGCACCCCCATACTGAACGCCACTCCCATTGCTGGCATACGGGGTGCATGAGATCAATTTTTCTTGTTATGAAATCCATTTTCCACCAGTTTATAAAATTTACATTCGATAAGGTGCCAGATGCCTTCACACATATTTATATACAGCTCGCATTGGCGTCAACGCCAATAGGGCCATCTCATGGCGCCAAGAAATGGCGTAGCGCGATGGCTTAATTCTGCTACCGCAGAGTTAAAATGGGGGGGCGGCGCCGTCCGCATTCGCCAGACTCCGTATACAATCACCCCGATAAGAATCCCGGCTCCGTCCCTGTATGCAAGCGAACACGATGCATGAGTACACAGTCACAAAATTTTTTTCGCGTTTTTTACTTGTAAATGGACGATTTTTTTACGATGACTAGGGATGGCCGGTGTGTTCTTTAACCGACTTTTTAAAAAAAATGTTTTTTTATCATAAAAAAACATAGGCATCGAAACCGTTAAAAAACATAGGCATCGAAACCGTTTTTTTAACATCAGCCAAAATTTGTTGTACTTATGATGCACCAGGTCTGCATTTTTGCGTGCAAGCGCGCAATTTCGGTGGTTGTTTTCATTGGTTTTTAGGCATTTTTAGTGTGAAAGCTCCCATTTGTTAATGCTATTGTGTAAAAATAAGTCATGATATTTTATTGTAGTATATATTATCCAGCCAATGTGCTCCCACATACTACTACAGTGCAAACATCACTGTCAATGTATTAGCCCTCTCTTATAACCTTTTTCAAGCACTATTCCATGCCAAACTTGACTTGAAGTCACGAACATTCGACAAAAGGCGATATACGTAACAAGTCGACAAAAAATGGGTAGATTTGACAGAAATAACTACTTTTAATGCTATTCCATGGCTCCACAGCCATTCTATGGCTATATTTAACATCACGAAGTACTGGTATTTGTCTTATATACCTGTATATGTTGACTCATAACCATATTTGGGAGCTTTTAAAAACACCGCTTTTAAATTGGAAAAAAAGCTTTTAAATGCAAAAGCTTTTAAATTGGAAAAAAGCTTTTAAATGCTTTTAAATGCAAAAGCTTTTAAATTGGAAAAAAATGTTTTAAATTAAAAACAAGCAAACAGCGTCGTTAAAAACATGTTTTTTGGTCATCCCTAACGATGACATGATGGAGCGTTTCGTTCAGAATCTTCAAGACGGGGAAACTTTTCGATGAAGCTTCATACCGTTCCGAAGTTTTAAACCATGGAGAATCTATGGCGCATGAAGTTGTGCACCGAACACGCACGATATTAGCGCTTGCTCGAGTTTTTGCGCCTTACGTTCTAATTGAATCTAGCCCCTGTGATTCAAACTCGGCATGGGTCTTCAATTGGGGGGGGGGGCTAAATACACCTACGCCTTGAAAAAGCCTGTATATCGAAACCCGCTAACCCCCTCCCCCCAAAAAAAAACAAACAACTTTTCCAGCAATCTATCTATCTATCCGGTGGAGTGATTTGCTATCTATTCAACCCCCTGAAACTCGGTGATTAAGTTTTCGTTGACGCTTAATAATCGCTGTTGCTTGTCGCAGACGTAGCTGGCAATCGGTGGATTTGCATGTGCTCGGCTGGCGGACAAACGACAAGCTCCGCCCTTCGACGCTGCCCGATGTGTAGCCGTTTTCACGTTTTGTGAGCATTATCTTTTGTTTTTTTTTAGTCTTAAGTCTTTTCGCAGTAAGTATTGATCCCCGACGCGTTATGTTTCGGTTCATTGTGACCGAGCGATAAGATCACTGATAAGGTTTACATTGCTTTTCTGTAGGTTTTGAATTGCACATCGCGTACGTATTTTCGATACGCGGTGAATAAATGTGGGTTCGCCATTGCAGTCTTTTTTGGTTTCCCGCGATGTCGCTTTTATTTGTGACGCTAGGTAGTCTCGGTGTATTTTGTAATGGTTATAGTTCTGGCGCTGGGTACTGAAAATTTGTTGGCATTTTGCCATCATCCTCATGGGTGAGTGTGCATATTATTTAATGGCTTCCATTTAATGTCATTGGCGCATCGAGTTGACATGTAAAAATCCCCTATTTCCGGATTTACACCATTGAAATTGATAATGTGAAATAAATAGCCTGATTTGTTTAGTTTTGCAGATGTCACCGATGCGTCAATGCTTCGGCATTGTTCCAAAATTCTCAAACTTACCAGTTTGGGGTTGCCTAACGCATTTAGTTCAGATCTGTAGGTTGTTTGTTGTATGTTCGTTTCTGTCTCTGTTATATGATTTATTCCGCGTCCGAACCGGAACACAAACCTGTGTCTGTTTGATGGACGCTGGCCGCCTGAGGGCAGAGTTTCTTTTGGTCACCCCTTGATGCTTTTTATAAAGAAAATTGAAATTGCCATGTTTTTGCGTTCACTTTATTCGGATGCGGAACGGGAATTTTCTCAATTTAGTTGGACTATGGCCAAATCGGAGTTATTTCCAGTCAAGTTCTGTAAATATCTACTGACTATTCGCATAAATTCGATATTTTCATTGTTGCCAATGCGATACATGTTATTGTTGTTTTTTTTTCAAGTATTCTACACGAATTTGGAAAAAAACGTTGTTTATATTTAATCATTTGCGGGCTGTTTTTGCGTGTTACATGACTCGCCCATAGGTGGTATTCACTAATAATCCGATATTTACGTTCGCCTCATTAACCGGAAAATTAGTGAGCAAATATTTCGACTGAACCGAATATGAGAACTCTTGTTTCGGCTCCCAGGAAGAAACGTGTCGGGTTGATCAGATTGGTGTCATGCATTCAGTTGTCACATGAGCGCTGGTGCATTTGCATGAGCGGCGCCCAGAAACTTCTGCCTGGGCACTGGCTCGTTGAAGTGGCGGCTGCGTCTCAGTGGGCCCCTCTGCGCCCGGCTGGCACACAGTCCGCAACCATTGGCACTTTGTCCTTCGCCAAGTGTCCAATTCCTTGCCCTGTCCGGGTCAACTGACCAATGTAGAGATGTGCAGACAATTTGAAACTTCCTTTGAAGTTTCTCTGGGTTCGATGTCTTCCACAAATAAATGCTATGCGTGATGTTCACTATTTTTCCGGTTATCATATTTTTATTTTTGTAGTTACCATTGGAAGGTTTTGTCATTGAAGTTTGAATTATTATTGTCATTGGGCGGGTGGAAAAATAAACCTCGGTTCAATTCCATTGATACTTTTTATTTTTTATGGTAATTGTCAAACCACTTTGGTTTCCGGTACTACTTTTATATTATTACTTAGCTGGAACCGCGCCAATTGAAAATTGATCATCAGTTTTCAGCTCCGTGTTGTCTGCTGCTTAGTCCTGAACAATTTTTCTCATTTTTAAATTTTGTTAACCAAAATATGTAAGTACCTAGATAAAATGGTTTTCAGTTAAGCTGGGAATTTTTCTGAGGGCAAAATGTTATAGGTAAATAATCTAGTGGCTCTGTCCAATACGTGAAAATGACATGCGAAATTGGTCGCACAAACTAGTTGAAAATGACATCCGATGTCAGCTGGGCTGATTGGTTTCGATTCGAATTTTAGTTGATGGGTCGGAACGATGTTCAAATGCACATATCGATACATAATTATTTATTTTCAACATTATCGATATTATTTCATTTTCTACAGTAAAGTGAAAAATCTTTCCTGCAAAATGTTGACCAAAATCCGAGTTGACATGGCAACCAGTTGACGCCCAGTGTGTGTATGGCCAATGTGGCTTATTTGGCGTGTTGCCAACTTTAGGTAGTGAGGAACACGTACACCCTAATCCACTTGCCAGCAGAGGGGCAGTGGCTTCGGGTGTGTTCCCAGTTTTGTCCCGTGGCATGGCACTCGTGGGGTGAGCAGAAGCATCCCACTCGTGTTGTTGCTGCGGTTGCATTCATCCTGTGAACTGCGTTTGTGATGACCCTGTGTCTGTGTGTCAACTGGTTCCCATGTCAATTCGGATTTTAGTTGACGGACCGCCGCATGTGCATTTCAAGATTGTCCTGTGATGTGGTAGTTGAACATCTTTCCGCTACTCATCAAACAAAATCTGAATGGCTCAGTCGACACCCGATGTCCTTTCAACTAGTGTGTGGGCCATTTTATGGATATTTCTGATGGAACTGATTCTGCTGGGTTTCTGAGGGGTGTATATCTTACATCAGACGCCACTAGTTCTCCTGATTGGGCACTGATGTGCGTGCCATTCATATAAATCTAATTTTTATAAATTCTTGAAATGTACCCAAAAATGTACTTAATTCTAAATACTCAAAAACGATTGTGCTTTCCTGGCTGCTGGCTTGCTGTGACCGCTGCTTGGATTATTCTCTGGTCAGTTCTTGTTTTCACTGCCCTTTCTGGTTGCTGTTATTTACGCTGGCCACCTCTGTTTCATGTGGTTGAATTTTGCGGTGTCACTGCCCGTGGCTGGTGTTCGCTGCTGGAATGTGTTGTGGAATGGATATTGGGCAAATCCTTGTGAGCTGCGGGCACTTCTCAAAATTATGCCATTTTTTTACTGGATGCATTCAGTGGTTGCAATGGCATACATTGTATCAAATATCAATTTAATGATCAATTATTAATTAATTAATCAATAATGTCAATTTTTGAAATTTGAAAACAATTCCCGCTTTGAAAAATTCCCCCGATCTTTTAGCGATTTTTTTCCCTTTTCTTCCTTCTATACCTTGGAAAAGCCTTTATATTGTACCCCCCCCCCAAACCCCCCTCCCTAAATTTGTTTTCTATCTATCCCCCCGGAGGAGCGATATACAATCTATGTGAACCCCCGGAGGGGTCCAAATCCACTAAACCCCTGCCCCCCCCCCTTTGCAGTGGCTTCACGACCTACCACAGTGCGTTCACTGTGTCGACCTCGGAGCAAGCGACCAGGAAGCCAGTAAGCTCGTGTCGGGGTCAAGCAGACGGGCTGTACGCCATGCCAACTGCAGCCAGTAAGTGCAGTGGGCCAGTGGCCTGCGGGGTTGCACTTCAACCCGGCCAATTCCGTGTGCGATTACCCCGAGAATGTGGTCAGGGTGGTACTACTGGTTGGTTTTAGGGTTTTTTTCTCTGGAAGCGAACGTTCGCAAACATGATTTTCAGTCCTGGTTTATTTTGACGGAAAAGTGGAATTTAAATAAAACCGGCAGTCTAAAAACGGTTTTTGTCCAACCCTAGTTCTTGGCACCTATCTGAACTGCTGTATTTGGAAGAGTGCACTTGAGTCCTATTGTGCCCGCACACGCTAACAGGGCCCGCACATGCGAGTTGACATCGAAAATTCTTGTCAACTCAATTTCAACCAAATAACAGAAAAAAGTGCGTGGCCGGCGAACGTGTCGTTGGCTCCTGCCCCGCCCGGCTGCAGTGCGACCCATCCAACTCCATGTGCGATTACCCTGAGAATGTCGAATGCGGAAGGTATCGGCAAGTGCCGCAAGGTATGTAGCTGATGTTTTTTGCATTATTTTCCCGATCGGTTTCATGAAACTGTTGCATGATGCTTCTGTTTGCCAGTTACGCCGTCGAGGGGTTGCACGTCGCGCGCCACAGTCCCGCCAGACACAAGGCCGCCACTGGCATCCGGTGCTGGCCAGCCTGATGGCCTGTATCCGCGGCCAGGCAACTGCAGCCAGTACTTGCACTTGTGGGCGGAGCCACCGACGTTTCTGACTGTCCCAATGGGCTACATTTCAATCAAGAAAACTCCGTGTGCGATTTCCTGAGAATGCACGATGTGGCCAAACCGGTTACAACTGTGAGTGCGAATATTTTTTATGCAATCTTAAATTGAATTGTAATGATTGAGAAAACTGGATGGATAACACTATTATAAAATGAATGCTACCATATTTTGAGAAAAATTGTGCACCAAATTCGCCCAAAGTGAGAGCAATGTGTTTTGATGAGAATTTTTTTTATGTCTGTTTGTTTGTTCAAATGTGATATGGTGGGTAGGTGTCATTGTAAGGTATGCCGTCGGTGGACAATAAGCGCTCTTTCCCACGAACAGCTCCCGGACGCGGTTCATCCATCCGCACTACCCCACCGAGAGTCGGTCAGAGCTCTGCGACAACGCCGCCGCGACGGCCAGTGCAGTCGTGCCAGAATCTGGCAGACGGCCTGTACGCGCACCCAAACTGCTCCGCCCACGGTCAGTGCAGCGGCGGCAACCAGGTGGGCTGCTGCCCCGCCGGACTGCACTTTGAGGCGGTAAAGCTCATGTGCCACTATACTAGTAATGTGCAGTGCGGCGGCGTAGCTATTGGACCTACCCCGACGCCTGGTTGGTATTTATTTAATTAAATTCATGCGATATACTTTGGTGTAAAATACCTGGTGAATCAGTGTACTGAAACTTTCGGCTGCCGTTTAAACCTTGATTTTAGAGACGTAAAAACATACCCAACTCTAATTTTGTAAAATAAAAAGTAGTTAAAAACGGGGATGTACCGGCCGTAAAGTAAACCCGGCCGTAAAGTAGACCCAGTCGTAAAGTACGCCTACCCAGCCGGGTAAAGTAGGGGGTGCTACTTTACGGCCGGGCAGGGGATAAGTTGAGCCGGGCGCCGGTTCCGGTTCAGTGTGAGCGAACTGGCGCGCGGTGCGGCAATCGGCTTTTGCTTTTGTCTAGCCAGGTACCCGGGTATCGGTGCCGAACGCTAGTGATTGTTGTCATACATTGTTGTGCACCAACAATGACTATCGTTGGGCAAAATCATCCAGGTATCCGGGCACCGATACCTGGGATCGTTGTTGCGAATTTGTCAAGTGACCTGTCACTTTACTTCTGGAAAAAATGAAGAAAAAAAATTTGTTTTCATTTTAAATATTTAAACTTGACAAATGTAAATATTTATGATGAATGCAAAAATTTTTCATTTTTTTCCAAAGTCAAGCGACAAGTCACTGGATAAATCGTTGAATATGACGAATCACTAGGGTTCAACGGGATTGGCTTTTCGGGATCGGGATCAGGATTGGCTTTTTGGGTTTTCGGGATCGGGATTGGGATCTCGGGACCGGAATCGGGATTGGTATTTTGAGATTTTGGGATCGGAATCGGGATCGGGATTGGTGTCTCGGGAATCACTGCGGAATGTACTAGCATGGCTAATACTACCCGGGTACCCTGGTATCGAATACCGGGTAACAGTCCCCAACACTAGTTATTGTGGTCACAAATTTATCCAGTGACTTGTCGCTTGACTTCTGGAAGAAAAAAATTTGCTTTCATCATCAATATTTACATTTGTCAAGTGTAAATGTTTATGATAAATGCCAACAAATTCATTTTTTCCAGAAGTCAAGTGACAAATTCGCAACAACAATCCCAGGTATCGGTGCCCGGGTACCCGTGTATTAGTGCCCAACGATAGTCATTGTTGTTGCACAACAATGTGTGACAACAGTCAACAATCACAAGCGATACCCGGGTACCTGGCTTTACAAAAACAAAAGCTAATTGCCGCACCGCGCGCCGGTTCGCTCACACTGAACCGGAACCGGCGCGCGGCTCACAACTTCTCCCCTGCTCGGCCGTAAAGTAAACCCGGCCGTAATGATGCCCGGTCGTAAAGTAGCACCCCCTACTTTACGGCCGGGTAGGCGTACTTTACGACTGTGTCTACTTTACGGCCGGGTTTACTTTACGGCCGAGATCTCGCCGTTAAAAACAGTGTCTTTAAACAGTGGGAATTATTATTTCGTCAAAATTTTCAAGCATGTTTCCATCAACTCATTTCACGAAATGTGCCTTATAAACACAATAACGTGCCATTTTTGTTAAAATTAGGTATAACACATTAATAAAATCTTAAAAGGGGGGATTATTCGAGGGGGGGGAGTTATTATTTCCTCACTCGTCTTACAGGGGGGGATTATTCGAGGGGGGGATTATTCAAGAGGGGGAACTATTCAAGCAAATACGGTACATACATATCTTTTTTCAATGCTCAGTGCGATACATAGTGTCAAATAAGTCCTTGGATTGATTATCTATTTCAAATATCCGTAACATCACGCCAGCCTAAATAGCACCTCAACCCCAAATTCCACGCAGCGCCCACATCCGATTGCACGCGTCTGCCCAAGGGCGCCGTGTTCCCGCGCTGCGTGTGCTGCGAGGAGTACTACCAGTGCGAGAACGGCGTGCGCGTAGCCAAGTGGTGCGGCTCGGACCAGAAGTTCGACACCCGCGTAGACAGTTGCGTATCGCCGCACGCTTGCGAGCCAGAGAGACCCGACACTCCCATCAGTACTACGAAACCGGGTCGGTTTGTGGACGGTGTTTGAGTAAACAAAATTGATTAGGATTGCACGTTGAAATGGTAGTTCCTTAATTGATTAGGATTGCGTGTTTAAATGATCATTCCTTCTGACATTTATATTCAGGGCTTTTTCAAAATTTTTGATACATTTATCGAATATTCGATATTATGCACACAGAGCTTGTTTTCGTTTTCTGTGAGATTTTGTCACTTGTCCCAAGTTACCTCGAAATACCCCCTCAATATGGCGATTATGAATCCCCCTTGTTATACCGCCTCGTTGAACCCCCTCAAAATTTTCACTATGAATTCCCTGGGGGTATTTCGAGCAAATACATTACCGTATTACCTCGAAATACCCCCATGGGGGTTTATTATTTCGCCAGCAAAATTTGAGGGGGGGTTAATTTGAGGGGGGGGGGGGGTTTATTCGAGGGGGGGGGTTTATTATTTCGTCAGAAATTTTCGTAAGAATCGTAGTAAATAGAAGGCATGTGCGTACCCAAAACAGGTAATAAATGTGTCCAAACAGGATATATTTGGACATAAAAAAGTAGATAGCTACACAAACTACTCTATGTGTAGCTGCAATGCAAATTAACAGTAATATACATCATGTACATTGCGTACATGACGTATTTATGATGTACATGACGTACATCATTCCGAAGGGGGGGGGTATTTCGAAAGGGGGGTTTATTATTTCCCCAGCCCATTTTGAGGGGGGTTAATTCGAGGGGGGGTTAATTCAAGGGGGGGGGGATAATTCGAGGTAATACGGTATTCTGAATTTCATTCTAAAAAATCCTTTTTACCGCAGTGATGGTCGACTGCCCCGGGCCGAGAGACGGGCTGTAGCCGCACGAGGCCGACTGCTCGCTGTGCATCCAGTGCATCCACGGCACGGGCCACCTGCGTCGCTGCCCCGCCATCACCGTGTTCAGCGACCTGAGCGGCACGTGCGATTTCGCTGAGAACGTGCCCGGGTGTGGCGGCAGCGCGCCGCCGGCTACGCAACCTACCACCCAAGCGAACCCCGCCTGGTTTGTGTGGATTGAGCTGGCTTTTGTGTGATTTTGAATTGTTAGTGATAATAGTACAATTGAAAGAAACTACGATAAGTAAATGCAATGGGGGGTCCCTCGATAGGTTGAAACAAAAACTGGCCTATAAGTTAATAACTAAACTGACTAGAGCGGGTGGTTGTGGTAACTTCGGTAACAATTTGCCGTTTATTGAATGGATTTTATTGATTTTTACTTTTTGAGTTGACATTTTACCATAAAAATACAAAAACAAAATTGTAAAACATTCATTTCAAACATTTACTTCATAAATACTGTAAAATCCGTTGTTTCGAAGTTTCCCTCTGTTTCAGAAATGGTCGACTGCACCGGCACGCGACTGCACCAAGTACATGCACTGCATCGGCGGCGGCGTGGGCTACGTCTGCCCGTGCCCTCTGGGATTTTGCACCGGGGTCACCGGAATATATAAATACCACTGTCCATCGTGCACTGTTTACCGCCTTTTTCCATTAACATCAGTTTACTGAGTGTCGCTTAATTTTACATTGCTTTATCGATGTTTGCTGGAAACTTGTAATAAAAATAAGTTTTCCAGCTTTACTGAAATTATTATTGTGCGCGCTGTATTTTTTATTCTTGGTGGAAATATTTAGGCACTTAAATATGAGTTGATTGATATTGTGCACTTGTTGTGGAATTTACTGATACTATTTGTTCATGGTTATGTATGGTATGCTGAGATAATGTTGTGTGATTATGTACTTCAAATTATTTTACACTTGTGTAGGTCCCAGACAATGTACTTGTAATTTTACGCCTCGAAATGTCAAATATCATGCGAAAAGTCGTGTAAAAAGCCCAGCCGGAAAAAACATTTGACATTGACATGTCAAAAGGCATTTTAGGTACATTATTTTTGACATTTACATTACTTTATATGCTTTGCATGACATTTTACATTCGGCCGTGTCTTGGAGTGGTGGCACCAGGAATCATGTTTAGCTGTTTCTATTATTGTGAACGTGTATCATTGTGTGCCATGCTTTCTGCCACAGGTGCCGTTATCCCTCGACGCCGCCTGCCCAACTCCGCGCAGTGCAACGCATACGCCCAGAGCCACTTAGGTAAACATGTAAACCCGCTCGGCATGCCAGGGGGTTTCCAGGGGGGGGGGGGGTGGCCCCTCCAAATCCGTCGGCTATCTTTCTATGTACAAATTTACCTTGTTTAGTTTTGTCCTGATTGGATGCCGGTAGGGTTCAAACGGGATCCCGATCCCGATCCCGGATCCCGTGAAATTCCGGGATTTACCAGTCCCGATCCCGATCCCGATCCCGAAACCCCAATCCCGATCCCGATCCCGATCCCGAAATCTCAAAAATACCAATCCCGATCCCGATCCCGAAAGTTTTCAAATCCCGATCCCGATCCCGAGAAACTCCCAAGTCCGGGATCCCGATCCCGGAAAAATTAGTGGAAATTATAAAAAGTGAAATAATGACGTTTTTGCATGCAAAAAAGTGGATGCAAACCCCCAGCGTCAATTTTATGCCACTTTTCTGGCATCCAACAGTGTTTTGAGACCTTTATGAACAACTGTGAATGCCAGAAAAATGGCCAAAATCTATATCCCTAGAACCCAATCCCGATCCCGGAAAAATGCCTATCCCAATCCCGATCCCGATCCCGTGACCCCAATCCCGGCCAATCCCGATCCCGATCCCGATCCCGAAATCTCAAATTACCAATCCCGATCCCGATCCCGATCCCGAAACCCCAATCCCGATCCCGATCCCGATCCCGAAATCTCAAAAAGTGAATCCCGATCCCGATCCCGATCCCGAAAAGTCAATCCCGTTTGAACCCTAGATGCCGGCGCCTGTAAATATGCCTTCAAACATTTCTGAAAGTGGTATTCAAGACATTTTTGTATTTCACCTGGCGGTTTCGTTGGAGTGGTCTGCTTGGGTGCTCCATTCTTGCTGGTTGGTCTTTTTTTGTTTTGTTTTGATTTCTTGTGCCAGTTTGCACCCTGTCCGGACCCGGAGGTGTGGCAGGTTGGTGAATTTGGACCCCTCCCGGGGTTCATTTAGATAGTAAATTGATTCTTGAGCGGGATAGGTAGCTGGAAGGTGTTTTGGGGGTTCCATGGCCCTCGCCAACAAACACCGAGTCGGGTGAATTTCCAGACGCTGCAACATGTGAAAGCACTGGGCCGGCTCCTGACGTCACTGCGGAAACCTACGCATTAGTTTTCACTGACTTCTGTAAAAACTGACATTGCGACACCCAGCCTACCTACTCCTCGTATGTGTTTTACTTTCATAATTCTCAAATTTTAGCTTTCATTCATTTGAATTCAAATTTAAATCAAATGATTCAAGCATATTGAATAATTTGCGTTTGAACAATTTTCAGTTTTCACCAGAGTTGCGAAAGCGTATTTACGCTTACCCGAAATACCGGGGCAAATGGGTATTTATACTTACGCTTTCGTAAAATACCCATACGCTTTATTACGCTTTCCCAAGCTGAATTACCCGGGTACTAAAAGCGTAAAAAATCTTTTCACACAGCCCGGTTTTACGCTTGTTAGAAAGCATAAAACAACAACGAGATTGTATACAAAGTGTTGATGCAGCGGAAACGCTCAGTCAGTGGGGCATTCAGCACTGGGTTCAATCGAATTTTGTTTCATCAATATTCAGAATCATTCCAATATTTTTACCATTCACCATTTACAACATTGAAATGATGAAAATTATTGATCACAGTAGTGGATATAAACTTGGTATGGTGATGGTAGTAGTTGCCGTACCTTTGGTGTCACTTATTCTCGACCTATGGACTGCCAGTGGAATCATTCATTGGTACATTGGTGTATACTGGTTAGCATTGAAAAATCTCTGGGAGATAAATATTTTAAAAATCTCAGAAAATATAAGATTTTCTGTGATTTATATTTTTTCCATAATTTTCCAGAGAGATTAATTATATTTTCTTCTGATTGAGAAAATCTCTCTATATTTGCCCATTTTCACTTTCAAATTCACTAGTTCATATGTTGTTTTGCCAATTTTCATCTATTTTTAACTATATATGTGCCTATATACCCATTTTTGGCTGTTTTCCAATTTTTTAGTTCTTTCTCCCATTTTTCTGTTCTATGGCATGAAAGAGCCAACAAAAAAGTCTATGCAAAATACATTTGATGTACTCAAGTACTTTCAAAAAGTATATATAAAAGAGAGTACTGGTACTTTTTTCAGAGGAAGTTCAAATGTATTTACTTAGTACTCAAGTGTATGTATTGTTGAGTAAACATAAATGTGGTTTAACGACTATAGAGTTGACTTCATGTTTTGAAAATATAACTAACAAAGTTTGTAAAAGTCATCTGATGAATTCTGTGGTGATTATCACACGTGAAAGTAATGTATTCTATAATGAGGAAAAATGTACCTAAATCATAATAATGTGCTTAATATCTAGTCTCAATTGTTCAAACACCTTGAAATATCGATTGAATCATACCGTATTTGCTTGAATAATTCGCCCCCTTGAAAAATCCCCACCTGAAAAAAGTCTGACGTAATAATAATCCCTCAGTGGGATTATTCAAGCAAATACAGTACCTTAAGTTGAGAGATTTTATGAGATTTTTTGAACTGCGAGAGATTTTCTCAGAGATTTAATTATATTTTTGAAAATGACCCAAGAGATTTAATTATATTTTTTTCTTGAGAGATTTTCTGAGATAATATTTAATTATATTTTCTCAAAATCGGTCGTTTTTTAATGCTAATACTGGTGCAGTTTTTGTGCAATGATAAGCAGCACATATGCCAGCATGCAGAGAAATCATTGAAATATAATATAATTGAAAGATAGGTAGTTAGGAATGAGTCTGCACTGCTCGGCATCTAAACCTGCATGGCATCTGGACCTGGATAGCATGGATTTCTGCCTGCTTGGCATCTAGACCTGCTTGGCATCTATCGTCCCATAGATGCCAAGCGGGCTACATGCCGGCACATGCCATGCGGTCTCCATGCCGTGTGGGTGTAGATGCCAAGCAGGCTGAACCCCCCTCCCCCCGCCACACACCCACGAGACGGCACATGTATGCATCTGACCCCCCCCCCCAGCCGATTTTAGGCTTTGAATGTGCATATCATTATACTTATACTCTGGTTACTTTACACCCTGCACGCGTGGTTCCCGCTGGGAGTGGGGGGGGGGGTATGCGTCAAACATCGAGCTCAGAAGCCAAACACAAAGGGACATCCATTGTTATGTGTACTTTCATTCTTCTTTGCCCTTTGTGTTTGCCGCCTGAGTTCACATACCTCCCCGCGCCACCCACCCGCGCGCCCGGAGGGCATCTAGTCCGCTTGGCACCTACGCCACCGCCCGCTTAGCATCCAGCATTGGATAGATGCCAAGCAGGTCTAGATGCCAAGCAGGCAGAAATCCATGCTATCCGGGTCCAGATGCCAAGCGGATTAGATGCCATTTAGGCCTGACCCGTTAGGAATGATGTATAATATCATCTAAAAGTGGAAGCTAGGGTGTTTTCCGATGTTCAACAACAAGAGTAAATACATTCTAGGAAAAATTTTACGCTTTCACTTTATTTTACACTTTCCTAGGTATTTTAAAGATACCTTACGCTTTTAGTATCCATACTCAAAATTTGGAAAGTGTATTTACGCTTACGCTTATGCTTTCCAAAAATACCGGTATTTTAACAACTCTGGTTTTCACCTTGAAAAGTTGAAAAAAGTCACGATGAAAACTAGTGTGTGTAAGCACAATATACATATACCTTTTCAAGGTGTTTAAGGAAAAAGGGAGAAAAATCGCCAGAATTAGTCGCTAATATTTATTTTAAAACATTTATATCCATGGTCACTGGACATAACGCTTTGAAGTGCAGCTCAGATATGCTGCCGATATGCCGCTGGCCTGCTGAATCACTTGAATGCTGACTTTAGTTCTCATAGACGCATGGTCTCGTTTAAATGAAACCACCAGCGTCCACCTCAATCGCTGTGACGCCAGACAGCGAGTTCCCTCTTGTTGGTGTATGCAGTCAATTTTACGTTGAAAGATATGTCGCAAGCCAAGCCTTTAATAGCGCCACACCATAGTTTTACACCATGAAGTACGTTTTCTGCACTCGAGTACTTTAAAAAGTATACATTAGAGCGAGTACAGATACTTTTTCAAAGTATACGTAAACGTATTTACTCAGTACTCGAGAATACGTTATTTTTGAGTAAATGTAAATATGTTTTAACAACTGTGAATTCTGCCCGATGTGGATTCTGCCCGATGGCGCCGCGTCGCGTGTGCTGCGAAGAGTACTATCAGCGCGAGAACGGCGTGCGCATAGCCGAGTGGTGCGGCATGGACCAGAGGTTCCACACCCGCGTCAACAGTTGGTAGCGCCACGCGGAGTTTTTCAAGGGGGGGGGAAGTTTTTCCTCACTCGGCCAACAGTGGGAGTGAATCAAGGATACCGTATTTCTTCTAATAGAAGGGCGGGTTTCCAATAGAAGGTACACAAAGTGCTGGAATTGTGCCAAATGACTACAAAATAAAAAATATCATCGAATGCTGTGATTTAGTGACTTTGGTCCATTAATTTGATGTTATTTTAGCGTCGAATATTGAACGAACTCTATGTATCCGTAATTTTATGACCTTTCTGTGACGTAACACTTTGGAAAAACCTTGGCAGAACGTGAAAAAACTCGCAAACAATGGCGAAAAAAATAGAAGGGCGGTCTCCAATAGAAGGGCAGGTAAAAAAGTTGACGAAAAAAATAGAAGGGTGTCATTCTATTAGAAGAAATACGGTATACGGTATTTTTAATGGGTCTGTGCCGGTGCGCATGTAAACCCGGTGCGCATGTAGGCCAAATTTTCTGCATTTTTCCATCACACTGAAATTTTATACGTAAATCGCTTCTCGTACTGTCAAAATAAGGCCAAAACATAAAAATAAAGTCAAAAATAAGCCCCCAGTATGAAAATTGGGGCAATTTTTTTTCAAAAAGGTGACTTCAGAGAGATTTTTTTATATTTTATCCCACAAAAACAAAAAAATGTAATTTAGGTAATCTCTCTGAAAAATCTCAGAAAAAAATATAGGTACATATAATTAAATTACCATTTAATTATATTTTCTGATTTATGATTTTTTAAATATAAATCTCCCAGAGATTTTTAGAACGCTAATCGTGGTTCGCGTATGGCTGCTGTTCGTGTGGCCATCGACTCGTCCCGTATCCGGACTTCTGGTCGAACGTTTTCATGCAAAGGTGAGTAGTAGTGATGGAATGGCGCCATGGCGCTGGGGCCCTTTAATGGCGCCAAAGGGCGCCAGTGCCATGGCGCCATTGGCGCTTGGCACCCTTTTCTCTGGCGCCTGGCGCCATTATTTCGAATGGCGCCATGGCGCCCTTGGCTTGGCGCCATTGTTTTGGATGGCGCCAGAAATGGCGCCAAAATTTGGTGAATAAATGCGCAATAAAATACCTATATCCTGTTTTGTCAAGTTTATTACCAGTTTTTGGGATGTAAGAGCCCATCTTTACTACGATCTCTCTCGAAAATTTCTGGGGAAATAATACAACCACCCCTCTAATAAACCCCACTCCCTCGAACCGCCCCTCCTCGAACTGTGACATAAGTTTGCACTCCGAAAAATAAACCCCCTATGGGTATTTCAAGGAAATACGGTATAGCTGCGATGTAAATTGGCAGCCATTTAAACATCATGTTCATTGCAAACATGATGTACAAATTACAGACGGGAGTGTCGAGTGGGGGTTATTTTTCCTCCTCAGACCTGGGGGTATTTCAAAAGGGGGTTAATTCAAGGGGTGTTTGGAGGAAATATGGTAACATATTGCTCTTCTAAAAAAGCTTCTGTTATGATATACATGCTAAAATAGTGACTTTTATAGTTGGCGCCATTTTTCCTGGCGCTTTTCCATCACTAGTGAGTAGTGAGTTAGTAAAATTAGTATATGGGTGGATCAACAATCGGGTCTACTTCAGCAATATAGTCACCCGACTGGACACTTAATGATAAAAGCTACCATATTCCGAAAACAAATATAATGACACATATTTATAGTGTGCAAGCAGTTGACTATATTGCTAGGTGATGGAAAAGCGCTGTGGACCTGGTGCCAGTTCCGCAAAATGAGAAGTGAAATGGTAAAGGCGAAGTGAAATGACAAGTGAATTGGCACAAGCGAAGTAAAAAAAGAAGTAATTTTCCTTCGCTTTTGCCAATTTCCTTCTCAACTCACTTGCCGTTTCACTTCGCCTTTGCGCTTTTACTTCGCATTTTCCATGTCACTTCTCATTTTGCAGAACTTTGTTCCTGGCATCACACAAAGCGAAAGCCACAAAGACAAAATGTCTGGCACTTGGCGCAATTTTTCTCTGGCGCCATGGGCCATTACTACTGACTACACCTGCCACGAATTTGAACTTTCAATAAAATACACTGTAAATCTAAATCCGTGTCAGGTAAAGTCAGTGGTAATAGCCCATGGCGCCAGAGAAAAATTGCGCCAAGCGCCAGACATTTTGCCTTTGTTCCTGGCATCACACAAAGCAAAAGCCACAAAGTTCTGCAAAATGAGAACTGACTAAACCTGACACGGATTTAGATTTACAGTGTATTTTATTGAAAGTCCATCTTTTACATTTTTACATCAAAATTCTAGTAGTGATGGAATGCCGCCATGCCGCCATTGGCGCTTGGCGCCCTTTTTCTTTGGCGCCATTGGCGCCCTGCCTTGAAAGGGCGCCAAAATGGCGCCAGCACGGTTTCAAGGTGAGTGCTTCGCGAATGGAAAAAATTTAAAAACAGGCCTGTGGATGAGTGAAATTCGTTGGAAAAATGGACGAAGTGGAGCAAGCGGACAAAAAATATCTCATCCAACGCGTCTTAAGGATCTGTCCTGATGGACCAAGCTAATAACGATGGCTAATGGCTTGCAGAGGCTTGCATTGAACATCATGATTGCATTAAGTATGATTTTATGATAAAATTATTGATGTCTACTCTCATTTTTGTCGCTTTTATCCTGGAGAATGTGTTCGCTTTTATCCTGGAGAATCTGTTCATTTCAGGGCTTGAAATCTTCTTTTTTTTGGGAGAGGAAAGGTACTCTATGTACTTTATTATCCTGGCGCCATTGGCGCCTGGCACCCTATTTTTCAAATGGCACCATGGCGCCCACTTTCTGTGGTGCGCTTGGCACCTGGCACCCTTTTTTCTGGCGCTTTTCCATCACTAGATCAAAGTTAAGCCTACGTCTATGATCAAAGTTAAGCCTAAGCCTATGATCAAAGTTAAGCCTAAGCCTATGATCAAAGTTAAGCCTAAGCCTATGATCAAAGTTAAGTCTAAGCCTATGATCAAAGTTAAGCCTAAGCCTATGATCAAAGTTAAGCCTAAGCCCATGCTCAAAGTTAAGTCTAAGCCTATGGGCAAAGCAGCTTAAAACCAATCAGTAACAATTGGTAAAAAAAATATTTCCATATTTCCTCAAATACCCCTCTGGGAAGTTTTTTCAGAGTGGAAATTTTGAGGGGGGTTAAACGAGGGGGACATTATTTCACCAGAAAGTTATTGACATCCCAGCACTAAATTTAGCATTACTGGTATTTCAAGGAAATATCGTATACAGAACGTGTCATTTGATTCCACATACCATGGGTTATTTCTGAAGTTTTGCACAAAATTTGCTGGTGAAATAATAACCCCCCTGAGGGCATCTCGAGGAAGCGATGAGGCCATTAGTGTCAATTATAACCAAACCATTTGTCAATAACCAAACCGAACCATCCACAACACCATACTGCAGTTGGAGCAGAGCACCGATGAGAACTGAACACAGATCGAGTGGAGTCGACCGACTGTCACAGGTGCCACTTCCACTATGCAAACCGTGGATGTGGAGAGGCAAACCAGCAGTTTGAGAGAAGCGCGGAGTGGTTCCAAAAGTTGTGGTGTAAAATATACCAGAGGGACGATGAGGGCAGCATCCTTTTAGTGCACCCTATACCTTCAAGCAATAAGAAAAAATGTGATCTGCCAGGTTCCAGTCCCACATCCCGCAGTGTTAAGTCAACTGTGCAGGACCAGAATACTTCAGTGACTGGCCCTGGCTGACCTGGGGCCAGTTCCGCAAGTAGACAAGTTAAGAGTTAAAAGTTAAGAGTTGAGTTAAAGGTTAAAAGTTGAGACAAAAGTTGAGTTAAAAGTTAAGAGTTGAGTTAAAGGTTAAAAGTTGAGACAAAAGTTGAGTTAAAAGTTAAGAGTTGAGTTAAAGGTTAAAAGTTGAGTCAAAAGTTGAGTTAAAAGTTAAGAGTTGAGTTAAAGGTTAAAAGTTGAGTTAAATGTTAAGAGTTGAGTTAAAGGTTAAAATGTGAGTTAAAAGTTGATTTAAAAGACAAATGGGTCATTCGTTGCAGAAGCGCGATACGCTGATCTTCAATCATATTTTGTCCCCGCAGGGCCATTTTGAAACAACGTTCCGCGATTATTTTTTTAGCGATAATTTTTTTGGATACGTTATTTTCAAATGTCGTGCATACAACATTGGCAGCATGCCAGCGAACAGCCTTATCAATACCAATTTCACATTTTTATATTTTTACCATCATTTTCCACTTGTCTCTTAACTCTCAACTCAACTCTTAACTCAACTTTTAACTCAACTCTTAACTCAACTTTTAACTCCACTCTTAACATTTCACTCAACTCTTAAATTTTAACTTTTCTCTTAAACTTTAACTTTACTCTTAACTCGCCATTTGTCATTTTACTCAACTCTTAACTTTTAACTCTTAACTTGTCCACTTGCGGAACCGGCACCTGGTATACAAGGGAACCTATGCCAATGGCTTGTTTTGGTGCCTTTGCTTTCAGGTTTTTGTATTTGATGGCTGTGCAACTTTCACATTTTCTGGGCAAAGTCACTGGACAACCCATATAGATGACACATTTTGAACCCAGAGATTATCAATTTTGTTTGTTACAGCTGCCTCCCAATGACACATCCACAGGCCACAGTGAAGTGTCCATTTTTGTTTGTTTGTTACAAAGACATGTGATGCAGCTGCCACCTTCCACACCAAAGAATCATTGTGCCACCACACAGCAGCGCTGCATTGCACTTCAATGCTGAGACCAGTATCCCTACTCAGAGTATTTGTAGCAGTAGTAGCACTTGATCATTAGTTGCACAATGCCCTACCCTACCTTAATGCACTGCCACCATAAAGATCATATATGCGAAACTTGATAGAAAACAGTGGTGATAGAAAACAAAAATTTGAAAACCACTGAATTTTCAAATTTTTATTCCACCATTGAAAAATCTCTTATTTGGAAATTAAACAACTATTTTCAAAATATTACGGTACTTTGGGTTGAAAATGTCAGTTGAAAATAATGCCCCTGTTCAATGAGCAAGGAACAAAACAATTATCCCCTCTTGGATGATTCCCCTTTGAACATATGATTTTATGAATGAACATATGATCAATTTGTTGTGAAACATGGCTGAAAGCTTGAGGAAATAGCAATCCCTCTGCTTGAACAGTTCCCCCAAAAAAGTGGGACAAAAAATTATTTCCTGTTAAATTATTCAAGCAAATACAGCAGCTCCTTACGTATACTTTCAAACAGTTCTGTACCTCAACAACTCTGGCAAGCACCTAGCCAGGACACGAAAGTCCACCCACAACTCAGAAGTAACGATGTTAAACTGCTGTGGCACTGGTGCCATTTCGCCTCTGGGAGAAACAAAACACTTGGTGCATAGGGTCAGAAAAGTGCCATGGCACGTGATGCGCTGGCACATCAGCACTCAGAAGTCGCTCTGGTGGCGTGGCAGCCACAGCTGGGCTGCACAGAGGCACCCGGTGGCACGGACGAGCACCAAGCCAGGGCAGAGCAGCAGCTGCCATCGAACAGAACACGGACTCGGGAGGCAGTGAGTCAGCAGCGAGCCGCCATCGACGCCACCTGCGACAAGTCAGCACTGCAGCACTGACACAACCAGCAAGGCAACTGGGCATGCAACAGCCATCACAGCAGAGAAACAGCGATCACAGTGGAATCACGCAGGTTAATCACAGATCACAGTGATGAAATCACACAGGCATCAGAGATCACAGGTCTTCACAGGAAAATCAAAGATCCTGTTGCACTTTCTTGCATTATTTACACCACGTTGTTTCCGCAGATTACCATCGCAGCCATACAATCACCAATGATGATACCATAGAAATAATTGCACACCTGAAATAGACGAATGTAGTTTCATTAAATGGAATTACAGGTTTACATGATGATGAAATGCTGAAATTATGAAAGTGATAAAATGACACTGCACTCAATAAAACCTTTGGTTGTATTTTCAAGAAATATTGTATGCATTCTTAAAACGCAAATTATTGGCCTGAAATGCAGATACTGAATATGCCATGTAAAGGTACCATTTTTCATTTTGAACTAGCAACTAGGTGCTCAGCTACTTTACACCTTGCACGCGATGTTCTCGCTGGAAGCATGCCAATATTCTATAACGCGAGCGATTTTCATAAAAAGTTGAAAAAATAATTTATGTTGCAATATTATACATTGTTGTATTTACAAAACTAAACGTTTTAGCTTTTTACAAAGATCGCATGCTTGCACAAACATTGGCACACTTCCAACGTGAGACATAAATCAGTGTGAGTGCAGAGTATCAAGTTGGCCAAGTATACTCACAGACCCTGTAAATTCTTTTTACCGTATTACCCAGAAATACCCCCAGGGGGTTTGCATTTCGCCAGCAAAATTTGAGGGCGGGGTTACTGCGAGGGGGGTCTATTATTTTGCCAGATTCCTCATACTCATATGTCTCTGACATTGTAGTATTTTTCTACGTCTAAGTGTTTATAGGCATTTATAACTGTACGGCGGACATCAAACTCAGTATGAAAACCTACCATTACCCATCTGAATAACAAACCAAAAATGTAGTTTTTTTCATCATAATATTTCGTTTTTATTATGGTAGGATTCTGCACATACTTTGCATAACTCCACCTTGAATAACTCCCCCCTGTTGGCGAGGCGAGGAAAAAATAACTCCCCCCTCTTGAATAACTCCCCCCTTTGGTTGAAAATGATACAATACAAAAACACAAAAGAATACTAGCCTACAGCAGCGAAAGCAGATAAATGATGTGTATGCAATGTATACACTCTTTTTGTTGTTGTTGGACAGTACTAGGTATGAATTACATGAGTGTACAGACTACATCAATGCAATAAATTAAGTTAACGTTTTCTGAGGAAACAATAACTCCCCCCCCCCCCTTGAATAACTCCCCCCCCCCCTTGAATAACTCCCCCCTCCAAAACGTCTGAGGAAAAAATAACTCCCCTGGGGTCTTATTCGAGGATTAAGGGTATGCAAGTAAATTTTGATCTCAAATACAGTAATGCTACTTACCGTATTTCCTCAAATTAAACCCTCCCTAAAATTTCGCTGGGGAAAAAATAACCCCCCCTCGAAATACCCCCACCACTAAAGAGAACGTACATGACAAATACCATAGTTTGTGATCTGTATAATGCAGAACACACGTTAAAACCCATGACTGATTGACGTTATGGAAGGGTTTATGTGTACGGTATATACAAGTGCCAAATTTGACATTTTTGGGAAAAAATGCAACAAAAAAATTCGAGCAAGTCGACATGTCCACTTAGTTTTGGGCTAAAAGTTGACAAGTCCATCCTACGCGTCCTATTTTATGGGAAAAAGGCAAGAAATGTGATAAGTCCACCATGAGCACCAGTTTCTAAAAGTCGACAAGTCCATAAATTTCCCATAAGGCAGGACCAACGCGGGCGGGAACAAAAATGTTCTCGCGTGCAAGAAGGCGACAATTCCATTTCCCTCCCCAAAACAGTTTTGCTCTGACCGCATGGAATATTATGGACACCCCATTTTTCACATATAGGTTGAGATTAGGGGTTGAAAATTTGACTATTGTCAACATATGGAATATAATGAAAAACATGAGAGAGCCAAATTCGACATGCACCTAGGGCCTGGAATTGGGTTTGAAGCTTAAAATGTGATTTCCTCAAAATCGCATTTTCTGGACTTGTCGACTTCTAGAATTATACAGACGCCTCAGTCATATATTTATGCCTATAAACACTAAGACGTCTGTGACATTGTTGCATTTTTCGACATCTGAGTATGGGAAATTTCCGAAAATTTCTGGCGAAATAATAAACCCCCTGGGGGTATTTCGAGGAAAACGGTATTTAAAAATAGATTGTCCAGCAAAATTACAATTCAAACAGTAATTTATCTAGCTCTTACCTTATTTCTTCTAGTAGAACGGCATACCTTACCTCCCATAGAAGGGCACGCCCACTCGCAGCGGGGCAATCCGAGTCAACACGCATGTCGCACCTGCGGGTGGATGAGCACTTGCCAAGCACGCAACACAATACGGTTGTTATCAGATCGGCCTATGTCATTCGAAGTTTAGATTGCAATGTCGTTAGAAATTCGAACAATGACACAAATAAAATACAGGCGCGGCGATAGGGATCGTGATAGGTGATAGGGATGGTAGGGGGTTACCCTCCAAACGCTCCAGCTATCTATCTACCGTATATCCTCGAATAAGCCCCCCTCTTGTGAGCATCAGTAAAAACTAACTCCCCCACTTAAATACCCTGCCTACCCAGTTTGACGCATAGAAAACATTTCAGAAAATTTCACATTTACAAAAAACGTTTTATGTATTTATTATGTCTATATATGAATTATGAAGGGTGTGCTTCTAAAAGTACCAATCTACAAAGAATCGATTTTGAGATAATCGCAATTCAAAGTTTGGAGTATGCAATTCCCACACATGAGTATTGGGTATGGGTATTTTGAGTATGGGTACTTGGAGTATATTGTTGGTTATTGTTATGCATGGTATAGTCTTTGAGTGACACTTGTGTTACTAGCTATATAACATTAAGTGAATTGCCTCCATTGTAGATCACTACTTTTAATTGTACAATTTGTGAAGCGCATGAAGGTCGGTACCCTTAAAAGCACAAAATCAGATAGATGTAGATCGGTACTTTTACCCATAAAAAACACAAAGTTAGTTTTTGCACTGAAAGTGTCGATCTGACATCTGGTACTTTTAGACGTACAAAAAATATTGTGCAGATCAGTACCTTTCAAAGTACAATTTTGAAAAAAAGTGTGTAGATCGGTACTTTTTAAGGTACAAAAGCTGACAAAAGCTTGTAGATTGGTACTTTTTTAAATTACATTAACTGTATTTTGATATATATATTTATTTTTCGACCCCCCATGTCTCAAAATATATCGCAGCCCCCACATATTATATATTTTTTTGAAGCGCGTTTTTATGGGGACCCCAAAATGGTCCTAACTCAAATTTGAAAAATTTGTAGATCAGTACATTTAGAAGCACACTCTTCATATGTAATATTTTTGCAGCAAATTGGTGAAAAAAATAGAACAGCAGCCTCCAATAGAATGGCACCTCCAATAGAACGGCAGGTAAAAAAAGTTGATGAAAAAAATAGAATGTAATTCTGTAAGAAATACATTATACTAATTATCTTTCAGCTAACATTGATTTCATTGCTTGAATTGTATTTAGGTTTTGTTTTCCTACAAATTATTTATGTTAAGCTACGTTTACACCGAAGTTTGTGCCAGGAAAAAAAGCAGACAAAAAGTTCCATAATTTCAGAATAAAGTTCCATATCTGCAAAACAAAGCAGTGATAGTTGAGTGTACACACCTGTCAATTTGCAGATAATTCGTGCATGTCGTTCAAGTGAGTATACTTGAGTAATAATAATACTAATAATCATAATAACCAGTGAGTATACTTCAGTGCATTTTCTTGCATGTATGGAACCTTATTCCGGAATCATGGAACTTTAGCACTAAAGCGCTTACCCCATTTGTGCAGTAAATTAATCATACATTTTACAGAAAATTCTGACAAAAAACAACTCCCCCCAAATAACCCCCCTTTTTTTTGCTCATTTCGCTCATTTTTTGCTTTTGCTCAAATTTTGCACAAAATTTTGCTCAAAATTGACCAGTTCCATACATTTTTACCCATCAACATCGCTAATCAATCTACCTTATTGCCTATTTTCAGCTATTTTTAGAATTATATGTTCATATGTACCTATTGTGTACCTACCGTATATCCTCCAATAAAATCCCCCTCAAAAACTGCTCATCTGTGATAGGTGGAAAAGATATTCGGTCAATCAAAATATTGAAAATATTACACTCAGCGGACATCACACTTAGTATGGAAACCTACCAAAACCCTATTTGAAAAATGAACCAAAAATTATACAATTTTTTTTCATCAAAATATTTCGTTTTTACTATGGAATAATTGATTACGAAATTTATCACTAGGTTTTTTTATGATAGGTTGTTTAATTATGGTTCCACCGAGTATAACAATCAACGAAGTCAGGCAGAATAAAGCCTGACTGCAAATGCAGTCAAGGACGTAGCCAGGGGGGGGGCGGGGGGGGGCTGCCGCCCCCCCCCCCCTTCCCGGGCCGGACCAAAAAATGTGCCAGAAATGGCACTTTCAGACGACGATTTTGTCGACAGTTTGGAAAATTTTTGCGCGCAAGCGCGCATTCTCCCTCCACAACATATCTTTTTGGTTGGCCAGTTTCCACGGCCTAAAAGCGAGTGAAAATAGACTCAATTTCTGTCCATGTCGCTGTATATGCCTGTAAAATACAGACGTATACTGCTGTTTTGGCGCCAATGCCAACGCCAGTGGCGCCATGGCTTGGCGCCTACCAATGGCGCCAGCGCCATGGCGCCATTCCCCTAGAACAGGGGTAAAATTTTAGGGGGGGGGGGCGCCGCCCCCCCCCGTTCGCCGGGCTCCGTATACAATCCGCCCCCCCCCCGCTCAAAAATCCTGGCTACGTCCCTGAATGCAGTACACTGTGTGAAGCGAAAAATACAAACGATCATTAGCCTACAGCAAGGATCAGCAGATACATAATGCAATTTTGAGAAAAATACCCCCCCCCCCCCATGAATAACTCCCCCCTCAAGAACTCTGACGAAAAAATAACTTCATGGGGTCTTATTCAAGAATATACGGTATATTGTATATACCTCAGAAATTTGTTTCCCAGAAAAGCTGTCCCTCAAGGAAGCAAAGTAAATACTATACATCTATCTGAACCCACGCAGGTCTCCAAATCTAAATACAAGTCCCTAGCACCGCGCCATTACCTTTTGTAAAATAAATATGATGGGATACTTTTGTGCCTGGAAAATGCCAACACATAACCAGCTGCTGATTTGAGTGCACTAAAACCAAGAGCAATGTCATGGACAATGTCAACTGACTGGGCGTGAGTCGTCCGCGAGTGGGTGCGTGGGCTGTCCGCTTGCCCTCCTTCACTGCAGGTGATCGTAAAGAAGCCAGCTGGCGCACCGTTGACTGCTGCACCAATTGTCTTGCTGGTGATCATGCCCCAACGTTGTTTCTACATGTCAAAACGCTGGTGGATCGCTGTGCAGGTTTTAATCCATATTCCATATCCTCAAAATTTGAAAATCCCAATCTCGATCTTGATAAAATTTCCTCAATCCAAAACCCCATAGCGAAAAAATTAGCCAAATCACTTTTTTTACACTGAGATGAATGGAAAGCAGTGTGCATTTTATGCAACTTCTTTGCATCTGAGTGTGTTTTTAGACGTTTTTGTGAAAAAGTACGGACCCCCCCCCCCCCGAATACCAGAACTTTGTCAAAATTCCTGATCCCAGGTTTAAGAATCTCATCCCAAGTGTTATTTCTGAAAGTTGATCTACAAACCAATCCCGATCCAGATCCCATTTGAACCCCACCATCACACCAAAATTTCAGGCAAACGTGCATAATAAATTTTTATTACGCAGCTGAACCACGCAGTAAATGGCAGTGCACTATTCCGCATCTAAACCCATTCCGCATGTTGACCCGGAACACATTTAATTATACCTGGCATGTTTAAAATAGGTAATAAAACACATGACCTATAAATCCTATAATAATTTGGTGAAAATTAGGGTAAAATTGCTCAAAAGCGCTCCAGATAGCTAGATAGCTAGGCAATTTGCGGGTGTGGGGGTGTTCGAGGGAATGTAGCCAAAAACATTTGCGCCAGGGATAGATAGATAGCTGGGCGGTTTGGGGTGGTGTTACCCACCCCCCTTTCTTACCCCTGCAGGCATAATGTGTCTATAATGGGTCTACATGCGGAATGGGCTTTGATGCGGAATGGGCCCTAGCCGCAGTAAATATGCAACTTGATCAACTAGTGCGCGGGACGCATTGATAAGTGCATCTACTAAACTGACGGTAGTATAGAGCCTGCTGGACGTTCACTCGAGTCGCGTGCGTTTGAGCCAATGCGCTGGCGGAGATGCGGCCGCTGTGCGCGTTGGCCATCGAATCCCTTGCAGAGGTGCGCGCTGTGGCTGCACGTTGGCCCGCCGCTGACTGGCGCAATCTGCTGTAGATGGCATCTGCGAATGTTCTAGCATACATGCAAAGGGCACAATAAAACGTGTCTCCTGTCTCATTGGAATATTAACACTACGGAGGACCAGTGGCCAATGCTTTTTGAAACAAAGTTGATAAACGCAACCACCGAAACCGTCGAATGTCGAAATTACAATACAATATACCGTAAATCCTCGAATAAGTCCCCGGGGAGTTATTTTTTCGTCAGAATTTTATGAGGGGGGACTTATTCGAGGGGAGGAGTTATTATTTCGTTAGAATATTACGTAAAATACATTATCAGTTTATTATATGATGTAGCCAGGGGGAGCGGGGGGGGGCGGCCGCCCCCCCTTCCCGGGTCGAACAAAAATATATGCCAGAAATGCCACTTCCGTAAAGCGATTTTGTTGGTAGTACGCAAAAATTTGGCGGGCAAGCGCGCATTTCGTCACCGCGGAGTATATTTTGTTCATACCTATAGTTTGGGACCAAAAAAACACTAAAAATCTGTCGCCGTCACAGTATATGCATGTAAAATACATACATGTATAGCAGTGTTTGGCGCCATGGCGTGGCGCCTACGAATGGCGCTGGCGCCATGGCGCCATTCTTTACCGCTGGGGTCAAAATTTAGGGGGGGGCATCACCCCCTCCGTTTGCCGGGCTCCGTATACAATCCGCCCCCCCCCCGCTCAAAAATCCTGGCTATGTCCCTGATATGAATGGGGTTAAATTCATTCATGAATCCGTATTTAATGCGATGACATCAATGCTAGTGAACATTAGGTGCAAAAGAATACATTCTTTTAAATATACACATATCTTTACAGCGTTTTTATACATTACGTCTTTCCCACCACAAAAAGTAGGGGG
This sequence comes from Sphaerolaimus hirsutus, assembly GCA_964036195.1. Taxonomy (NCBI): domain Eukaryota; kingdom Metazoa; phylum Nematoda; class Chromadorea; order Monhysterida; family Sphaerolaimidae; genus Sphaerolaimus; species Sphaerolaimus hirsutus. Next base: position 12,877,053 of record OZ038452.1, on the reverse strand, counting down.
AGTTAATCGAGGGGGGGGTTATTTTTTCCTCAGTCAGCTAATAGGGGGGAGTTATTCGAGGAGGAGGACTTATTCGAGGATTTACGGTACTCGGCGGACATCACACTTAGTATGGAGACCTACCATAACACATCTGAGTAATGAACCAAAAATTATACAGTTTTTTATCATAATATTTCGTTTTTAGTATGGAATAATCAATTACGAAATTTATCACAAGATTTTTTTCCTTAAATTATGGTAGGATTCTGCGTAAAGTATGCGCTCCACTTGGTATATATAAAATATCGAATACCTACATACTGTATTTGCTTGAATAATCCCCCTGTGGAATTATTATTTCGTCAGATTTTCTGAGGGGGGGGGGAATTATTCGAGGGGGGATTATTATTTCGTGAAAGTTTTCAAGCATGTTTCTGTCAATTCATTTTGCAAAATACGCTTTATTACAAAGATAATGTGAATTTTTTTGCTCACAAATTTTTCAAATGTCTAAAATTCGTGTTGGTAGTAGATGGTGCCACTCCATAAAAATGGCGCCATTTTGTAGTAGATGGTGCCACTCCATAAAAATGGCACCATGTTGGAGTAGATGGTGCAACTCCACTTAATGGTGGTGTTTTGGAGTAGATGACGCCACTCCATAAAAATGGCACCATTTTGGAGTAGATGTTGCCACTCCACGATAATAGCGCTGTTTTGGAGTAGATAGTGCCACTCCATAAAAATGGCACCATTTTGGAGTAGATGGTGCCACTCCACAAAGATGGCGCTGTTTTAGAGTAGATGACGCCACTCCATAAAAATGGCACCATTTTGGAGTAGATGGTGCCACTCCACGAAAATGGCGCCGTTTTGGAGTAGATGACGCCACTCCATAAAAATGGTGCCGTTTTGGAGTACATGGTGCCACTCCATGAAAATGGCACCGTTTTGGAGTAGATGACACCACTCTATAAAAATGGCACCATTTTGGAGTAGATGGTGCCACTCCACAAAAATTGCGCCATTTTGGAGTAGATGATGCCACTCCATAAAAATGGCACCATTTTGGAGTAGATGGTGCCACTCCACTTAATGGTGGTGTTTTGGAGTAGATGACGCCACTCCATAAAAATGGCACCATATTGGAGTAGATGTTGCCACTCCACTTAAAGGTGCCTGTTTTGGAGTAGATGACGCCACTCAATAAAAATGGCACCATTTTGGAGTAGATGGTGCCACTCCACAAAGATGGCGCTGTTTTAGAGTAGATGACGCCACTCCATAAAAATGGCACCATTTTGGAGTAGATAGTGCCACTCCATAAAAATGGTGCCATTTTGGAGTAGATGGTGCCACTCCACAAAAATGGTGCCATTTTGGAGTAGATGACGCCACTCCATAAAAATGGCACTGTTTTGGAGTAGATGACGCCACTCCATAAAAATGGCGCCATTTTGGAGTAGATGACGCCACTCCATAAAAATGGTGCCGTTTTGGAGTACATGGTGCCACTCCATGAAAATGGCACCGTTTTGGAGTAGATGACGCCACTCCACAAAAATGGCGCCATTTTGGAGTAGATGGTGCCACTCCACGAAAATGGCGCCGTTTTGGAGTAGATGACGCCACTCCATAAAAATGGTGCCGTTTTGGAGTACATGGTGCCACTCCATGAAAATGGCACCGTTTTGGAGTAGATGACACCACTCCATAAAAATGGCACCATTTTGGAGTAGATGGTGCCACTCCACGAAAATTGCGCCATTTTGGAGTAGATGATGCCACTCCATAAAAATGGCGCCATTTTGTAGTAGATGGTGCCACTCCATAAAAATGGCGCCATTTTGTAGTAGATGGTGCCACTCCATAAAAATGACACCATGTTGGAGTAGATGGTGCCACTCCACTTAATGGTGGTGTTTTGGAGTAGATGACGCCACTCCATAAAAATGGCACCATTTTGGAGTAGATGTTGCCACTCCACGATAATAGCGCTGTTTTGGAGTAGATAGTGCCACTCCATAAAAATGGCACCATTTTGGAGTAGATGGTGCCACTCCACAAAAATTGCGCCATTTTGGAGTAGATGATGCCACTCCATAAAAATGGCACCATTTTGGAGTAGATGGTGCCACTCCACTTAATGGTGGTGTTTTGGAGTAGATGACGCCACTCCATAAAAATGGCACCATATTGGAGTAGATGTTGCCACTCCACTTAAAGGTGCCTGTTTTGGAGTAGATGACGCCACTCAATAAAAATGGCACCATTTTGGAGTAGATGGTGCCACTCCACAAAGATGGCGCTGTTTTAGAGTAGATGACGCCACTCCATAAAAATGGCACCATTTTGGAGTAGATAGTGCCACTCCATAAAAATGGTGCCATTTTGGAGTAGATGGTGCCACTCCACAAAAATGGTGCCATTTTGGAGTAGATGACGCCACTCCATAAAAATGGCACTGTTTTGGAGTAGATGACGCCACTCCATAAAAATGGCGCCATTTTGGAGTAGATGACGCCACTCCATAAAAATGGTGCCGTTTTGGAGTACATGGTGCCACTCCATGAATATGGCACCGTTTTGGAGTAGATGACGCCACTCCACAAAAATGGCGCCATTTTGGAGTAGATGGTGCCACTCCACGAAAATGGCGCCGTTTTGGAGTAGATGACGCCACTCCATAAAAATGGTGCCGTTTTGGAGTACATGGTGCCACTCCATGAAAATGGCACCGTTTTGGAGTAGATGACACCACTCCATAAAAATGGCACCATTTTGGAGTAGATGGTGCCACTCCACGAAAATTGCGCCATTTTGGAGTAGATGATGCCACTCCATAAAAATGGCGCCATTTTGTAGTAGATGGTGCCACTCCATAAAAATGGCGCCATTTTGTAGTAGATGGTGCCACTCCATAAAAATGGCACCATGTTGGAGTAGATGGTGCCACTCCACTTAATGGTGGTGTTTTGGAGTAGATGACGCCACTCCATAAAAATGGCACCATTTTGGAGTAGATGTTGCCACTCCACGATAATAGCGCTGTTTTGGAGTAGATAGTGCCACTCCATAAAAATGGCACCATTTTGGAGTAGATGGTGCCACTCCACAAAGATGGCGCTGTTTTAGAGTAGATGACGCCACTCCATAAAAATGGCACCATTTTGGAGTAGATGGTGCCACTCCACGAAAATGGCGCCGTTTTGGAGTAGATGATGCCACTCCATAAAAATGGTGCCGTTTTGGAGTACATGGTGCCACTCCATGAAAATGGCACCGTTTTGGAGTAGATGACACCACTCTATAAAAATGGCACCATTTTGGAGTAGATGGTGCCACTCCACAAAAATTGCGCCATTTTGGAGTAGATGATGCCACTCCATAAAAATGGCACCATTTTGGAGTAGATGGTGCCACTCCACTTAATGGTGGTGTTTTGGAGTAGATGACGCCACTCCATAAAAATGGCACCATATTGGAGTAGATGTTGCCACTCCACTTAAAGGTGCCTGTTTTGGAGTAGATGACGCCACTCAATAAAAATGGCACCATTTTGGAGTAGATGGTGCCACTCCACAAAGATGGCGCTGTTTTAGAGTAGATGACGCCACTCCATAAAAATGGCACCATTTTGGAGTAGATAGTGCCACTCCATAAAAATGGTGCCATTTTGGAGTAGATGGTGCCACTCCACAAAAATGGTGCCATTTTGGAGTAGATGACGCCACTCCATAAAAATGGCACTGTTTTGGAGTAGATGACGCCACTCCATAAAAATGGCGCCATTTTGGAGTAGATGACGCCACTCCATAAAAATGGTGCCGTTTTGGAGTACATGGTGCCACTCCATGAAAATGGCACCGTTTTGGAGTAGATGACGCCACTCCACAAAAATGGCGCCATTTTGGAGTAGATGGTGCCACTCCACAAAAATGGCGCCGTTTTGGAGTAGATGACGCCACTCCATAAAAATGGTGCCGTTTTGGAGTACATGGTGCCACTCCATGAAAATGGCACCGTTTTGGAGTAGATGACACCACTCCATAAAAATGGCACCATTTTGGAGTAGATGGTGCCACTCCACGAAAATTGCGCCATTTTGGAGTAGATGATGCCACTCCATAAAAATGGCGCCATTTTGTAGTAGATGGTGCCACTCCATAAAAATGGCGCCATTTTGTAGTAGATGGTGCCACTCCATAAAAATGGCACCATGTTGGAGTAGATGGTGCCACTCCACTTAATGGTGGTTTTTTGGAGTAGATGACGCCACTCCATAAAAATGGCACCATTTTGGAGTAGATGTTGCCACTCCACTTAATGGTGCCTGTTTTGGAGTAGATGACGCCACTCCATAAAAATGGCACCATTTTGGAGTAGATGGTGCCACTCCACAAAGATGGCGCTGTTTTAGAGTAGGTGACGCCACTCCATAAAAATGGCACCATTTTGGAGTAGATGGTGCCAATCCACGAAAATGGCGCTGTTTTGGAGTAGATAGTGCCACTCCATAAAAATAGTGCCATTTTGGAGTAGATGGTGCCACTCCACAAAAATGGTGCCATTTTGGAGTAGATGATGCCACTCCATAAAAATGGCGCCATTTTGTAGTAGATGGTGCCACTCCATAAAAATGGCACCATTTTGGAGTAGATGGTGCCACTCCACTTAATGGTGGTGTTTTGGAGTAGATGACGCCACTCCATAAAAATGGCACCATTTTGGAGTAGATGTTGCCACTCCACTTAATGGTGCCTGTTTTGGAGTAGATGACGCCACTCCATAAAAATGGCACCATTTTGGAGTAGATGGTGCCACTCCACAAAGATGGCGCTGTTTTAGAGTAGATGACGCCACTCCATAAAAATGGCACCATTTTGGAGTAGATGGTGCCAATCCACGAAAATGGCGCTGTTTTGGAGTAGATAGTGCCACTCCATAAAAATGGTGCCATTTTGGAGTAGATGGTGCCACTCCACAAAAATGGTGCCATTTTGGAGTAGATGACGCCACTCCATAAAAATGGCGCCGTTTTGGAGTAGATGACGCCACTCCATAAAAATGGCGCCATTTTGGAGTAGATGACGCCACTCCATAAAAATGGTGCCGTTTTGGAGTACATGGTGCCACTCCATGAAAATAGCACCGTTTTGGAGTAGATGACACCACTCCACAAAAATGGCGCCATTTTGGAGTAGATGGTGCCACTCCACGAAAATGGCGCCGTTTTGGAGTAGATGACGCCACTCCATAAAAATGGTGCCGTTTTGGAGTACATGGTGCCACTCCATGAAAATGGCACCGTTTTGGAGTAGATGACACCACTCCATAAAAATGGCACCATTTTGGAGTAGATGGTGCCACTCCACAAAAATTGCGCCATTTTGGAGTAGATGATGCCACTCCATAAAAATGGCGCCATGTTGTAGTAGATGGTGCCACTCCATAAAAATGGCGCCATTTTGTGGTAGATGGTGCCACTCCATAAAAATGGCGCCGTTTTGGAGTAGATGACGCCACTCCATAAAAATGGTGCCGTTTTGGAGTACATGGTGCCACTCCATGAAAATGGCACCGTTTTGGAGTAGATGACGCCACTCCACAAAAATGGCGCCATTTTGGAGTAGATGGTGCCACTCCACAAAAATGGCGCCGTTTTGGAGTAGATGACGCCACTCCATAAAAATGGTGCCGTTTTGGAGTACATGGTGCCACTCCATGAAAATGGCACCGTTTTGGAGTAGATGACACCACTCCATAAAAATGGCACCATTTTGGAGTAGATGGTGCCACTCCACGAAAATTGCGCCATTTTGGAGTAGATGATGCCACTCCATAAAAATGGCGCCATTTTGTAGTAGATGGTGCCACTCCATAAAAATGGCGCCATTTTGTAGTAGATGGTGCCACTCCATAAAAATGGCACCATGTTGGAGTAGATGGTGCCACTCCACTTAATGGTGGTTTTTTGGAGTAGATGACGCCACTCCATAAAAATGGCACCATTTTGGAGTAGATGTTGCCACTCCACTTAATGGTGCCTGTTTTGGAGTAGATGACGCCACTCCATAAAAATGGCACCATTTTGGAGTAGATGGTGCCACTCCACAAAGATGGCGCTGTTTTAGAGTAGGTGACGCCACTCCATAAAAATGGCACCATTTTGGAGTAGATGGTGCCAATCCACGAAAATGGCGCTGTTTTGGAGTAGATAGTGCCACTCCATAAAAATAGTGCCATTTTGGAGTAGATGGTGCCACTCCACAAAAATGGTGCCATTTTGGAGTAGATGATGCCACTCCATAAAAATGGCGCCATTTTGTAGTAGATGGTGCCACTCCATAAAAATGGCACCATTTTGGAGTAGATGGTGCCACTCCACTTAATGGTGGTGTTTTGGAGTAGATGACGCCACTCCATAAAAATGGCACCATTTTGGAGTAGATGTTGCCACTCCACTTAATGGTGCCTGTTTTGGAGTAGATGACGCCACTCCATAAAAATGGCACCATTTTGGAGTAGATGGTGCCACTCCACAAAGATGGCGCTGTTTTAGAGTAGATGACGCCACTCCATAAAAATGGCACCATTTTGGAGTAGATGGTGCCAATCCACGAAAATGGCGCTGTTTTGGAGTAGATAGTGCCACTCCATAAAAATGGTGCCATTTTGGAGTAGATGGTGCCACTCCACAAAAATGGTGCCATTTTGGAGTAGATGACGCCACTCCATAAAAATGGCGCCGTTTTGGAGTAGATGACGCCACTCCATAAAAATGGCGCCATTTTGGAGTAGATGACGCCACTCCATAAAAATGGTGCCGTTTTGGAGTACATGGTGCCACTCCATGAAAATAGCACCGTTTTGGAGTAGATGACACCACTCCACAAAAATGGCGCCATTTTGGAGTAGATGGTGCCACTCCACGAAAATGGCGCCGTTTTGGAGTAGATGACGCCACTCCATAAAAATGGTGCCGTTTTGGAGTACATGGTGCCACTCCATGAAAATGGCACCGTTTTGGAGTAGATGACACCACTCCATAAAAATGGCACCATTTTGGAGTAGATGGTGCCACTCCACAAAAATAGCGCCATTTTGGAGTAGATGATGCCACTCCATAAAAATGGCGCCATGTTGTAGTAGATGGTGCCACTCCATAAAAATGGCGCCATTTTGTGGTAGATGGTGCCACTCCATAAAAATGGCGCCGTTTTGGAGTAGATGACGCCACTCCATAAAAATGGTGCCGTTTTGGAGTACATGGTGCCACTCCATGAAAATGGCACCGTTTTGGAGTAGATGACACCACTCCATAAAAATGGCACCATTTTGGAGTAGATGGTGCCACTCCACAAAAATGGTGCCGTTTTGGAGTAGATGGTGCCACTAGGGTGGCAGACGGTACGGTCTTGCGGTAAACCGTACGGTATGGTAAATTTTCTCTTTTGCGGTAAACGGTACGGTACGGTAAATCTTCAATTTTGCGGTAAACGGTACGGTACGGTAAATCTGAAAAGTGCGGTTCGCGGTACGGTACGGTACGGTAAATTTTTGCTTGTCAGAAATGTACCAATGCTGGACTACAGACAACTTTTACTTCATGAATTGACACTAAATTGAATTATGCAATGTGTTAATGGACTTTAGAACACAATAACAGTGCGATAACATAGAATTACATTAACCACAATGCAGTGGTTCAATATATAGGCTTTTTCAAGGTTCAGAAGGAAGAAATGGAGAAAAATTGCTAAAAGTGGGTGAAAAATTGCTAAAAGTGGGTGAAAATGGTAAAAAAAACGTATATAAGTGTATATGGCAATAAGCCATGAATTCAATTTGGGGACACACTTCAACCCCCCATTGGAGACCCCTGCTGTGTAGCCATTAGATTTCAATTTGCCACAGATTTCAAAGCAACAGATTTCAATTCAACAACAAAGTTGTCATTTCATTCAAACATTCATTTTTCTTTTGATTACCTTTTGTATACTACCCTACATCAAACATATGTACCTACAACAAATAAGCTCAAAACATTGAGGGTGATGTAAAACACCTACAGTGCGATTTGAAGCACATGGCTTGATTTTAAAAACACATAATACTAATGTAAATGAAGAGTTACAGCCATATTGCATATGCAAATGGAAAAGCTTCAAATCAGTTGAAACAATTTTGTCAAACTTGCGCGCTTGCGCGCAAAAAATTTGCAGAACACCACATTTTAAAGTCAATTTAAGGTGCATTTTTAGGGTCAATCTGAGTAAAATTTACCGCATTTTCCGCGGTAAATGAGTGCGGTACGCGGTACGGTACGGTAAATTTTGGAAAATGCGGTACGCGGTACGGTACGGTAAATTTCTAAAAATGTGGTAAACGGTACGGTACGGTACGGTAATTTTTCCAAAAATGCGGTACGGTACGGTACGGTACGGTAAATTCTGCCACCCTAGGTGCCACTCCATAAAAATGGCGCCGTTTTGGAGTAGATGACGCCACTCCATAAAAATGGTGCCGTTTTGGAGTACATGGTGCCACTCCATGAAAATGGCACCGTTTTGGAGTAGAGGTTGCCACTCCACTTAATGGTGCCTGTTTTGGAGTAGATGACGCCACTCCATAAAAATGGCACCATTTTGGAGTAGATGGTGCCACTCCACAAAGATGGCACTGTTTTAGAGTAGATGACGCCACTCCATAAAAATGGCACCATTTTGGAGTAGATGGTGCCAATCCACGAAAATGGCGCTGTTTTTGAGTAGATAGTGCCACTCCATAAAAATGGTGCCATTTTGGAGTAGATGGTGCCACTCCACAAAAATGGTGCCATTTTGGAGTAGATGACGCCACTCCATAAAAATGGCGCCGTTTTGGAGTAGATGACGCCACTCCATAAAAATGGCGCCATTTTGGAGTAGATGACGCCACTCCATAAAAATGGTGCCGTTTTGGAGTACATGGTGCCACTCCATGAAAATAGCACTGTTTTGGAGTAGATGACGCCACTCCACAAAAATGGCGCCATTTTGGAGTAGATGGTGCCACTCCACGAAAATGGCGCCGTTTTGGAGTAGATGACGCCACTCCATAAAAATGGTGCCGTTTTGGAGTACATGGTGCCACTCCATGAAAATGGCATCGTTTTGGAGTAGATGACACCACTCCATAAAAATGGCACCATTTTGGAGTAGATGGTGCCACTCCACAAAAATTGCGCCATTTTGGAGTAGATGATGCCACTCCATAAAAATGGCGCCATGTTGTAGTAGATGGTGCCACTCCATAAAAATGGCGCCATTTTGTAGTAGATGGTGCCACTCCATAAAAATGGCACCATTTTGGAGTAGATGGTGCCACTCCACTTAATGGTGGTGTTTTGGAGTAGATGACGCCACTCCATAAAAATGGCACCATTTTGGAGTAGATGTTGCCACTCCACTTAATGGTGCCTGTTTTAAAGTAGATGATGCCACTCCATAAAAATGGCACCATTTTGGAGTAGATGGTGCCACTCCACAAAGATGGCGCTGTTTTAGAGTAGATGACGCCACTCCATAAAGATGGCACCATTTTGGAGTAGATGGTGCCAATCCACGAAAATGGCGCTGTTTTTGAGTAGATAGTGCCACTCCATAAAAATGGTGCCATTTTGGAGTAGATGGTGCCACTCCACAAAAATGGTGCCATTTTGGAGTAGATGACGCCACTCCATAAAAATGGCGCCGTTTTGGAGTAGATGACGCCACTCCATAAAAATGGCGCCATTTTGGAGTAGATGACGCCACTCCATAAAAATGGTGCCATTTTGGAGTACATGGTGCCACTCCATGAAAATGGCACCGTTTTGGAGTAGATGACGCCAGTCCACAAAAATGGTGCCATTTTGGAGTAGATGGTGCCACTCCACAGAAATGGCGCCGTTTTGGAGCAGATGATGCCACTCCATAAAAATGGCGCCATTTTGGAGTAGATGGTGCCACTCCAGGAAGATGGCGCTGTTTTGGAGTAGATGACGCCACTCCATAAAAATGGCACCATTTTGGAGTAGATGATGCCACTCCACTTAATGGTGCCTGTTTTGGAGTAGATGACGCCACTCCATAAAAGTGGCACCATTTTGGAGTAGATGGTGCCACTCCACAAAGATGGCGCTGTTTTAGAGTAGATGACGCCACTCCATAAAAATGGCACCATTTTGGAGTAGATGGTGCCACTCCACGAAAATGGCGCTGTTTTGGAGTAGATAGTGCCACTCCATAAAAATGGTGCCATTTTGGAGTAGATGGTGCCACTCCACAAAAATGGTGCCATTTTGGAGTAGATGACGCCACTCCATAAAAATGGCGCTGTTTTGGAGTAGATGACGCCACTCCATGAAAATGGCACCGTTTTGGAGTAGATGACACCACTCCATAAAAATGGCACCATTTTGGAGTAGATGGTGCCACTCCACAAAAATTGCGCCATTTTGGAGTAGATGATGCCACTCCATAAAAATGGCGCCATGTTGTAGTAGATGGTGCCACTCCACGAAAATGGCGCCGTTTTGGAGTAGATGACGCCACTCCATAAAAATGGCACTGTTTTGGAGTAGATGACGCCACTCCATAAAAATGGCGCCATTTTGGAGTAGATGACGCCACTCCATAAAAATGGTGCCGTTTTGGAGTACATGGTGCCACTCCATGAAAATGGCACCGTTTTGGAGTAGATGACGCCACTCCACAAAAATGGCGCCATTTTGGAGTAGATGGTGCCACTCCACGAAAATGGCGCCGTTTTGGAGTAGATGACGCCACTCCATAAAAATGGTGCCGTTTTGGAGTACATGGTGCCACTCCATGAAAATGGCACCGTTTTGGAGTAGATGACACCACTCCATAAAAATGGCACCATTTTGGAGTAGATGGTGCCACTCCACGAAAATTGCGCCATTTTGGAGTAGATGATGCCACTCCATAAAAATGGCGCCATTTTGTAGTAGATGGTGCCACTCCATAAAAATGGCGCCATTTTGTAGTAGATGGTGCCACTCCATAAAAATGGCACCATGTTGGAGTAGATGGTGCCACTCCACTTAATGGTGGTGTTTTGGAGTAGATGACGCCACTCCATAAAAATGGCACCATTTTGGAGTAGATGTTGCCACTCCACTTAATGGTGCCTGTTTTGGAGTAGATGACGCCACTCCATAAAAATGGCACCATTTTGGAGTAGATGGTGCCACTCCACAAAGATGGCGCTGTTTTAGAGTAGATGACGCCACTCCATAAAAATGGCACCATTTTGGAGTAGATGGTGCCAATCCACGAAAATGGCGCTGTTTTGGAGTAGATAGTGCCACTCCATAAAAATAGTGCCATTTTGGAGTAGATGGTGCCACTCCACAAAAATGGTGCCATTTTGGAGTAGATGATGCCACTCCATAAAAATGGCGCCATTTTGTAGTAGATGGTGCCACTCCATAAAAATGGCACCATTTTGGAGTAGATGGTGCCACTCCACTTAATGGTGGTGTTTTGGAGTAGATGACGCCACTCCATAAAAATGGCACCATTTTGGAGTAGATGTTGCCACTCCACTTAATGGTGCCTGTTTTGGAGTAGATGACGCCACTCCATAAAAATGGCACCATTTTGGAGTAGATGGTGCCACTCCACAAAGATGGCGCTGTTTTAGAGTAGATGACGCCACTCCATAAAAATGGCACCATTTTGGAGTAGATGGTGCCAATCCACGAAAATGGCGCTGTTTTGGAGTAGATAGTGCCACTCCATAAAAATGGTGCCATTTTGGAGTAGATGGTGCCACTCCACAAAAATGGTGCCATTTTGGAGTAGATGATGCCACTCCATAAAAATGGCGCTGTTTTGGAGTAGATGACGCCACTCCATAAAAATGGCGCCATTTTGGAGTAGATGACGCCACTCCATAAAAATGGTGCCGTTTTGGAGTACATGGTGCCACTCCATGAAAATAGCACCGTTTTGGAGTAGATGACACCACTCCACAAAAATGGCGCCATTTTGGAGTAGATGGTGCCACTCCACGAAAATGGCGCCGTTTTGGAGTAGATGACGCCACTCCATAAAAATGGTGCCGTTTTGGAGTACATGGTGCCACTCCATGAAAATGGCACCGTTTTGGAGTAGATGACACCACTCCATAAAAATGGCACCATTTTGGAGTAGATGGTGCCACTCCACAAAAATTGCGCCATTTTGGAGTAGATGATGCCACTCCATAAAAATGGCGCCATGTTGTAGTAGATGGTGCCACTCCATAAAAATGGCGCCATTTTGTGGTAGATGGTGCCACTCCATAAAAATGGCGCCGTTTTGGAGTAGATGACGCCACTCCATAAAAATGGTGCCGTTTTGGAGTACATGGTGCCACTCCATGAAAATGGCACCGTTTTGGAGTAGATGACACCACTCCATAAAAATGGCACCATTTTGGAGTAGATGGTGCCACTCCACAAAAATTGCGCCATTTTGGAGTAGATGATGCCACTCCATAAAAATGGCGCCATGTTGTAGTAGATGGTGCCACTCCACAAAAATTGCGCCATTTTGGAGTAGATGATGCCACTCCATAAAAATGGCGCCATGTTGTAGTAGATGGTGCCACTCCATAAAAATGGCGCCATTTTGTGGTAGATGGTGCCACTCCATAAAAATGGCGCCGTTTTGGAGTAGATGACGCCACTCCATAAAAATGGTGCCGTTTTGGAGTACATGGTGCCACTCCATGAAAATGGCACCGTTTTGGAGTAGATGACACCACTCCATAAAAATGGCACCATTTTGGAGTAGATGGTGCCACTCCACAAAAATGGTGCCGTTTTGGAGTAGATGGTGCCACTCCATAAAAATGGCGCCGTTTTGGAGTAGATGACGCCACTCCATAAAAATGGTGCCGTTTTGGAGTACATGGTGCCACTCCATGAAAATGGCACCGTTTTGGAGTAGAGGTTGCCACTCCACTTAATGGTGCCTGTTTTGGAGTAGATGACGCCACTCCATAAAAATGGCACCATTTTGGAGTAGATGGTGCCACTCCACAAAGATGGCACTGTTTTAGAGTAGATGACGCCACTCCATAAAAATGGCACCATTTTGGAGTAGATGGTGCCAATCCACGAAAATGGCGCTGTTTTTGAGTAGATAGTGCCACTCCATAAAAATGGTGCCATTTTGGAGTAGATGGTGCCACTCCACAAAAATGGTGCCATTTTGGAGTAGATGACGCCACTCCATAAAAATGGCGCCGTTTTGGAGTAGATGACGCCACTCCATAAAAATGGCGCCATTTTGGAGTAGATGACGCCACTCCATAAAAATGGTGCCATTTTGGAGTACATGGTGCCACTCCATGAAAATAGCACTGTTTTGGAGTAGATGACGCCACTCCACAAAAATGGCGCCATTTTGGAGTAGATGGTGCCACTCCACGAAAATGGCGCCGTTTTGGAGTAGATGACGCCACTCCATAAAAATGGTGCCGTTTTGGAGTACATGGTGCCACTCCATGAAAATGGCATCGTTTTGGAGTAGATGACACCACTCCATAAAAATGGCACCATTTTGGAGTAGATGGTGCCACTCCACGAAAATTGCGCCATTTTGGAGTAGATGATGCCACTCCATAAAAATGGCGCCATGTTGTAGTAGATGGTGCCACTCCATAAAAATGGCGCCATTTTGTAGTAGATGGTGCCACTCCATAAAAATGGCACCATTTTGGAGTAGATGGTGCCACTCCACTTAATGGTGGTGTTTTGGAGTAGATGACGCCACTCCATAAAAATGGCACCATTTTGGAGTAGATGTTGCCACTCCACTTAATGGTGCCTGTTTTAAAGTAGATGATGCCACTCCATAAAAATGGCACCATTTTGGAGTAGATGGTGCCACTCCACAAAGATGGCGCTGTTTTAGAGTAGATGACGCCACTCCATAAAGATGGCACCATTTTGGAGTAGATGGTGCCAATCCACGAAAATGGCGCTGTTTTTGAGTAGATAGTGCCACTCCATAAAAATGGTGCCATTTTGGAGTAGATGGTGCCACTCCACAAAAATGGTGCCATTTTGGAGTAGATGACGCCACTCCATAAAAATGGCGCCGTTTTGGAGTAGATGACGCCACTCCATAAAAATGGCGCCATTTTGGAGTAGATGACGCCACTCCATAAAAATGGTGCCATTTTGGAGTACATGGTGCCACTCCATGAAAATGGCACCGTTTTGGAGTAGATGACGCCAGTCCACAAAAATGGCGCCATTTTGGAGTAGATGGTGCCACTCCACAGAAATGGCGCCGTTTTGGAGCAGATGATGCCACTCCATAAAAATGGCGCCATTTTGGAGTAGATGGTGCCACTCCAGGAAGATGGCGCTGTTTTGGAGTAGATGACGCCACTCCATAAAAATGGCACCATTTTGGAGTAGATGATGCCACTCCACTTAATGGTGCCTGTTTTGGAGTAGATGACGCCACTCCATAAAAGTGGCACCATTTTGGAGTAGATGGTGCCACTCCACAAAGATGGCGCTGTTTTAGAGTAGATGACGCCACTCCATAAAAATGGCACCATTTTGGAGTAGATGGTGCCACTCCACGAAAATGGCGCTGTTTTGGAGTAGATAGTGCCACTCCATAAAAATGGTGCCATTTTGGAGTAGATGGTGCCACTCCACAAAAATGGTGCCATTTTGGAGTAGATGACGCCACTCCATAAAAATGGCGCCGTTTTGGAGTAGATGACGCCACTCCATGAAAATGGCACCGTTTTGGAGTAGATGACACCACTCCATAAAAATGGCACCATTTTGGAGTAGATGGTGCCACTCCACAAAAATTGCGCCATTTTGGAGTAGATGATGCCACTCCATAAAAATGGCGCCATGTTGTAGTAGATGGTGCCACTCCACGAAAATGGCGCCGTTTTGGAGTAGATGACGCCACTCCATAAAAATGGTGCCGTTTTGGAGTACATGGTGCCACTCCATGAAAATGGCACCGTTTTGGAGTAGATGACACCACTCCATAAAAATGGCACCATTTTGTGGTAGATGGTGCCACTCCATAAAAATGGCGCCGTTTTGGAGTAGATGACGCCACTCCATAAAAATGGTGCCGTTTTGGAGTACATGGTGCCACTCCATGAAAATGGCACCGTTTTGGAGTAGAGGTTGCCACTCCACTTAATGGTGCCTGTTTTGGAGTAGATGACGCCACTCCATAAAAATGGCACCATTTTGGAGTAGATGGTGCCACTCCACAAAGATGGCACTGTTTTAGAGTAGATGACTCCACTCCATAAAAATGGCACCATTTTGGAGTAGATGGTGCCAATCCACGAAAATGGCGCTGTTTTTGAGTAGATAGTGCCACTCCATAAAAATGGTGCCATTTTGGAGTAGATGGTGCCACTCCACAAAAATGGTGCCATTTTGGAGTAGATGACGCCACTCCATAAAAATCGCGCCGTTTTGGAGTAGATGACGCCACTCCATAAAAATGGCGCCGTTTTGGAGTAGATGACGCCACTCCATAAAAATGGTGCCGTTTTGGAGTACATGGTGCCACTCCATGAAAATGGCACCGTTTTGGAGTAGATGACACCACTCCATAAAAATGGCACCATTTTGGAGTAGATGGTGCCACTCCACGAAAATTGCGCCATTTTGGAGTAGATGATGCCACTCCATAAAAATGGCGCCATGTTGTAGTAGATGGTGCCACTCCATAAAAATGGCGCCATTTTGTAGTAGATGGTGCCACTCCATAAAAATGGCACCATTTTGGAGTAGATGGTGCCACTCCACTTAATGGTGGTGTTTTGGAGTAGATGACGCCACTCCATAAAAATGGCACCATTTTGGAGTAGATGGTGCCACTCCACAAAAATTGCGCCATTTTGGAGTAGATGATGCCACTCCATAAAAATGGCGCCATGTTGTAGTAGATGGTGCCACTCCACGAAAATGGCGCCGTTTTGGAGTAGATGACGCCACTCCATAAAAATGGTGCCGTTTTGGAGTACATGGTGCCACTCCATGAAAATGGCACCGTTTTGGAGTAGATGACACCACTCCATAAAAATGGCACCATTTTGTGGTAGATAATGCCACTCCATAAAAATGGCACCGTTTTGGAGTAGATGACGCCACTCCATAAAAATGGTGCCGTTTTGGAGTACATGGTGCCACTCCATGAAAATGGCACCGTTTTGGAGTAGAGGTTGCCACTCCACTTAATGGTGCCTGTTTTGGAGTAGATGATGCCACTCCATAAAAATGGCACCATTTTGGAGTAGATGGTGCCACTCCACAAAGATGGCGCTGTTTTAGAGTAGATGACGCCACTCCATAAAGATGGCACCATTTTGGAGTAGATGGTGCCAATCCACGAAAATGGCGCTGTTTTTGAGTAGATAGTGCCACTCCATAAAAATGGTGCCATTTTGGAGTAGATGGTGCCACTCCACAAAAATGGTGCCATTTTGGAGTAGATGACGCCACTCCATAAAAATGGCGCCGTTTTGGAGTAGATGACGCCACTCCATAAAAATGGCGCCATTTTGGAGTAGATGACGCCACTCCATAAAAATGGTGCCATTTTGGAGTACATGGTGCCACTCCATGAAAATGGCACCGTTTTGGAGTAGATGACGCCAGTCCACAAAAATGGCGCCATTTTGGAGTAGATGGTGCCACTCCACAGAAATGGCGCCGTTTTGGAGCAGATGATGCCACTCCATAAAAATGGCGCCATTTTGGAGTAGATGGTGCCACTCCACAAAGATGGCGCTGTTTTAGAGTAGATGACGCCACTCCATAAAAATGGCACCATTTTGGAGTAGATGGTGCCACTCCACGAAAATGGCGCTGTTTTGGAGTAGATAGTGCCACTCCATAAAAATGGTGCCATTTTGGAGTAGATGGTGCCACTCCACAAAAATGGTGCCATTTTGGAGTAGATGATGCCACTCCATAAAAATGGCGCCGTTTTGGAGTAGATGACGCCACTCCATGAAAATGGCACCGTTTTGGAGTAGATGACACCACTCCATAAAAATGGCACCATTTTGGAGTAGATGGTGCCACTCCACAAAAATTGCGCCATTTTGGAGTAGATGGTGCCACTCCACAAAAATTGCGCCATTTTGGAGTAGATGATGCCACTCCATAAAAATGGCGCCATGTTGTAGTAGATGGTGCCACTCCATAAAAATGGTGCCGTTTTGGAGTACATGGTGCCACTCCATGAAAATGGCACCGTTTTGGAGTAGATGACACCACTCCATAAAAATGGCACCATTTTGTGGTAGATGGTGCCACTCCATAAAAATGGCGCCGTTTTGGAGTAGATGACGCCACTCCATAAAAATGGTGCCGTTTTGGAGTACATGGTGCCACTCCATGAAAATGGCACCGTTTTGGAGTAGAGGTTGCCACTCCACTTAATGGTGCCTGTTTTGGAGTAGATGACGCCACTCCATAAAAATGGCACCATTTTGGAGTAGATGGTGCCACTCCACAAAGATGGCACTGTTTTAGAGTAGATGACTCCACTCCATAAAAATGGCACCATTTTGGAGTAGATGGTGCCAATCCACGAAAATGGCGCTGTTTTTGAGTAGATAGTGCCACTCCATAAAAATGGTGCCATTTTGGAGTAGATGGTGCCACTCCACAAAAATGGTGCCATTTTGGAGTAGATGACGCCACTCCATAAAAATCGCGCCGTTTTGGAGTAGATGACGCCACTCCATAAAAATGGCGCTGTTTTGGAGTAGATGACGCCACTCCATAAAAATGGTGCCGTTTTGGAGTACATGGTGCCACTCCATGAAAATGGCACCGTTTTGGAGTAGATGACACCACTCCATAAAAATGGCACCATTTTGGAGTAGATGGTGCCACTCCACGAAAATTGCGCCATTTTGGAGTAGATGATGCCACTCCATAAAAATGGCGCCATGTTGTAGTAGATGGTGCCACTCCATAAAAATGGCGCCATTTTGTAGTAGATGGTGCCACTCCATAAAAATGGCACCATTTTGGAGTAGATGGTGCCACTCCACTTAATGGTGGTGTTTTGGAGTAGATGACGCCACTCCATAAAAATGGCACCATTTTGGAGTAGATGGTGCCACTCCACAAAAATTGCGCCATTTTGGAGTAGATGATGCCACTCCATAAAAATGGCGCCATGTTGTAGTAGATGGTGCCACTCCACGAAAATGGCGCCGTTTTGGAGTAGATGACGCCACTCCATAAAAATGGTGCCGTTTTGGAGTACATGGTGCCACTCCATGAAAATGGCACCGTTTTGGAGTAGATGACACCACTCCATAAAAATGGCACCATTTTGTGGTAGATAATGCCACTCCATAAAAATGGCGCCGTTTTGGAGTAGATGACGCCACTCCATAAAAATGGCGCCATTTTGGAGTAGATGATGCCACTCCATAAAAATGGCGCCATGTTGTAGTAGATGGTGCCACTCCACGAAAATGGCGCCGTTTTGGAGTAGATGACGCCACTCCATAAAAATGGTGCCGTTTTGGAGTACATGGTGCCACTCCATGAAAATGGCACCGTTTTGGAGTAGATGACACCACTCCATAAAAATGGCACCATTTTGGAGTAGATGGTGCCACTCCACAAAAATTGCGCCATTTTGGAGTAGATGGTGCCACTCCACAAAAATTGCGCCATTTTGGAGTAGATGATGCCACTCCATAAAAATGGCGCCATGTTGTAGTAGATGGTGCCACTCCATAAAAATGGTGCCGTTTTGGAGTACATGGTGCCACTCCATGAAAATGGCACCGTTTTGGAGTAGATGACACCACTCCATAAAAATGGCACCATTTTGTGGTAGATGGTGCCACTCCATAAAAATGGCGCCGTTTTGGAGTAGATGACGCCACTCCATAAAAATGGTGCCGTTTTGGAGTACATGGTGCCACTCCATGAAAATGGCACCGTTTTGGAGTAGAGGTTGCCACTCCACTTAATGGTGCCTGTTTTGGAGTAGATGACGCCACTCCATAAAAATGGCACCATTTTGGAGTAGATGGTGCCACTCCACAAAGATGGCACTGTTTTAGAGTAGATGACTCCACTCCATAAAAATGGCACCATTTTGGAGTAGATGGTGCCAATCCACGAAAATGGCGCTGTTTTTGAGTAGATAGTGCCACTCCATAAAAATGGTGCCATTTTGGAGTAGATGGTGCCACTCCACAAAAATGGTGCCATTTTGGAGTAGATGACGCCACTCCATAAAAATCGCGCCGTTTTGGAGTAGATGACGCCACTCCATAAAAATGGCGCTGTTTTGGAGTAGATGACGCCACTCCATAAAAATGGTGCCGTTTTGGAGTACATGGTGCCACTCCATGAAAATGGCACCGTTTTGGAGTAGATGACACCACTCCATAAAAATGGCACCATTTTGGAGTAGATGGTGCCACTCCACGAAAATTGCGCCATTTTGGAGTAGATGATGCCACTCCATAAAAATGGCGCCATGTTGTAGTAGATGGTGCCACTCCATAAAAATGGCGCCATTTTGTAGTAGATGGTGCCACTCCATAAAAATGGCACCATTTTGGAGTAGATGGTGCCACTCCACTTAATGGTGGTGTTTTGGAGTAGATGACGCCACTCCATAAAAATGGCACCATTTTGGAGTAGATGGTGCCACTCCACAAAAATTGCGCCATTTTGGAGTAGATGATGCCACTCCATAAAAATGGCGCCATGTTGTAGTAGATGGTGCCACTCCACGAAAATGGCGCCGTTTTGGAGTAGATGACGCCACTCCATAAAAATGGTGCCGTTTTGGAGTACATGGTGCCACTCCATGAAAATGGCACCGTTTTGGAGTAGATGACACCACTCCATAAAAATGGCACCATTTTGTGGTAGATAATGCCACTCCATAAAAATGGCGCCGTTTTGGAGTAGATGACGCCACTCCATAAAAATGGTGCCGTTTTGGAGTACATGGTGCCACTCCATGAAAATGGCACCGTTTTGGAGTAGAGGTTGCCACTCCACTTAATGGTGCCTGTTTTGGAGTAGATGACGCCACTCCATAAAAATGGCACCATTTTGGAGTAGATGGTGCCACTCCACAAAGATGGCACTGTTTTAGAGTAGATGACTCCACTCCATAAAAATGGCACCATTTTGGAGTAGATGGTGCCAATCCACGAAAATGGCGCTGTTTTTGAGTAGATAGTGCCACTCCATAAAAATGGTGCCATTTTGGAGTAGATGGTGCCACTCCACAAAAATGGTGCCATTTTGGAGTAGATGACGCCACTCCATAAAAATGGCGCCGTTTTGGAGTAGATGACGCCACTCCATAAAAATGGCGCCATTTTGGAGTAGATGACGCCACTCCATAAAAATGGTGCCGTTTTGGAGTACATGGTGCCACTCCATGAAAATAGCACTGTTTTGGAGTAGATGACACCACTCCACAAAAATGGCGCCATTTTGGAGTAGATGGTGCCACTCCACGAAAATGGCGCCGTTTTGGAGTAGATGACGCCACTCCATAAAAATGGTGCCGTTTTGGAGTACATGGTGCCACTCCATGAAAATGGCACCGTTTTGGAGTAGATGACACCACTCCATAAAAATGGCACCATTTTGGAGTAGATGGTGCCACTCCACGAAAATTGCGCCATTTTGGAGTAGATGATGCCACTCCATAAAAATGGCGCCATGTTGTAGTAGATGGTGCCACTCCATAAAAATGGCGCCATTTTGTAGTAGATGGTGCCACTCCATAAAAATGGCACCATTTTGGAGTAGATGGTGCCACTCCACTTAATGGTGGTGTTTTGGAGTAGATGACGCCACTCCATAAAAATGGCACCATTTTGGAGTAGATGTTGCCACTCCACTTAATGGTGCCTGTTTTAAAGTAGATGACGCCACTCCATAAAAATGGCACCATTTTGGAGTAGATGGTGCCACTCCACAAAGATGGCGCTGTTTTAGAGTAGATGACGCCACTCCATAAAAATGGCACCATTTTGGAGTAGATGGTGCCAATCCACGAAAATGGCGCTGTTTTTGAGTAGATAGTGCCACTCCATAAAAATGGTGCCATTTTGGAGTAGATGGTGCCACTCCACAAAAATGGTGCCATTTTGGAGTAGATGACGCCACTCCATAAAAATGGTGCCATTTTGTAGTAGATGGTGCCACTCCATAAAAATGGCGCCATTTTGGAGTAGATGGTGCCACTCCAGGAAGATGGCGCTGTTTTGGAGTAGATGACGCCACTCCATAAAAATAGCACCATTTTGGAGTAGATGATGCCACTCCACTTAATGGTGCCTGTTTTGGAGTAGATGACGCCACTCCATAAAAGTGGCACCATTTTGGAGTAGATGGTGCCACTCCACAAAGATGGCGCTGTTTTAGAGTAGATGACGCCACTCCATAAAAATGGCACCATTTTGGAGTAGATGGTGCCACTCCACGAAAATGGCGCTGTTTTGGAGTAGATAGTGCCACTCCATAAAAATGGTGCCATTTTGGAGTAGATGGTGCCACTCCACAAAAATGGTGCCATTTTGGAGTAGATGACGCCACTCCATAAAAATGGCGCCGTTTTGGAGTAGATGACGCCACTCCATGAAAATGGCACCGTTTTGGAGTAGATGACGCCACTCTACAAAAATGGCGCCATTTTGGAGTAGATGGTGCCACTCCACAGAAATGGCACCGTTTTGGAGCAGATGATGCGACTCCATAAAAATGGTGCCATTTTGGAGTAGATGGTGCCACTCCAGGAAGATGGCGCTGTTTTGGAGTAGATGACGCCACTCCATAAAAATGGCACCATTTTGGAGTAGATAATGCCACTCCATAAAAATGGCGCCATTTTGGAGTAGATGGTGCCACTCCACGAAAACGGCGCCATCTTGGAGTAGATGATGCCACTCCATAAAAATGGTGCCATTTTGGAGTAGATGGTGCCACTCCACAAAAATGGGTCATTTTGGAGTAGATGGCGCCACTCCACGAAGATGGCGCTGTTTTGGAGTAGATGACGCCACTCCATAAAAATGGCGCCATTTTGGAGTAGATGGTGCCACTCCATGAAAATGGCACTGTTTTGGAGTAGATGACGCCACTCCATAAAAATGGCACCATTTTGGAGTAGATGACGCCACTCCATAAAAATGGTGCTGTTTTGGAGTAGATGACGCCACTCCATAAAAATGGCACCATTTTGGAGTAGATGGTGCCACTCCACAAAAATGGTGCCATTTTGGAGTAGATGACGCCACTCCATAAAAATGGCGCCATTTTGGAGTAGATGGTGCCACTCCACAAAAATGGTGCCATTTTGGAGTAGATGACGCCACTCCATAAAAATGGTGCCGTTTTGGAGTAGATGATGCCACTCCATGAAAATGGCACCGTTTTGGAGTAGATGACGCCACTCTACAAAAATGGCGCCATTTTGGAGTAGATGGTGCCACTCCATAAAAATGGCACCATTTTGGAGTAGATGACGCCACTCCATAAAAATGGCGCCATTTTGGAGTAGATGACGCCACTCCATAAAAATGGTGCTGTTTTGGAGTAGATGACGCCACTCCATAAAAATGGCGCCATTTTGGAGTAGATGGTGCCACTCCACAAAAATGGTGCCATTTTGGAGTAGATGACGCCACTCCATAAAAATGGCGCCATTTTGGAGTAGATGACGCCACTCCATAAAAATGGTGCTGTTTTGGAGTAGATGACGCCACTCCATAAAAATGGCGCCATTTTGGAGTAGATGGTGCCACTCCACAAAAATGGTGCCATTTTGGAGTAGATGACGCCACTCCATAAAAATGGCGCCGTTTTGGAGTAGATGACGCCACTCCATGAAAATGGCACCGTTTTGGAGTAGATGACGCCACTCTACAAAAATGGCGCCATTTTGGAGTAGATGGTGCCACTCCACGGAAATGGCACCGTTTTGGAGCAGATGATGCGACTCCATAAAAATGGCGCCATTTTGGAGTAGATGGTGCCACTCCAGGAAGATGGCGCTGTTTTGGAGTAGATGACGCCACTCCATAAAAATGGCACCATTTTGGAGTAGATAATGCCACTCCATAAAAATGGCGCCATTTTGGAGTAGATGGTGCCACTCCACGAAAATGGCGCCATCTTGGAGTAGATGATGCCACTCCATAAAAATGGTGCCATTTTGGAGTAGATGGTGCCACTCCATGAAAATGGCACTGTTTTGGAGTAGATGACGCCACTCCATAAAAATGGCACCATTTTGGAGTAGATGACGCCACTCCATAAAAATGGTGCTGTTTTGGAGTAGATGACGCCACTCCATAAAAATGGCGCCATTTTGGAGTAGATGGTGCCACTCCACAAAAATGGTGCCATTTTGGAGTAGATGACGCCACTCCATAAAAATGGCGCCATTTTGGAGTAGATGGTGCCACTCCACAAAAATGGTGCCATTTTGGAGTAGATGACGCCACTCCATAAAAATGGCGCCGTTTTGGAGTAGATGATGCCACTCCATGAAAATGGCACCGTTTTGGAGTAGATGACGCCACTCTACAAAAATGGCGCCATTTTGGAGTAGATGGTGCCACTCCATAAAAATGGCACCATTTTGGAGTAGATGACGCCACTCCATAAAAATGGCGCCATTTTGGAGTAGATGACGCCACTCCATAAAAATGGTGCTGTTTTGGAGTAGATGACGCCACTCCATAAAAATGGCGCCATTTTGGAGTAGATGGTGCCACTCCACAAAAATGGTGCCATTTTGGAGTAGATGACGCCACTCCATAAAAATGGCGCCGTTTTGGAGTAGATGACGCCACTCCATGAAAATGGCACCGTTTTGGAGATGACGCCACTCTACAAAAATGGCGCCATTTTGGAGTAGATGGTGCCACTCCAGGAAGATGGCGCTGTTTTGGAGTAGATGACGCCACTCCATAAAAATGGCACCATTTTGGAGTAGATAATGCCACTCCATAAAAATGGCGCCATTTTGGAGTAGATGGTGCCACTCCACGAAAACGGCGCCATCTTGGAGTAGATGATGCCACTCCATAAAAATGGTGCCATTTTGGAGTAGATGGTGCCACTCCACAAAAATGGGTCATTTTGGAGTAGATGGCGCCACTCCACGAAGACGGCGCTGTTTTGGAGTAGATGACGCCACTCCATAAAAATGGCACCATTTTGGAGTAGATAATGCCACTCCATAAAAATGGCGCCATTTTGGAGTAGATGGTGCCACTCCACGAAAACGGCGCCATCTTGGAGTAGATGATGCCACTCCATAAAAATGGCGCTGTTTTGGAGTAGATGACGCCACTCCATAAAAATGGCGCCATTTTGGAGTAGATGACGCCACTCCATAAAAATGGTGCTGTTTTGGAGTAGATGACGCCACTCCATAAAAATGGCGCCATTTTGGAGTAGATGGTGCCACTCCATGAAAATGGCACTGTTTTGGAGTAGATGACGCCACTCCATAAAAATGGCACCATTTTGGAGTAGATAATGCCACTCCATAAAAATGGCGCCATTTTGGAGTAGATGGTGCCACTCCACGAAAACGGCGCCATCTTGGAGTAGATGATGCCACTCCATAAAAATGGCGCCATTTTGGAGTAGATGGTGCCACTCCACAAAAATGGTGCCATTTTGGAGTAGATGACGCCACTCCATAAAAATGGCGCCGTTTTGGAGTAGATGACGCCACTCCATGAAAATGGCACCATTTTGGAGATGACACCACTCTACAAAAATGGCGCCATTTTGGAGTAGATGGTGCCACTCCACGGAAATGGCACCGTTTTGGAGCAGATGATGCGACTCCATAAAAATGGCGCCATTTTGGAGTAGATGGTGCCACTCCAGGAAGATGGCGCTGTTTTGGAGTAGATGATGCCACTCCATAAAAATGGCACCATTTTGGAGTAGATAATGCCACTCCATAAAAATGGCGCCATTTTGGAGTAGATGGTGCCACTCCACGAAAACGGCGCCATCTTGGAGTAGTTGATGCCACTCCATAAAAATGTTGCCATTTTGGAGTAGATGGTGCCACTCCACAAAAATGGGTCATTTTGGAGTAGATGGCGCCACTCCTGGAAGACGGCGCTGTTTTGGAGTAGATGACGCCACTCCATAAAAATGGCACCATTTTGGAGTAGATAATGCCACTCCATAAAAATGGCGCCATTTTGGAGTAGATGGTGCCACTCCACGAAAACGGCGCCATCTTGGAGTAGATGATGCCACTCCATAAAAATGGCGCTGTTTTGGAGTAGATGACGCCACTCCATAAAAAATGGCGCCATTTTGGAGTAGATGACGCCACTCCATGAAAATGGTGCTGTTTTGGAGTAGATGACGCCACTCCATAAAAATGGCACCATTTTGGAGTAGATGGTGCCACTCCATGAAAATGGCACTGTTTTGGAGTAGATGACGCCACTCCATAAAAATGGCACCATTTTGGAGTAGATGGTGCCACTCCACGAAAATGGCGCTGTTTTGGAGTAGATAGTGCCACTCCATAAAAATGGCACCATTTTGGAGTAGATGGTGCCACTCCACGAAAATGGCGCCATTTTGGAGTAGATGATGCCACTCCATAAAAATGGAGCCATTTTGTAGTAGATGGTGCCACTCCATAAAAATGGCACCATTTTGGAGTAGATGGTGCCACTCCACTTAATGGTGCCGTTTTGGAGTAGATGACGCCACTCCATAAAAATGGCACCATTTTGGAGTAGATTTTGCCACTCCACTTAATGGTGCCTGTTTTGGAGTAGATGATGCCACTCCATAAAAATGGCACCATTTTGGAGTAGATGGTGCCACTCCACGAATATGGTGCTGTTTTGGAGTAGATGACGCCACTCCATAAAAATGGCGCCATTTTGTGTAGATGGTGCCACTCCACGATAATAGCGCTGTTTTGGAGTAGATGGTGCCACTCCATGAAAATGGCACTGTTTTGGAGTAGATGATGCCACTCCATAAAAATGGCGCCATTTTGGAGTAGATGGTGCCACTCCACAAAGATGGCGCTGTTTTAGAGTAGATGACACCACTCCATAAAAATGGCACCATTTTGGAGTAGATGGTGCCACTCCACGAAAATGGCGCTGTTTTGGAGTAGATAGTGCCACTCCATAAAAATGGCGCCATTTTGGAGTAGATGGTGCCACACCACAAAAATGGTGCCATTTTGGAGTAGATGACGCCACTCCATAAAAATGGCGCTGTTTTGGAGTAGATGACGCCACTCCATAAAAATGGCGCCATTTTGGAGTAGATGACGCCACTCCACAAAAATGGTGTTGTTTTGGAGTACATGGTGCCACTCCATGAAAATGGCACCGTTTTGGAGTAGATGACGCCACTCCACAAAAATGGCGCCATTTTGGAGTAGATGGTGCCACTCCACGAAAATGGCGCCGTTTTGGAGTAGATGATGCCACTCCATAAAAATGGTGCCGTTTTGGAGTACATGGTGCCACTCCATGAAAATGGCACCGTTTTGGAGTAGATGACACCACTCCATAAAAATGGCGCTGTTTTGGAGTAGATGACGCCACTCCATAAAAATGGCGCCATTTTGGAGTAGATGGTGCCACTCCACAAAAATGGGTCATTTTGGAGTAGATGGCGCCACTCCACGAAGACGGCGCTGTTTTGGAGTAGATGACGCCACTCCATAAAAATGGCGCCATTTTGTGTAGATGGTGCCACTCCACGATAATAGCGCTGTTTTGGAGTAGATGGTGCCACTCCATGAAAATGGCACTGTTTTGGAGTAGATGATGCCACTCCATAAAAATGGCGCCATTTTGGAGTAGATGGTGCCACTCCACAAAGATGGCGCTGTTTTAGAGTAGATGACACCACTCCATAAAAATGGCACCATTTTGGAGTAGATGGTGCCACACCACAAAAATGGTGCCATTTTGGAGTAGATGACGCCACTCCATAAAAATGGCGCTGTTTTGGAGTAGATGACGCCACTCCATAAAAATGGCGCCATTTTGGAGTAGATGACGCCACTCCACAAAAATGGTGTTGTTTTGGAGTACATGGTGCCACTCCATGAAAATGGCACCGTTTTGGAGTAGATGACGCCACTCCACAAAAATGGCGCCATTTTGGAGTAGATTGTGCCACTCCACGAAAATGGCGCTGTTTTGGAGTAGATAGTGCCACTCCATAAAAATGGCACCATTTTGGAGTAGATGGTGCCACTCCACGAAAATGGCGCCATTTTGGAGTAGATGATGCCACTCCATAAAAATGGAGCCATTTTGTAGTAGATGGTGCCACTCCATAAAAATGGCACCATTTTGGAGTAGATGGTGCCACTCCACTTAATGGTGCCGTTTTGGAGTAGATGACGCCACTCCATAAAAATGGCACCATTTTGGAGTAGATTTTGCCACTCCACTTAATGGTGCCTGTTTTGGAGTAGATGATGCCACTCCATAAAAATGGCACCATTTTGGAGTAGATGGTGCCACTCCACGAATATGGTGCTGTTTTGGAGTAGATGACGCCACTCCATAAAAATGGCGCCATTTTGTGTAGATGGTGCCACTCCACGATAATAGCGCTGTTTTGGAGTAGATGGTGCCACTCCATGAAAATGGCACTGTTTTGGAGTAGATGATGCCACTCCATAAAAATGGCGCCATTTTGGAGTAGATGGTGCCACTCCACAAAGATGGCGCTGTTTTAGAGTAGATGACACCACTCCATAAAAATGGCACCATTTTGGAGTAGATGGTGCCACTCCACGAAAATGGCGCTGTTTTGGAGTAGATAGTGCCACTCCATAAAAATGGCGCCATTTTGGAGTAGATGGTGCCACACCACAAAAATGGTGCCATTTTGGAGTAGATGACGCCACTCCATAAAAATGGCGCTGTTTTGGAGTAGATGACGCCACTCCATAAAAATGGCGCCATTTTGGAGTAGATGACGCCACTCCACAAAAATGGTGTTGTTTTGGAGTACATGGTGCCACTCCATGAAAATGGCACCGTTTTGGAGTAGATGACGCCACTCCACAAAAATGGCGCCATTTTGGAGTAGATGGTGCCACTCCACGAAAATGGCGCCGTTTTGGAGTAGATGATGCCACTCCATAAAAATGGTGCCGTTTTGGAGTACATGGTGCCACTCCATGAAAATGGCACCGTTTTGGAGTAGATGACACCACTCCATAAAAATGGCACCATTTTGGAGTAGATAGTGCCACTCCACGAAAATTGCGCCATTTTGGAGTAGATGATGCCACTCCATAAAAATGGTGCCTGTTTTGGAGTAGATGACGCCACTCCATAAAAATGGCGCCATTTTGGAGTAGATGGTGCCACTCCAGGAAGATGGCGCTGTTTTGGAGTAGATGACGCCACTCCATAAAAATGGCACCATTTTGGAGTAGATAATGCCACTCCATAAAAATGGCGCCATTTTGGAGTAGATGGTGCCACTCCACGAAAACGGCGCCATCTTGGAGTAGATGATGCCACTCCATAAAAATGGTGCCATTTTGGAGTAGATGGTGCCACTCCACAAAAATGGGTCATTTTGGAGTAGATGGCGCCACTCCACGAAGACGGCGCTGTTTTGGAGTAGATGACGCCACTCCATAAAAATGGCACCATTTTGGAGTAGATCAGGCCACTCCATAAAAATGGCGCCATTTTGGAGTAGATGGTGCCACTCCACGAAAACGGCGCCATCTTGGAGTAGATGATGCCACTCCATAAAAATGGCGCTGTTTTGGAGTAGATGACGCCACTCCATAAAAATGGCGCCATTTTGGAGTAGATGACGCCACTCCATAAAAATGGTGCTGTTTTGGAGTAGATGACGCCACTCCATAAAAATGGCGCCATTTTGGAGTAGATGGTGCCACTCCATGAAAATGGCACTGTTTTGGAGTAGATGACGCCACTCCATAAAAATGGCACCATTTTGGAGTAGATGGTGCCACTCCACGAAAATGGCGCTGTTTTGGAGTAGATAGTGCCACTCCATAAAAATGGTGCCATTTTGGAGTAGATGGTGCCACTCCACAAAAATGGTGCCATTTTTAAGTAGATGACGCCACTCCATAAAAATGGCGCCGTTTTGGAGTAGATGACACCACTCCATAAAAATGGCACCATTTTGGAGTAGATGACGCCACTCCATAAAAATGATGCCGTTTTGGAGTACATGGTGCCACTCCATGAAAATGGCACTGTTTTGGAGTAGATGACACCACTCCACAAAAATGGCACCATTTTGGAGTAGATGGTGCCACTCCAGGAAGATGGCGCTGTTTTGGAGTAGATGACGCCACTCCATTTAAATGGCACCATTTTGGAGTAGATGATGCCACTCCATAAAAATGGTGCCATTTTGGAGTAGATGGTGCCACTCCACAAAAATGGGTCATTTTGGAGTAGATGGCGCCACTCCACGAAGATAGCGCTGTTTTGGAGTAGATGACACCACTCCATAAAAATGGCACCATTTTGGAGTAGATGGTGCCACTCCACAAAAATGGCGCCATTTTGGAGTAGATGATGCCACTCCATAAAAATGGAGCCATTTTGTAGTAGATGGTGCCACTCCATAAAAATGGCACCATTTTGGAGTAGATGGTGCCACTCCACTTAATGGTGCCGTTTTGGAGTAGATGACGCCACTCCATAAAAATGGCACCATTTTGGAGTAGATAAGGCCACTCCATAAAAATGGCGCCATTTTGGAGTAGATGGTGCCACTCCACGAAAACGGCGCCATCTTGGAGTAGATGATGCCACTCCATAAAAATGGCACCATTTTGGAGTAGATAATGCCACTCCATAAAAATGGCACCATTTTGGAGTAGATAATGCCACTCCATAAAAATGGCGCCATTTTGGAGTAGATGGTGCCACTCCACGAAAACGGCGCCATCTTGGAGTAGATGATGCCACTCCATAAAAATGGTGCCATTTTGGAGTAGATGGTGCCACTCCACAAAAATGGGTCATTTTGGAGTAGATGGCGCCACTCCACGAAGACGGCGCTGTTTTGGAGTAGATGACGCCACTCCATAAAAATGGCACCATTTTGGAGTAGATCAGGCCACTCCATAAAAATGGCGCCATTTTGGAGTAGATGGTGCCACTCCACGAAAACGGCGCCATCTTGGAGTAGATGATGCCACTCCATAAAAATGGCGCTGTTTTGGAGTAGATGACGCCACTCCATAAAAATGGCGCCATTTTGGAGTAGATGACGCCACTCCATAAAAATGGTGCTGTTTTGGAGTAGATGACGCCACTCCATAAAAATGGCGCCATTTTGGAGTAGATGGTGCCACTCCATGAAAATGGCACTGTTTTGGAGTAGATGACGCCACTCCATAAAAATGGCACCATTTTGGAGTAGATGGTGCCACTCCACGAAAATGGCGCTGTTTTGGAGTAGATAGTGCCACTCCATAAAAATGGTGCCATTTTGGAGTAGATGGTGCCACTCCACAAAAATGGTGCCATTTTTAAGTAGATGACGCCACTCCATAAAAATGGCGCCGTTTTGGAGTAGATGACACCACTCCATAAAAATGGCACCATTTTGGAGTAGATGACGCCACTCCATAAAAATGATGCCGTTTTGGAGTACATGGTGCCACTCCATGAAAATGGCACTGTTTTGGAGTAGATGACACCACTCCACAAAAATGGCACCATTTTGGAGTAGATGGTGCCACTCCAGGAAGATGGCGCTGTTTTGGAGTAGATGACGCCACTCCATTTAAATGGCACCATTTTGGAGTAGATGATGCCACTCCATAAAAATGGTGCCATTTTGGAGTAGATGGTGCCACTCCACAAAAATGGGTCATTTTGGAGTAGATGGCGCCACTCCACGAAGATAGCGCTGTTTTGGAGTAGATGACACCACTCCATAAAAATGGCACCATTTTGGAGTAGATGGTGCCACTCCACAAAAATGGCGCCATTTTGGAGTAGATGGTGCCACTCCACAAAAATGGGTCATTTTGGAGTAGATGGCGCCACTCCACGAAGACGGCGCTGTTTTGGAGTAGATGACGCCACTCCATAAAAATGGCACCATTTTGGAGTAGATCAGGCCACTCCATAAAAATGGCGCCATTTTGGAGTAGATGGTGCCACTCCACGAAAACGGCGCCATCTTGGAGTAGATGATGCCACTCCATAAAAATGGCGCTGTTTTGGAGTAGATGACGCCACTCCATAAAAATGGCGCCATTTTGGAGTAGATGACGCCACTCCATAAAAATGGTGCTGTTTTGGAGTAGATGACGCCACTCCATAAAAATGGCGCCATTTTGGAGTAGATGGTGCCACTCCATGAAAATGGCACTGTTTTGGAGTAGATGACGCCACTCCATAAAAATGGCACCATTTTGGAGTAGATGGTGCCACTCCACGAAAATGGCGCTGTTTTGGAGTAGATAGTGCCACTCCATAAAAATGGTGCCATTTTGGAGTAGATGGTGCCACTCCACAAAAATGGTGCCATTTTTAAGTAGATGACGCCACTCCATAAAAATGGCGCCGTTTTGGAGTAGATGACACCACTCCATAAAAATGGCACCATTTTGGAGTAGATGACGCCACTCCATAAAAATGATGCCGTTTTGGAGTACATGGTGCCACTCCATGAAAATGGCACTGTTTTGGAGTAGATGACACCACTCCACAAAAATGGCACCATTTTGGAGTAGATGGTGCCACTCCAGGAAGATGGCGCTGTTTTGGAGTAGATGACGCCACTCCATTTAAATGGCACCATTTTGGAGTAGATGATGCCACTCCATAAAAATGGTGCCATTTTGGAGTAGATGGTGCCACTCCACAAAAATGGGTCATTTTGGAGTAGATGGCGCCACTCCACGAAGATAGCGCTGTTTTGGAGTAGATGACACCACTCCATAAAAATGGCACCATTTTGGAGTAGATGGTGCCACTCCACAAAAATGGCGCCATTTTGGAGTAGATGATGCCACTCCATAAAAATGGAGCCATTTTGTAGTAGATGGTGCCACTCCATAAAAATGGCACCATTTTGGAGTAGATGGTGCCACTCCACTTAATGGTGCCGTTTTGGAGTAGATGACGCCACTCCATAAAAATGGCACCATTTTGGAGTAGATAAGGCCACTCCATAAAAATGGCGCCATTTTGGAGTAGATGGTGCCACTCCACGAAAACGGCGCCATCTTGGAGTAGATGATGCCACTCCATAAAAATGGCACCATTTTGGAGTAGATAATGCCACTCCATAAAAATGGCACCATTTTGGAGTAGATAATGCCACTCCATAAAAATGGCGCCATTTTGGAGTAGATGGTGCCACTCCACGAAAACGGCGCCATCTTGGAGTAGATGATGCCACTCCATAAAAATGGTGCCATTTTGGAGTAGATGGTGCCACTCCACAAAAATGGGTCATTTTGGAGTAGATGGCGCCACTCCACGAAGACGGCGCTGTTTTGGAGTAGATGACGCCACTCCATAAAAATGGCACCATTTTGGAGTAGATCAGGCCACTCCATAAAAATGGCGCCATTTTGGAGTAGATGGTGCCACTCCACGAAAACGGCGCCATCTTGGAGTAGATGATGCCACTCCATAAAAATGGCGCTGTTTTGGAGTAGATGACGCCACTCCATAAAAATGGCGCCATTTTGGAGTAGATGACGCCACTCCATAAAAATGGTGCTGTTTTGGAGTAGATGACGCCACTCCATAAAAATGGCGCCATTTTGGAGTAGATGGTGCCACTCCATGAAAATGGCACTGTTTTGGAGTAGATGACGCCACTCCATAAAAATGGCACCATTTTGGAGTAGATGGTGCCACTCCACGAAAATGGCGCTGTTTTGGAGTAGATAGTGCCACTCCATAAAAATGGTGCCATTTTGGAGTAGATGGTGCCACTCCACAAAAATGGTGCCATTTTTAAGTAGATGACGCCACTCCATAAAAATGGCGCCGTTTTGGAGTAGATGACACCACTCCATAAAAATGGCACCATTTTGGAGTAGATGACGCCACTCCATAAAAATGATGCCGTTTTGGAGTACATGGTGCCACTCCATGAAAATGGCACTGTTTTGGAGTAGATGACACCACTCCACAAAAATGGCACCATTTTGGAGTAGATGGTGCCACTCCAGGAAGATGGCGCTGTTTTGGAGTAGATGACGCCACTCCATTTAAATGGCACCATTTTGGAGTAGATGATGCCACTCCATAAAAATGGTGCCATTTTGGAGTAGATGGTGCCACTCCACAAAAATGGGTCATTTTGGAGTAGATGGCGCCACTCCACGAAGATAGCGCTGTTTTGGAGTAGATGACACCACTCCATAAAAATGGCACCATTTTGGAGTAGATGGTGCCACTCCACAAAAATGGCGCCATTTTGGAGTAGATGATGCCACTCCATAAAAATGGAGCCATTTTGTAGTAGATGGTGCCACTCCATAAAAATGGCACCATTTTGGAGTAGATGGTGCCACTCCACTTAATGGTGCCGTTTTGGAGTAGATGACGCCACTCCATAAAAATGGCACCATTTTGGAGTAGATAAGGCCACTCCATAAAAATGGCGCCATTTTGGAGTAGATGGTGCCACTCCACGAAAACGGCGCCATCTTGGAGTAGATGATGCCACTCCATAAAAATGGCACTGTTTTGGAGTAGATGACGCCACTCCATAAAAATGGCGCCATTTTGGAGTAGATGACGCCACTCCATAAAAATGGTGCTGTTTTGGAGTAGATGACGCCACTCCATAAAAATGGCGCCATTTTGGAGTAGATGGTGCCACTCCATGAAAATGGCACTGTTTTGGAGTAGATGACGCCACTCCATAAAAATGGCACCATTTTGGAGTAGATGGTGCCACTCCACGAAAATGGCGCTGTTTTGGAGTAGATAGTGCCACTCCATAAAAATGGTGCCATTTTGGAGTAGATGGTGCCACTCCACAAAAATGGTGCCATTTTTAAGTAGATGACGCCACTCCATAAAAATGGCGCCGTTTTGGAGTAGATGACGCCACTCCATAAAAATGGCACCATTTTGGAGTAGATGACGCCACTCCATAAAAATGATGCCGTTTTGGAGTACATGGTGCCACTCCATGAAAATGGCACTGTTTTGGAGTAGATGACACCACTCCACAAAAATGGCACCATTTTGGAGTAGATGGTGCCACTCCAGGAAGATGGCGCTGTTTTGGAGTAGATGACGCCACTCCATTTAAATGGCACCATTTTGGAGTAGATGATGCCACTCCATAAAAATGGTGCCATTTTGGAGTAGATGGTGCCACTCCACAAAAATGGGTCATTTTGGAGTAGATGGCGCCACTCCACGAAGATAGCGCTGTTTTGGAGTAGATGACACCACTCCATAAAAATGGCACCATTTTGGAGTAGATGGTGCCACTCCACGAAAATGGCGCCATTTTGGAGTAGATGATGCCACTCCATAAAAATGGAGCCATTTTGTAGTAGATGGTGCCACTCCATAAAAATGGCACCATTTTGGAGTAGATGGTGCCACTCCACTTAATGGTGCCGTTTTGGAGTAGATGACGCCACTCCATAAAAATGGCACCATTTTGGAGTAGATTTTGCCACTCCACTTAATGGTGCCTGTTTTGGAGTAGATGATGCCACTCCATAAAAATGGCACCATTTTGGAGTAGATGGTGCCACTCCACGAATATGGTGCTGTTTTGGAGTAGATGACGCCACTCCATAAAAATGGCGCCATTTTGTGTAGATGGTGCCACTCCACGATAATAGCGCTGTTTTGGAGTAGATGGTGCCACTCCATGAAAATGGCACTGTTTTGGAGTAGATGATGCCACTCCATAAAAATGGCGCCATTTTGGAGTAGATGGTGCCACTCCACAAAGATGGCGCTGTTTTAGAGTAGATGACACCACTCCATAAAAATGGCACCATTTTGGAGTAGATGGTGCCACTCCACGAAAATGGCGCTGTTTTGGAGTAGATAGTGCCACTCCATAAAAATGGCGCCATTTTGGAGTAGATGGTGCCACACCACAAAAATGGTGCCATTTTGGAGTAGATGACGCCACTCCATAAAAATGGCGCTGTTTTGGAGTAGATGACGCCACTCCATAAAAATGGCGCCATTTTGGAGTAGATGACGCCACTCCATAAAAATGGTGTTGTTTTGGAGTACATGGTGCCACTCCATGAAAATGGCACCGTTTTGGAGTAGATGACGCCACTCCACAAAAATGGCGCCATTTTGGAGTAGATGGTGCCACTCCACGAAAATGGCGCCGTTTTGGAGTAGATGATGCCACTCCATAAAAATGGTGCCGTTTTGGAGTACATGGTGCCACTCCATGAAAATGGCACCGTTTTGGAGTAGATGACACCACTCCATAAAAATGGCACCATTTTGGAGTAGATGGTGCCACTCCACGAAAATTGCGCCATTTTGGAGTAGATGATGCCACTCCATAAAAATGGTGCCTGTTTTGGAGTAGATGACGCCACTCCATAAAAATGGCACCATTTTGGAGTAGATGGTGCCACTCCACAAAGATGGCGCTGTTTTAGAGTAGATGACGCCACTCCATAAAAATGGCACCATTTTGGAGTAGATGGTGCCACTCCACAAAAATGGTGCCATTTTGGAGTAGATGACGCCACTCCATAAAAATGGCGCCGTTTTGGAGTAGATGACGCCACTCCATAAAAATGGCGCCATTTTGGAGTAGATGACGCCACTCCATAAAAATGGTGCCATTTTGGAGTACATGGTGCCACTCCATGAAAATGGCATCGTTTTGGAGTAGATGACGCCACTCCACAAAAATGGCACCATTTTGGAGTAGATGGTGCCACTCCACAGAAATGGTGCCGTTTTGGAGCAGATGATGCCACTCCATAAAAAAGGCGCCATTTTGGAGTAGATGGTGCCACTCCAGGAAGATGGCGCTGTTTTGGAGTAGATGACGCCACTCCATAAAAATGGCACCATTTTGGAGTAGATGATGCCACTCCAGGAAGATGGCGCTGTTTTGGAGTAGATGACGCCACTCCATAAAAATGGCACCATTTTGGAGTAGATGATGCCACTCCATAAAAATGGTGCCATTTTGGAGTAGATGGTGCCACTCCACAAAAATGGGTCATTTTGGAGTAGATGGCGCCATTCCACGAAGATGGCGCTGTTTTGGAGTAGATGACACCATACCATAAAAATGGCACCATTTTGGAGTAGATAGTGCCACTCCACGAAAATGGTGCCATTTTTGAGTAGATGACGCCACTCCATAAAAATGGCGCTGTTTTGGAGTAGATGACGCCACTCCATAAAAATGGCGCCATTTTGGAGTAGATGACGCCACTCCATAAAAATAACGCTGTTTTGGAGTAGATGACGCCACTCCATAAAAATGGCGCCATTTTGGAGTAGATGGTGCCACTCCAGGAAGATGGCGCTGTTTTGGAGTAGATGACGCCACTCCATAAAAATGGCACCATTTTGGAGTAGATGGTGCCACTCAATGAAAATGGTGCCGTTTTGGAGAAGATGATGCCACTCCATAAAAATGGCACCATTTTGGAGTAGATAGTGCCACTCCACGAAAATGGTGCCATTTTTGAGTAGATGACGCCACTCCATAAAAATGGCGCTGTTTTGGAGTAGATGACGCCACTCCATAAAAATGGCGCCATTTTGGAGTAGATGACGCCACTCCATAAAAATAACGCTGTTTTGGAGTAGATGACGCCACTCCATAAAAATGGCGCCATTTTGGAGTAGATGGTGCCACTCCAGGAAGATGGCGCTGTTTTGGAGTAGATGACGCCACTCCATAAAAATGGCACCATTTTGGAGTAGATGGTGCCACTCCACGAAAATGGTGCCATTTTTGAGTAGATGACGCCACTCCATAAAAATGGCGCTGTTTTGGAGTAGATGACGCCACTCCATAAAAATGGCACCATTTTGGAGTAGATGGTGCCACTCCAGGAAGATGGCGCTGTTTTGGAGTAGATGACGCCACTCCATAAAAATGGCACCATTTTGGAGTAGATGGTGCCACTCAATGAAAATGGTGCCGTTTTGGAGAAGATGATGCCACTCCATAAAAATGGTGCCATTTTGGAGTAGATGGTGCCACTCCATGAAAATGGTGCTGTTTTGGAGTAGATAGTGCCACTCCATAAAAATGGTGCCATTTTGGAGTAGATGGTGCCACTCCACAAAAATGGTGCCATTTTTGAGTAGATGACGCCACTCCATAAAAATGGCGCCATTTTGGAGTAGATGACGCCACTCCATAAAAATGGCGCCATTTTGGAGTAGATGACGCCACTCCACAAAAATGGGTCATTTTGGAGTAGATGGCGCCATTCCACGAAGATGGCGCTGTTTTGGAGTAGATGACACCATACCATAAAAATGGCACCATTTTGGAGTAGATAGTGCCACTCCACGAAAATGGTGCCATTTTTGAGTAGATGACGCCACTCCATAAAAATGGCGCTGTTTTGGAGTAGATGACGCCACTCCATAAAAATAGCGCCATTTTGGAGTAGATGACGCCACTCCATAAAAATAATGCTGTTTTGGAGTAGATGACGCCACTCCATAAAAATGGCGCCATTTTGGAGTAGATGGTGCCACTCCATGAAAATGGCACTGTTTTGGAGTAGATGACGCCACTCCATAAAAATGGCACCATTTTGGAGTAGATGGTGCCACTCCAGGAAGATGGCGCTGTTTTGGAGTAGATGACGCCACTCCATAAAAATGGCGCCATTTTGGAGTAGATGACGCCACTCCATAAAAATAACGCTGTTTTGGAGTAGATGACGCCACTCCATAAAAATGGCGCCATTTTGGAGTAGATGGTGCCACTCCATGAAAATGGCACTGTTTTGGAGTAGATGACGCCACTCCATAAAAATGGCACCATTTTGGAGTAGATGGTGCCACTCCAGGAAGATGGCGCTGTTTTGGAGTAGATGACGCCACTCCATAAAAATGGCACCATTTTGGAGTAGATGGTGCCACTCAATGAAAATGGTGCCGTTTTGGAGTAGATGACGCCACTCCATAAAAATGGCACCATTTTGGAGTAGATGGTGCCACTCAATGAAAATGGTGCCGTTTTGGAGTAGATGACGCCACTCCACAAAAATGGCACCATTTTGGAGTAGATGGTGCCACTCCACAGAAATGGTGCCGTTTTGGAGCAGATGATGCCACTCCATAAAAATGGCACCATTTTGGAGTAGATGACGCCACTCCATAAAAATGATGCCGTTTTGGAGTACATGGTGCCACTCCATGAAAATGGCACTGTTTTGGAGTAGATGACACCACTCCACAAAAATGGCACCATTTTGGAGTAGATGGTGCCACTCCAGGAAGATGGCGCTGTTTTGGAGTAGATGACGCCACTCCATTTAAATGGCACCATTTTGGAGTAGATGATGCCACTCCATAAAAATGGTGCCATTTTGGAGTAGATGGTGCCACTCCACAAAAATGGGTCATTTTGGAGTAGATGGCGCCACTCCACGAAGATAGCGCTGTTTTGGAGTAGATGACACCACTCCATAAAAATGGCGCCATTTTGGAGTAGATGACGCCACTCCATAAAAATGGTGCCGTTTTGGAGTACATGGTGCCACTCCATGAAAATAGCACTGTTTTGGAGTAGATGACACCACTCCACAAAAATGGCGCCATTTTGGAGTAGATGGTGCCACTCCACGAAAATGGCGCCGTTTTGGAGTAGATGACGCCACTCCATAAAAATGGTGCCGTTTTGGAGTACATGGTGCCACTCCATGAAAATGGCACCGTTTTGGAGTAGATGACACCACTCCATAAAAATGGCACCATTTTGGAGTAGATGGTGCCACTCCACGAAAATTGCGCCATTTTGGAGTAGATGATGCCACTCCATAAAAATGGCGCCATGTTGTAGTAGATGGTGCCACTCCATAAAAATGGCGCCATTTTGTAGTAGATGGTGCCACTCCATAAAAATGGCACCATTTTGGAGTAGATGGTGCCACTCCACTTAATGGTGGTGTTTTGGAGTAGATGACGCCACTCCATAAAAATGGCACCATTTTGGAGTAGATGTTGCCACTCCACTTAATGGTGCCTGTTTTAAAGTAGATGACGCCACTCCATAAAAATGGCACCATTTTGGAGTAGATGGTGCCACTCCACAAAGATGGCGCTGTTTTAGAGTAGATGACGCCACTCCATAAAAATGGCACCATTTTGGAGTAGATGGTGCCAATCCACGAAAATGGCGCTGTTTTTGAGTAGATAGTGCCACTCCATAAAAATGGTGCCATTTTGGAGTAGATGGTGCCACTCCACAAAAATGGTGCCATTTTGGAGTAGATGACGCCACTCCATAAAAATGGCGCCATTTTGGAGTAGATGACGCCACTCCATAAAAATGGTGCCATTTTGGAGTACATGGTGCCACTCCATGAAAATGGCACCGTTTTGGAGTAGATGACGCCAGTCCACAAAAATGGCGCCATTTTGGAGTAGATGGTGCCACTCCACAGAAATGGCGCCGTTTTGGAGCAGATGATGCCACTCCATAAAAATGGCGCCATTTTGGAGTAGATGGTGCCACTCCAGGAAGATGGCGCTGTTTTGGAGTAGATGACGCCACTCCATAAAAATGGCACCATTTTGGAGTAGATGATGCCACTCCACTTAATGGTGCCTGTTTTGGAGTAGATGACGCCACTCCATAAAAGTGGCACCATTTTGGAGTAGATGGTGCCACTCCACAAAGATGGCGCTGTTTTAGAGTAGATGACGCCACTCCATAAAAATGGCACCATTTTGGAGTAGATGGTGCCACTCCACGAAAATGGCGCTGTTTTGGAGTAGATAGTGCCACTCCATAAAAATGGTGCCATTTTGGAGTAGATGGTGCCACTCCACAAAAATGGTGCCATTTTGGAGTAGATGACGCCACTCCATAAAAATGGCGCCGTTTTGGAGTAGATGACGCCACTCCATGAAAATGGCACCGTTTTGGAGTAGATGACGCCACTCTACAAAAATGGCGCCATTTTGGAGTAGATGGTGCCACTCCACAGAAATGGCACCGTTTTGGAGCAGATGATGCGACTCCATAAAAATGGTGCCATTTTGGAGTAGATGGTGCCACTCCAGGAAGATGGCGCTGTTTTGGAGTAGATGACGCCACTCCATAAAAATGGCACCATTTTGGAGTAGATAATGCCACTCCATAAAAATGGCGCCATTTTGGAGTAGATGGTGCCACTCCACGAAAACGGCGCCATCTTGGAGTAGATGATGCCACTCCATAAAAATGGTGCCATTTTGGAGTAGATGGTGCCACTCCACAAAAATGGGTCATTTTGGAGTAGATGGCGCCACTCCACGAAGATGGCGCTGTTTTGGAGTAGATGACGCCACTCCATAAAAATGGCGCCATTTTGGAGTAGATGGTGCCACTCCATGAAAATGGCACTGTTTTGGAGTAGATGACGCCACTCCATAAAAATGGCACCATTTTGGAGTAGATGACGCCACTCCATAAAAATGGTGCTGTTTTGGAGTAGATGACGCCACTCCATAAAAATGGCACCATTTTGGAGTAGATGGTGCCACTCCACAAAAATGGTGCCATTTTGGAGTAGATGACGCCACTCCATAAAAATGGCGCCATTTTGGAGTAGATGGTGCCACTCCACAAAAATGGTGCCATTTTGGAGTAGATGACGCCACTCCATAAAAATGGTGCC
This sequence comes from Sphaerolaimus hirsutus, assembly GCA_964036195.1. NCBI lineage: Eukaryota > Metazoa > Nematoda > Chromadorea > Monhysterida > Sphaerolaimidae > Sphaerolaimus > Sphaerolaimus hirsutus. Next base: position 12,836,134 of record OZ038452.1, on the reverse strand, counting down.
GTTTTGGAGTAGATGATGCCACTCCATGAAAATGGCACCGTTTTGGAGTAGATGACGCCACTCTACAAAAATGGCGCCATTTTGGAGTAGATGGTGCCACTCCATAAAAATGGCACCATTTTGGAGTAGATGACGCCACTCCATAAAAATGGCGCCATTTTGGAGTAGATGACGCCACTCCATAAAAATGGTGCTGTTTTGGAGTAGATGACGCCACTCCATAAAAATGGCGCCATTTTGGAGTAGATGGTGCCACTCCACAAAAATGGTGCCATTTTGGAGTAGATGACGCCACTCCATAAAAATGGCGCCATTTTGGAGTAGATGACGCCACTCCATAAAAATGGTGCTGTTTTGGAGTAGATGACGCCACTCCATAAAAATGGCGCCATTTTGGAGTAGATGGTGCCACTCCACAAAAATGGTGCCATTTTGGAGTAGATGACGCCACTCCATAAAAATGGCGCCGTTTTGGAGTAGATGACGCCACTCCATGAAAATGGCACCGTTTTGGAGTAGATGACGCCACTCTACAAAAATGGCGCCATTTTGGAGTAGATGGTGCCACTCCACGGAAATGGCACCGTTTTGGAGCAGATGATGCGACTCCATAAAAATGGCGCCATTTTGGAGTAGATGGTGCCACTCCAGGAAGATGGCGCTGTTTTGGAGTAGATGACGCCACTCCATAAAAATGGCACCATTTTGGAGTAGATAATGCCACTCCATAAAAATGGCGCCATTTTGGAGTAGATGGTGCCACTCCACGAAAATGGCGCCATCTTGGAGTAGATGATGCCACTCCATAAAAATGGTGCCATTTTGGAGTAGATGGTGCCACTCCATGAAAATGGCACTGTTTTGGAGTAGATGACGCCACTCCATAAAAATGGCACCATTTTGGAGTAGATGACGCCACTCCATAAAAATGGTGCTGTTTTGGAGTAGATGACGCCACTCCATAAAAATGGCGCCATTTTGGAGTAGATGGTGCCACTCCACAAAAATGGTGCCATTTTGGAGTAGATGACGCCACTCCATAAAAATGGCGCCGTTTTGGAGTAGATGATGCCACTCCATGAAAATGGCACCGTTTTGGAGTAGATGACGCCACTCTACAAAAATGGCGCCATTTTGGAGTAGATGGTGCCACTCCATAAAAATGGCACCATTTTGGAGTAGATGACGCCACTCCATAAAAATGGCGCCATTTTGGAGTAGATGACGCCACTCCATAAAAATGGTGCTGTTTTGGAGTAGATGACGCCACTCCATAAAAATGGCGCCATTTTGGAGTAGATGACGCCACTCCATAAAAATGGTGCTGTTTTGGAGTAGATGACGCCACTCCATAAAAATGGCGCCATTTTGGAGTAGATGGTGCCACTCCACAAAAATGGTGCCATTTTGGAGTAGATGACGCCACTCCATAAAAATGGCGCCGTTTTGGAGTAGATGACGCCACTCCATGAAAATGGCACCGTTTTGGAGATGACGCCACTCTACAAAAATGGCGCCGTTTTGGATTAGATGGTGCCACTCCAGGAAGATGGCGCTGTTTTGGAGTAGATGACGCCACTCCATAAAAATGGCACCATTTTGGAGTAGATAATGCCACTCCATAAAAATGGTGCCATTTTGGAGTAGATGGTGCCACTCCACAAAAATGGGTCATTTTGGAGTAGATGGCGCCACTCCACGAAGACGGCGCTGTTCTGGAGTAGATGACGCCACTCCATAAAAATGGCACCATTTTGGAGTAGATAATGCCACTCCATAAAAATGGCGCCATTTTGGAGTAGATGGTGCCACTCCACGAAAACGGCGCCATCTTGGAGTAGATGATGCCACTCCATAAAAATGGCGCTGTTTTGGAGTAGATGACGCCACTCCATAAAAATGGCGCCATTTTGGAGTAGATGACGCCACTCCATAAAAATGGTGCTGTTTTGGAGTAGATGACGCCACTCCATAAAAATGGCGCCATTTTGGAGTAGATGGTGCCACTCCATGAAAATGGCACTGTTTTGGAGTAGATGACGCCACTCCATAAAAATGGCACCATTTTGGAGTAGATAATGCCACTCCATAAAAATGGCGCCATTTTGGAGTAGATGGTGCCACTCCACGAAAACGGCGCCATCTTGGAGTAGATGATGCCACTCCATAAAAATGGCGCCATTTTGGAGTAGATGGTGCCACTCCACAAAAATGGTGCCATTTTGGAGTAGATGACGCCACTCCATAAAAATGGCGCCGTTTTGGAGTAGATGACGCCACTCCATGAAAATGGCACCGTTTTGGAGATGACACCACTCTACAAAAATGGCGCCATTTTGGAGTAGATGGTGCCACTCCACGGAAATGGCACCGTTTTGGAGCAGATGATGCGACTCCATAAAAATGGCGCCATTTTGGAGTAGATGGTGCCACTCCAGGAAGATGGCGCTGTTTTGGAGTAGATGATGCCACTCCATAAAAATGGCACCATTTTGGAGTAGATAATGCCACTCCATAAAAATGGCGCCATTTTGGAGTAGATGGTGCCACTCCACGAAAACGGCGCCATCTTGGAGTAGATGATGCCACTCCATAAAAATGGTGCCATTTTGGAGTAGATGGTGCCACTCCACAAAAATGGGTCATTTTGGAGTAGATGGCGCCACTCCACGAAGACGGCGCTGTTTTGGAGTAGATGACGCCACTCCATAAAAATGGCACCATTTTGGAGTAGATAATGCCACTCCATAAAAATGGCGCCATTTTGGAGTAGATGGTGCCACTCCACGAAAACGGCGCCATCTTGGAGTAGATGATGCCACTCCATAAAAATGGCGCTGTTTTGGAGTAGATGACGCCACTCCATAAAAAATGGCGCCATTTTGGAGTAGATGACGCCACTCCATGAAAATGGTGCTGTTTTGGAGTAGATGACGCCACTCCATAAAAATGGCGCCATTTTGGAGTAGATGGTGCCACTCCATGAAAATGGCACTGTTTTGGAGTAGATGACGCCACTCCATAAAAATGGCACCATTTTGGAGTAGATGGTGCCACTCCACGAAAATGGCGCTGTTTTGGAGTAGATAGTGCCACTCCATAAAAATGGCACCATTTTGGAGATGGTGCCACTCCACGAAAATGGCGCCATTTTGGAGTAGATGATGCCACTCCATAAAAATGGAGCCATTTTGTAGTAGATGGTGCCACTCCATAAAAATGGCACCATTTTGGAGTAGATGGTGCCACTCCACTTAATGGTGCCGTTTTGGAGTAGATGACGCCACTCCATAAAAATGGCACCATTTTGGAGTAGATTTTGCCACTCCACTTAATGGTGCCTGTTTTGGAGTAGATGATGCCACTCCATAAAAATGGCACCATTTTGGAGTAGATGGTGCCACTCCACGAATATGGTGCTGTTTTGGAGTAGATGACGCCACTCCATAAAAATGGCGCCATTTTGTGTAGATGGTGCCACTCCACGATAATAGCGCTGTTTTGGAGTAGATGGTGCCACTCCATGAAAATGGCACTGTTTTGGAGTAGATGATGCCACTCCATAAAAATGGCGCCATTTTGGAGTAGATGGTGCCACTCCACAAAGATGGCGCTGTTTTAGAGTAGATGACACCACTCCATAAAAATGGCACCATTTTGGAGTAGATGGTGCCACTCCACGAAAATGGCGCTGTTTTGGAGTAGATAGTGCCACTCCATAAAAATGGCGCCATTTTGGAGTAGATGGTGCCACACCACAAAAATGGTGCCATTTTGGAGTAGATGACGCCACTCCATAAAAATGGCGCTGTTTTGGAGTAGATGACGCCACTCCATAAAAATGGCGCCATTTTGGAGTAGATGACGCCACTCCACAAAAATGGTGTTGTTTTGGAGTACATGGTGCCACTCCATGAAAATGGCACCGTTTTGGAGTAGATGACGCCACTCCACAAAAATGGCGCCATTTTGGAGTAGATGGTGCCACTCCACGAAAATGGCGCCGTTTTGGAGTAGATGATGCCACTCCATAAAAATGGTGCCGTTTTGGAGTACATGGTGCCACTCCATGAAAATGGCACCGTTTTGGAGTAGATGACACCACTCCATAAAAATGGCGCTGTTTTGGAGTAGATGACGCCACTCCATAAAAATGGCGCCATTTTGGAGTAGATGGTGCCACTCCACAAAAATGGGTCATTTTGGAGTAGATGGCGCCACTCCACGAAGACGGCGCTGTTTTGGAGTAGATGACGCCACTCCATAAAAATGGCGCCATTTTGTGTAGATGGTGCCACTCCACGATAATAGCGCTGTTTTGGAGTAGATGGTGCCACTCCATGAAAATGGCACTGTTTTGGAGTAGATGATGCCACTCCATAAAAATGGCGCCATTTTGGAGTAGATGGTGCCACTCCACAAAGATGGCGCTGTTTTAGAGTAGATGACACCACTCCATAAAAATGGCACCATTTTGGAGTAGATGGTGCCACACCACAAAAATGGTGCCATTTTGGAGTAGATGACGCCACTCCATAAAAATGGCGCTGTTTTGGAGTAGATGACGCCACTCCATAAAAATGGCGCCATTTTGGAGTAGATGACGCCACTCCACAAAAATGGTGTTGTTTTGGAGTACATGGTGCCACTCCATGAAAATGGCACCGTTTTGGAGTAGATGACGCCACTCCACAAAAATGGCGCCATTTTGGAGTAGATGGTGCCACTCCACGAAAATGGCGCTGTTTTGGAGTAGATAGTGCCACTCCATAAAAATGGCACCATTTTGGAGTAGATGGTGCCACTCCACGAAAATGGCGCCATTTTGGAGTAGATGATGCCACTCCATAAAAATGGAGCCATTTTGTAGTAGATGGTGCCACTCCATAAAAATGGCACCATTTTGGAGTAGATGGTGCCACTCCACTTAATGGTGCCGTTTTGGAGTAGATGACGCCACTCCATAAAAATGGCACCATTTTGGAGTAGATTTTGCCACTCCACTTAATGGTGCCTGTTTTGGAGTAGATGATGCCACTCCATAAAAATGGCACCATTTTGGAGTAGATGGTGCCACTCCACGAATATGGTGCTGTTTTGGAGTAGATGACGCCACTCCATAAAAATGGCGCCATTTTGTGTAGATGGTGCCACTCCATGATAATAGCGCTGTTTTGGAGTAGATGGTGCCACTCCATGAAAATGGCACTGTTTTGGAGTAGATGATGCCACTCCATAAAAATGGCGCCATTTTGGAGTAGATGGTGCCACTCCACAAAGATGGCGCTGTTTTAGAGTAGATGACACCACTCCATAAAAATGGCACCATTTTGGAGTAGATGGTGCCACTCCACGAAAATGGCGCTGTTTTGGAGTAGATAGTGCCACTCCATAAAAATGGCGCCATTTTGGAGTAGATGGTGCCACACCACAAAAATGGTGCCATTTTGGAGTAGATGACGCCACTCCATAAAAATGGCGCTGTTTTGGAGTAGATGACGCCACTCCATAAAAATGGCGCCATTTTGGAGTAGATGACGCCACTCCACAAAAATGGTGTTGTTTTGGAGTACATGGTGCCACTCCATGAAAATGGCACCGTTTTGGAGTAGATGACGCCACTCCACAAAAATGGCGCCATTTTGGAGTAGATGGTGCCACTCCACGAAAATGGCGCCGTTTTGGAGTAGATGATGCCACTCCATAAAAATGGTGCCGTTTTGGAGTACATGGTGCCACTCCATGAAAATGGCACCGTTTTGGAGTAGATGACACCACTCCATAAAAATGGCGCTGTTTTGGAGTAGATGACGCCACTCCATAAAAATGGCGCCATTTTGGAGTAGATGGTGCCACTCCACAAAAATGGGTCATTTTGGAGTAGATGGCGCCACTCCACGAAGACGGCGCTGTTTTGGAGTAGATGACGCCACTCCATAAAAATGGCGCCATTTTGTGTAGATGGTGCCACTCCACGATAATAGCGCTGTTTTGGAGTAGATGGTGCCACTCCATGAAAATGGCACTGTTTTGGAGTAGATGATGCCACTCCATAAAAATGGCGCCATTTTGGAGTAGATGGTGCCACTCCACAAAGATGGCGCTGTTTTAGAGTAGATGACACCACTCCATAAAAATGGCACCATTTTGGAGTAGATGGTGCCACACCACAAAAATGGTGCCATTTTGGAGTAGATGACGCCACTCCATAAAAATGGCGCTGTTTTGGAGTAGATGACGCCACTCCATAAAAATGGCGCCATTTTGGAGTAGATGACGCCACTCCACAAAAATGGTGTTGTTTTGGAGTACATGGTGCCACTCCATGAAAATGGCACCGTTTTGGAGTAGATGACGCCACTCCACAAAAATGGCGCCATTTTGGAGTAGATGGTGCCACTCCACGAAAATGGCGCTGTTTTGGAGTAGATAGTGCCACTCCATAAAAATGGCACCATTTTGGAGTAGATGGTGCCACTCCACGAAAATGGCGCCATTTTGGAGTAGATGATGCCACTCCATAAAAATGGAGCCATTTTGTAGTAGATGGTGCCACTCCATAAAAATGGCACCATTTTGGAGTAGATGGTGCCACTCCACTTAATGGTGCCGTTTTGGAGTAGATGACGCCACTCCATAAAAATGGCACCATTTTGGAGTAGATTTTGCCACTCCACTTAATGGTGCCTGTTTTGGAGTAGATGATGCCACTCCATAAAAATGGCACCATTTTGGAGTAGATGGTGCCACTCCACGAATATGGTGCTGTTTTGGAGTAGATGACGCCACTCCATAAAAATGGCGCCATTTTGTGTAGATGGTGCCACTCCATGATAATAGCGCTGTTTTGGAGTAGATGGTGCCACTCCATGAAAATGGCACTGTTTTGGAGTAGATGATGCCACTCCATAAAAATGGCGCCATTTTGGAGTAGATGGTGCCACTCCACAAAGATGGCGCTGTTTTAGAGTAGATGACACCACTCCATAAAAATGGCACCATTTTGGAGTAGATGGTGCCACTCCACGAAAATGGCGCTGTTTTGGAGTAGATAGTGCCACTCCATAAAAATGGCGCCATTTTGGAGTAGATGGTGCCACACCACAAAAATGGTGCCATTTTGGAGTAGATGACGCCACTCCATAAAAATGGCGCTGTTTTGGAGTAGATGACGCCACTCCATAAAAATGGCGCCATTTTGGAGTAGATGACGCCACTCCACAAAAATGGTGTTGTTTTGGAGTACATGGTGCCACTCCATGAAAATGGCACCGTTTTGGAGTAGATGACGCCACTCCACAAAAATGGCGCCATTTTGGAGTAGATGGTGCCACTCCACGAAAATGGCGCCGTTTTGGAGTAGATGATGCCACTCCATAAAAATGGTGCCGTTTTGGAGTACATGGTGCCACTCCATGAAAATGGCACCGTTTTGGAGTAGATGACACCACTCCATAAAAATGGCACCATTTTGGAGTAGATAGTGCCACTCCACGAAAATTGCGCCATTTTGGAGTAGATGATGCCACTCCATAAAAATGGTGCCTGTTTTGGAGTAGATGACGCCACTCCATAAAAATGGCGCCATTTTGGAGTAGATGGTGCCACTCCAGGAAGATGGCGCTGTTTTGGAGTAGATGACGCCACTCCATAAAAATGGCACCATTTTGGAGTAGATAATGCCACTCCATAAAAATGGCGCCATTTTGGAGTAGATGGTGCCACTCCACGAAAACGGCGCCATCTTGGAGTAGATGATGCCACTCCATAAAAATGGTGCCATTTTGGAGTAGATGGTGCCACTCCACAAAAATGGGTCATTTTGGAGTAGATGGCGCCACTCCACGAAGACGGCGCTGTTTTGGAGTAGATGACGCCACTCCATAAAAATGGCACCATTTTGGAGTAGATCAGGCCACTCCATAAAAATGGCGCCATTTTGGAGTAGATGGTGCCACTCCACGAAAACGGCGCCATCTTGGAGTAGATGATGCCACTCCATAAAAATGGCGCTGTTTTGGAGTAGATGACGCCACTCCATAAAAATGGCGCCATTTTGGAGTAGATGACGCCACTCCATAAAAATGGTGCTGTTTTGGAGTAGATGACGCCACTCCATAAAAATGGCGCCATTTTGGAGTAGATGGTGCCACTCCATGAAAATGGCACTGTTTTGGAGTAGATGACGCCACTCCATAAAAATGGCACCATTTTGGAGTAGATGGTGCCACTCCACGAAAATGGCGCTGTTTTGGAGTAGATAGTGCCACTCCATAAAAATGGTGCCATTTTGGAGTAGATGGTGCCACTCCACAAAAATGGTGCCATTTTTAAGTAGATGACGCCACTCCATAAAAATGGCGCCGTTTTGGAGTAGATGACACCACTCCATAAAAATGGCACCATTTTGGAGTAGATGACGCCACTCCATAAAAATGATGCCGTTTTGGAGTACATGGTGCCACTCCATGAAAATGGCACTGTTTTGGAGTAGATGACACCACTCCACAAAAATGGCACCATTTTGGAGTAGATGGTGCCACTCCAGGAAGATGGCGCTGTTTTGGAGTAGATGACGCCACTCCATTTAAATGGCACCATTTTGGAGTAGATGATGCCACTCCATAAAAATGGTGCCATTTTGGAGTAGATGGTGCCACTCCACAAAAATGGGTCATTTTGGAGTAGATGGCGCCACTCCACGAAGATAGCGCTGTTTTGGAGTAGATGACACCACTCCATAAAAATGGCACCATTTTGGAGTAGATGGTGCCACTCCACAAAAATGGCGCCATTTTGGAGTAGATGATGCCACTCCATAAAAATGGAGCCATTTTGTAGTAGATGGTGCCACTCCATAAAAATGGCACCATTTTGGAGTAGATGGTGCCACTCCACTTAATGGTGCCGTTTTGGAGTAGATGACGCCACTCCATAAAAATGGCACCATTTTGGAGTAGATAAGGCCACTCCATAAAAATGGCGCCATTTTGGAGTAGATGGTGCCACTCCACGAAAACGGCGCCATCTTGGAGTAGATGATGCCACTCCATAAAAATGGCACTGTTTTGGAGTAGATGACGCCACTCCATAAAAATGGCGCCATTTTGGAGTAGATGACGCCACTCCATAAAAATGGTGCTGTTTTGGAGTAGATGACGCCACTCCATAAAAATGGCGCCATTTTGGAGTAGATGGTGCCACTCCATGAAAATGGCACTGTTTTGGAGTAGATGACGCCACTCCATAAAAATGGCACCATTTTGGAGTAGATGGTGCCACTCCACGAAAATGGCGCTGTTTTGGAGTAGATAGTGCCACTCCATAAAAATGGTGCCATTTTGGAGTAGATGGTGCCACTCCACAAAAATGGTGCCATTTTTAAGTAGATGACGCCACTCCATAAAAATGGCGCCGTTTTGGAGTAGATGACGCCACTCCATAAAAATGGCACCATTTTGGAGTAGATGACGCCACTCCATAAAAATGATGCCGTTTTGGAGTACATGGTGCCACTCCATGAAAATGGCACTGTTTTGGAGTAGATGACACCACTCCACAAAAATGGCACCATTTTGGAGTAGATGGTGCCACTCCAGGAAGATGGCGCTGTTTTGGAGTAGATGACGCCACTCCATTTAAATGGCACCATTTTGGAGTAGATGATGCCACTCCATAAAAATGGTGCCATTTTGGAGTAGATGGTGCCACTCCACAAAAATGGGTCATTTTGGAGTAGATGGCGCCACTCCACGAAGATAGTGCTGTTTTGGAGTAGATGACACCACTCCATAAAAATGGCACCATTTTGGAGTAGATGGTGCCACTCCACGAAAATGGCGCCATTTTGGAGTAGATGATGCCACTCCATAAAAATGGAGCCATTTTGTAGTAGATGGTGCCACTCCATAAAAATGGCACCATTTTGGAGTAGATGGTGCCACTCCACTTAATGGTGCCGTTTTGGAGTAGATGACGCCACTCCATAAAAATGGCACCATTTTGGAGTAGATTTTGCCACTCCACTTAATGGTGCCTGTTTTGGAGTAGATGATGCCACTCCATAAAAATGGCACCATTTTGGAGTAGATGGTGCCACTCCACGAATATGGTGCTGTTTTGGAGTAGATGACGCCACTCCATAAAAATGGCGCCATTTTGTGTAGATGGTGCCACTCCACGATAATAGCGCTGTTTTGGAGTAGATGGTGCCACTCCATGAAAATGGCACTGTTTTGGAGTAGATGATGCCACTCCATAAAAATGGCGCCATTTTGGAGTAGATGGTGCCACTCCACAAAGATGGCGCTGTTTTAGAGTAGATGACACCACTCCATAAAAATGGCACCATTTTGGAGTAGATGGTGCCACTCCACGAAAATGGCGCTGTTTTGGAGTAGATAGTGCCACTCCATAAAAATGGCGCCATTTTGGAGTAGATGGTGCCACACCACAAAAATGGTGCCATTTTGGAGTAGATGACGCCACTCCATAAAAATGGCGCTGTTTTGGAGTAGATGACGCCACTCCATAAAAATGGCGCCATTTTGGAGTAGATGACGCCACTCCATAAAAATGGTGTTGTTTTGGAGTACATGGTGCCACTCCATGAAAATGGCACCGTTTTGGAGTAGATGACGCCACTCCACAAAAATGGCGCCATTTTGGAGTAGATGGTGCCACTCCACGAAAATGGCGCCGTTTTGGAGTAGATGATGCCACTCCATAAAAATGGTGCCGTTTTGGAGTACATGGTGCCACTCCATGAAAATGGCACCGTTTTGGAGTAGATGACACCACTCCATAAAAATGGCACCATTTTGGAGTAGATGGTGCCACTCCACGAAAATTGCGCCATTTTGGAGTAGATGATGCCACTCCATAAAAATGGTGCCTGTTTTGGAGTAGATGACGCCACTCCATAAAAATGGCACCATTTTGGAGTAGATGGTGCCACTCCACAAAGATGGCGCTGTTTTAGAGTAGATGACGCCACTCCATAAAAATGGCACCATTTTGGAGTAGATGGTGCCACTCCACAAAAATGGTGCCATTTTGGAGTAGATGACGCCACTCCATAAAAATGGCGCCGTTTTGGAGTAGATGACGCCACTCCATAAAAATGGCGCCATTTTGGAGTAGATGACGCCACTCCATAAAAATGGTGCCATTTTGGAGTACATGGTGCCACTCCATGAAAATGGCATCGTTTTGGAGTAGATGACGCCACTCCACAAAAATGGCACCATTTTGGAGTAGATGGTGCCACTCCACAGAAATGGTGCCGTTTTGGAGCAGATGATGCCACTCCATAAAAATGGCGCCATTTTGGAGTAGATGGTGCCACTCCAGGAAGATGGCGCTGTTTTGGAGTAGATGACGCCACTCCATAAAAATGGCACCATTTTGGAGTAGATGATGCCACTCCAGGAAGATGGCGCTGTTTTGGAGTAGATGACGCCACTCCATAAAAATGGCACCATTTTGGAGTAGATGATGCCACTCCATAAAAATGGTGCCATTTTGGAGTAGATGGTGCCACTCCACAAAAATGGGTCATTTTGGAGTAGATGGCGCCATTCCACGAAGATGGCGCTGTTTTGGAGTAGATGACACCATACCATAAAAATGGCACCATTTTGGAGTAGATAGTGCCACTCCACGAAAATGGTGCCATTTTTGAGTAGATGACGCCACTCCATAAAAATGGCGCTGTTTTGGAGTAGATGACGCCACTCCATAAAAATGGCGCCATTTTGGAGTAGATGACGCCACTCCATAAAAATAACGCTGTTTTGGAGTAGATGACGCCACTCCATAAAAATGGCGCCATTTTGGAGTAGATGGTGCCACTCCATGAAAATGGCACTGTTTTGGAGTAGATGACGCCACTCCATAAAAATGGCACCATTTTGGAGTAGATGGTGCCACTCCAGGAAGATGGCGCTGTTTTGGAGTAGATGACGCCACTCCATAAAAATGGCACCATTTTGGAGTAGATGGTGCCACTCAATGAAAATGGTGCCGTTTTGGAGAAGATGATGCCACTCCATAAAAATGGTGCCATTTTGGAGTAGATGGTGCCACTCCATGAAAATGGTGCTGTTTTGGAGTAGATAGTGCCACTCCATAAAAATGGTGCCATTTTGGAGTAGATGGTGCCACTCCACAAAAATGGTGCCATTTTTGAGTAGATGACGCCACTCCATAAAAATGGCGCCATTTTGGAGTAGATGACGCCACTCCATAAAAATGGCGCCATTTTGGAGTAGATGACGCCACTCCACAAAAATGGGTCATTTTGGAGTAGATGGCGCCATTCCACGAAGATGGCGCTGTTTTGGAGTAGATGACACCATACCATAAAAATGGCACCATTTTGGAGTAGATAGTGCCACTCCACGAAAATGGTGCCATTTTTGAGTAGATGACGCCACTCCATAAAAATGGCGCTGTTTTGGAGTAGATGACGCCACTCCATAAAAATGGCGCCATTTTGGAGTAGATGACGCCACTCCATAAAAATAATGCTGTTTTGGAGTAGATGACGCCACTCCATAAAAATGGCGCCATTTTGGAGTAGATGGTGCCACTCCATGAAAATGGCACTGTTTTGGAGTAGATGACGCCACTCCATAAAAATGGCACCATTTTGGAGTAGATGGTGCCACTCCAGGAAGATGGCGCTGTTTTGGAGTAGATGACGCCACTCCATAAAAATGGCGCCATTTTGGAGTAGATGACGCCACTCCATAAAAATAACGCTGTTTTGGAGTAGATGACGCCACTCCATAAAAATGGCGCCATTTTGGAGTAGATGGTGCCACTCCATGAAAATGGCACTGTTTTGGAGTAGATGACGCCACTCCATAAAAATGGCACCATTTTGGAGTAGATGGTGCCACTCCAGGAAGATGGCGCTGTTTTGGAGTAGATGACGCCACTCCATAAAAATGGCACCATTTTGGAGTAGATGGTGCCACTCAATGAAAATGGTGCCGTTTTGGAGTAGATGACGCCACTCCACAAAAATGGCACCATTTTGGAGTAGATGGTGCCACTCCACAGAAATGGTGCCGTTTTGGAGCAGATGATGCCACTCCATAAAAATGGCGCCATTTTGGAGTAGATGGTGCCACTCCAGGAAGATGGCGCTGTTTTGGAGTAGATGACGCCACTCCATAAAAATGGCACCATTTTGGAGTAGATGATGCCACTCCATAAAAATGGCGCGATTTTGGAGTAGATGGTGCCACTCCACAAAAACGGCGCCATCTTGGAGTAGATGATGCCACTCCATAAAAATGGTGCTATTTTGGAGTAGATAGTGCCACTCCACGAAAATGGTGCCATTTTTGAGTAGATGACGCCACTCCATAAAAATGGCGCTGTTTTGGAGTAGATGACGCCACTCCATAAAAATGGCGCCATTTTGGAGTAGATGACGCCACTCCATAAAAATAACGCTGTTTTGGAGTAGATGACGCCACTCCATAAAAATGGCGCCATTTTGGAGTAGATGGTGCCACTCCATGAAAATGGCACTGTTTTGGAGTAGATGACACCACTCCATAAAAATGGCACCATTTTGGAGTAGATGGTGCCACTCCAGGAAGATGGCGCTGTTTTGGAGTAGATGACGCCACTCCATAAAAATGGCACCATTTTGGAGTAGATGGTGCCACTCAATGAAAATGGTGCCGTTTTGGAGAAGATGATGCCACTCCATAAAAATGGTGCCATTTTGGAGTAGATGGTGCCACTCCATGAAAATGGTGCTGTTTTGGAGTAGATAGTGCCACTCCATAAAAATGGTGCCATTTTGGAGTAGATGGTGCCACTCCACAAAAATGGTGCCATTTTTGAGTAGATGACGCCACTCCATAAAAATGGCACCATTTTGGAGTAGATGACGCCACTCCATAAAAATGGCGCCATTTTGGAGTAGATGACGCCACTCAATAAAAATGGTGCTGTTTTGGAGTACATGGTGCCACTCCATGAAAATGGCACCATTTTGGAGTAGATGGTGCCACTCCACAGAAATGGTGCCGTTTTGGAGCAGATGATGCCACTCCATAAAAATGGCGCCATTTTGGAGTAGATGGTGCCACTCCAGGAAGATGGCGCTGTTTTGGAGTAGATGACGCCACTCCATAAAAATGGCACCATTTTGGAGTAGATGATGCCACTCCATAAAAATGGCGCGATTTTGGAGTAGATGGTGCCACTCAACAAAAACGGCGCCATCTTGGAGTAGATGATGCCACTCCATAAAAATGGTGCTATTTTGGAGTAGATGGTGCCACTCCACAAAAATGGGTCATTTTGGAGTAGATGGCGCCATTCCACGAAGATGGCGCTGTTTTGGAGTAGATGACACCATACCATAAAAATGGCACCATTTTGGAGTAGATAGTGCCACTCCACGAAAATGGTGCCATTTTTGAGTAGATGACGCCACTCCATAAAAATGGCGCTGTTTTGGAGTAGATGACGCCACTCCATAAAAATGGCGCCATTTTGGAGTAGATGACGCCACTCCATAAAAATAACGCTGTTTTGGAGTAGATGACGCCACTCCATAAAAATGGCGCCATTTTGGAGTAGATGGTGCCACTCCATGAAAATGGCACTGTTTTGGAGTAGATGACACCACTCCATAAAAATGGCACCATTTTGGAGTAGATGGTGCCACTCCAGGAAGATGGCGCTGTTTTGGAGTAGATGACGCCACTCCATAAAAATGGCACCATTTTGGAGTAGATGGTGCCACTCAATGAAAATGGTGCCGTTTTGGAGAAGATGATGCCACTCCATAAAAATGGTGCCATTTTGGAGTAGATGGTGCCACTCCATGAAAATGGTGCTGTTTTGGAGTAGATAGTGCCACTCCATAAAAATGGTGCCATTTTGGAGTAGATGGTGCCACTCCACAAAAATGGTGCCATTTTTGAGTAGATGACGCCACTCCATAAAAATGGCGCCATTTTGGAGTAGATGACGCCACTCCATAAAAATGGCGCCATTTTGGAGTAGATGACGCCACTCAATAAAAATGGTGCTGTTTTGGAGTACATGGTGCCACTCCATGAAAATGGCACTGTTTTGGAGTAGATGACACCACTCCATAAAAATGGCGCCATTTTGGAGTAGATGGTGCCACTCCATGAAAATGGCACTGTTTTGGAGTAGATGACGCCACTCCATAAAAATGGCACCATTTTGGAGTAGATGGTGCCACTCCAGGAAGATGGCGCTGTTTTGGAGTAGATGACGCCACTCCATAAAAATGGCACCATTTTGGAGTAGATGGTGCCACTCAATGAAAATGGCGCCGTTTTGGAGAAGATGATGCCACTCCATAAAAATGGTGCCATTTTGGAGTAGATGGTGCCACTCCATGAAAATGGTGTTGTTTTGGAGTAGATAGTGCCACTCCATAAAAATGGTGCCATTTTGGAGTAGATGGTGCCACTCCACAAAAATGGTGCCATTTTTGAGTAGATGACGCCACTCCATAAAAATGGTGCTGTTTTGGAGTACATGGTGCCACTCCATGAAAATGGCACTGTTTTGAAGTAGATGACGCCACTCCACAAAAATGGCACCATTTTGGAGTAGATGGTGCCACTCACCCAAAAATGGCGCCATTCTGGAGCAGATGATGCCACTCCATTTAAATGGCACCATTTTGGAGTAGATGACACCACTCCACAAAAATGGCACCATTTTGGAGTAGATGGTGCCACTCCACAAAAATGGCGCCGTTTTGGAGCAGATGATGCCACTCCATAAAAATGGCGCCATTTTGGAGTAGATGGTGCCACTCCAGGAAGATGGCGCTGTTTTGGAGTAGATGACGCCACTCCATTTAAATGGCACCATTTTGGAGTAGATGATGCCACTCCATAAAAATGGCACCATTTTGGAGTAGATGGTGCCACTCCAGGAAGATGGCGCTGTTTTGGAGTAGATGACGCCACTCCATAAAAATGGCACCATTTTGGAGTAGATGGTGCCACTCAATGAAAATGGTGCCGTTTTGGAGAAGATGATGCCACTCCATACAAATGGTGCCATTTTGGAGTAGATGGTGCCACTCCATGAAAATGGTGCTGTTTTGGAGTAGATAGTGCCACTCCATAAAAATGGTGCCATTTTGGAGTAGATGGTGCCACTCCACAAAAATGGTGCCATTTTGGAGTAGATGACGCCACTCCATAAAAATGGTGCTGTTTTGGAGTAAATGGTGCCACTCCATGAAAATGGCACTGTTTTGAAGTAGATGACGCCACCCCACAAAAATGGCACCATTTTGGAGTAGATGGTGCCACTCCACAAAAATGGCACCATTCTGGAGCAGATGATGCCACTCCATTTAAATGGCACCATTTTGGAGTAGATGACGCCACTCCACAAAAATGGCACCATTTTCGAGTAGATGGTGCCACTCCACAAAAATGGCGCCGTTTTGGAGCAGATGATGCCACTCCATAAAAATGGCGCCATTTTGGAGTAGATGGTGCCACTCCAGGAAGATGGCGCTGTTTTGGAGTAGATGACGCCACTCCATTTAAATGGCACCATTTTGGAGTAGATGATGCCACTCCATAAAAATGGTGCCATTTTGGAGTAGATGGTGCCACTCCACAAAAATGGGTCATTTTGGAGTAGATGGCGCCACTCCACGAAGATGGCGCTGTTTTGGAGTAGATGACACCACTCCATAAAAATGGCACCATTTTGGAGTAGATGGTGCCACTCCACGAAAATGGCGCCATTTTGGAGTAGATGATGCCACTCCATAAAAATGGCGCCATTTTGTAGTAGATGGTGCCACTCCATAAAAATGGCACCATTTTGGAGTAGATGGTGCCACTCCACTTAACGGTGCCGTTTTGGAGTAGATGACGCCACTCCATAAAAATGGCACCATTTTGGAGTAGATGTTGCCACTCCACTTAATGGTGCCTGTTTTGGAGTAGATGATGCCACTCCATAAAAATGGCACCATTTTGGAGTAGATGGTGCCACTCCATGAAGATGGTGCTGTTTTGGAGTAGATGACGCCACTCCATAAAAATGGCGCCATTTTGTGTAGATGGTGCCACTCCACGATAATAGCGCTGTTTTGGAGTAGATAGTGCCACTCCATAAAAAATGGTGCTGTTTTGGAGTAGATGACGCCACTCCATAAAAATGGCGCCATTTTGGAGTAGATGGTGCCACTCCATGAAAATGGCACTGTTTTGGAGTAGATGACGCCACTCCATGAAAATGGCGCCATTTTGGAGTAGATGGTGCCACTCCACAAAGATGGCGCTGTTTTAGAGTAGATGACACCACTCCATAAAAATGGCACCATTTTGGAGTAGATGGTGCCACTCCACAAAAATGGCGCTGTTTTGAAGTAGATAGTGCCACTCCATAAAAATGGTGCCATTTTGGAGTAGATGGTGCCACACCACAAAAATGGTGCCATTTTGGAGTAGATGACGCCACTCCATAAAAATGGCGCTGTTTTGGAGTAGATGACGCCACTCCATAAAAATGGTGCCATTTTGGAGTAGATGATGCCACTCCATAAAAATGGTGCCGTTTTGGAGTAGATGGTGCCACTCCACGAAGATGGCGCTGTTTTGGAGTAGATGACGCCACTCCATAAAAATGGCACCATTTTGGAGTAGGGAGTATTAAATCTGGCCCAGCTTTGTTTTATTAGGTTGCCGTATATCCTTGAATCAGACCCCCTTGAAAAAATGCTTGTTGGCCAGGTGAGAAAAAAACGACTGAATTGACAAACCCCCACCCCACCCCCCCCCACACTAGGGTTGGGAATTTCAAAATTTTCGGTTCCGGTTCTCGGTTCTAAAAAATTTCGGTTCGGTTCTCGGTTCCTCAAAATTTTCGGTTCCGGTTCTCGGTTCAGTTCTAAAGTTCGGTTCCGGTTCGGTTCTTTCGGTCCCAAATTGTCAAAAATTTCAGTTCTGGGTAATGAAAAAGTTGGGTATCGGGTAATGAAAAAATCAGGAATAAGAAAATAATAAGCTGAACAAAGGAAAAACAACATAAAACAACCCCCCCCCCCTAAAATTTTGCCCCTGTAGTGGCGGAATGGTGTCATGGCACTCGCGCCATTCATAGGCGCCACGTCATGGCACCATTGGCGTTGGTGTAGGTGCCCCAGATGGCCAAAACTCAGTGTGCATGTATACCCAGTGCGCATGTAGACCCCTTGTTTTGGGGGCCAGGTACATATCCAGGATTTTTGAGCATGGTGTCTGTTTGTTTACTGAGCCCGGTGTACGGGTGGGCAGGGACGGATCCAGGATTTTGGAGTGGGGGGAGGGCTGTTTGTTTACGGAGCCTCGTGAATGGGGGGGGCTCAGCCCCCCCCCCCCTAAAATTTTTCCATACTGAGTGAAGAAATGGCGCTAGGCGCTAGCGCCATTTGTAGCTGCCACGCCATGGCGCCATTGGCGTTGGCTCTAGCGCCAAAAACTGACATATTTGTAGGTAAATAAACATACAATACACAGCGACAGGCAAAAAATTGAGGTTTTGACATTGATTTGCATTTACAGGAAGTATCTAGAAGAAATGCCTTGTGGGTGGTGGGAAATTGCGCACTTGCGCGCAAAAGTTTTACAAAACGTAGGAATATTGTAATGAAAGTGTCATTTTCCTGGACTTTTCTGGTCTCACCCTAGGAATGTGTATATGTATTTTACATACATATACACATTTTAGGCGGGATCGTGAACACATGAGGCTGCGCGACCGGTGAGATGAAATCACCGGTTGCGTGAAGCAAGAATTGTTATTCAAAATTTTTACAAATCAGCCTAAAAATTGATGCTGGAAGTTACATTTCCACGCATCTTCCTACTCTCACCCGGAAAGGGGGGGGGGGAGCCGCCGATTATTGTATAAAATTTCGGTTCTTTTGGTTCTTTAGTTCGTGTAAGGGTATAAGCACACTGAATAGGTGTAAAAACCCACAATTTTGCATTCTATCCATTTGTCCCAACACCAGTTTCCCAACACTAGTAATAAGTAGCGAATATAGAATTGATATTTCAGACAAAACTTTAATTAATTGCAAGAATGTTACCATTACACAAACAGTAGGTTTTCTTCGCAAACTAGGAGATAGTCTCATCATATTTTAGTATTTAGAAACGCTTTTCACTGTGCATGATTGAGTGTTATTGCATTTTGTAGACGCGCACACCCACACAATCTTTGTAATCACCAGCAGTATACTCGGCAATACTGTATGTGAATAGGTTTTTACTTAATTGCGCCGACCACCAGAAAACGGCAGTCACTGGAGTTTTGCTTTTGGAATAAGAAATACATCGATGAGATAAAAAGGTACGTACCAAAAGACCAGGCCTGCAGATGGAAGTGAAGCTACAAAGGACTCACAACCTGGGCATTTGAGCCACTGCTCATGATGCCCGAAATGTCACTTCTCACATCCAATTTGACTGCCTTTCTTTGGTGGATTTGATAATGATTTGCTATATAAATTTGTTGGTTCTTTTAACAATTTCGACTCAGTAATATAACTTAACTCAAAACAAAACCTAAAATCAACTACTCTTAAAATACCGGAAGTAATTAAAACACACAGTCAAAACTTCATAATTATACATAATTAAACCATCAAAATTAAATCTCTTTTTCAGAATAGACTAGGGTTGGGAAGTTGGCACTTCTACCCCAGGTAGGTACTTAAAAGTTCGGTTCCGGGTCTGAGTGCCGGTTCTCGGTTCCGGTTCGGGTATTGTTTTCGGTTCCGGTTCTCGGTTCCAAAATTGTGCTCGGTTCTCGGTTCGGTTCGGTTCGGTTCGGTTCCTCAACCCTACCCCACACACACACAACCCCCTCCCCACCTCAACAACTTATGCTGCTCCAGCGCGGGACACAGACAAAGCACGTGAAGACAGTGCACGAAAGTAGCCACGGCTTCGGTGAGCAGCACGAGTGACGAGTGGCCTTCGGCGGTGCCGGCGCCGCATACGAAGTTGGCCGACAGCACCGGCCCCGTGTCGCAGGCCAATTTCGCCAGTTCCGCTGACTCGATGGGACAGGGGGTAAACGGACGGATGGGGGGATAGTTTTTGAGGGGATTTGGTTGATTGTGGGTGATTTTGACAGGTTTTCGCAGATTTTCTCAGATACCTATATAAAATGGTCTGTGTCATCCCACATCTAAACCCATCCCACATCCCGGAACATAAACTGGATGCCTGTCGTATTTGATGCGTATTCCCTGCATTTTTGGTGGATAATGAATGCAAAAAAATGTTGATGATGAAAAAGTTCTACATTAAGAGACACTCATTCGAATGACTCAGTGATTTCGCAGGTCAAAGTTGCAGGGGTCTCGAATGGGGGGGTTGAGGGGGGGTTACCCCCCCCCCCAAACCGCCCAGCTATCTATCTATCCCGGAGGCCGCTCAGCTATCTATCTATCCCGGAGGCAAAATTTTGGGCTACTACCCCCTAAACCCCCCCCCCCCCCCCAAATCGCTCAGCTATCTACCTATCTGGAGCGATTTTTCAGAAACTATACCCCAATTTTCGCTCAAAATCGCTATTTTTCATACCTATATATAGATTTTCACCTCCAAAATCACTGGTTCATGCGTTTAACTGCCTATTTTCAGCTATTTTAAGTACTATATGCTCTTGTATACCCATTTTGAGCTATTTTACACCTACTTTTAGCGATTTTTCTCCCTTTTCTTCCTTCTATGCCCCGAAAAAGCCTATATATCGAACCACCACAACCCCCCCCCCAAACCCCCCCCCAACCCCCCCCCAGAAAATTTTTCAGCTATCTATCCCTCCGGAGGAGCGATTTGCTATCTATCCAACCACTCGGAGGGTCAAAATTCAAGATACCCCTGCAAAGTTGTACTCAATAACACTGACTGCACTCAATAGTTGTCAAATTGCCTTCAAACACTGTAACATGTTATATTAGATTGATTACCTTGTGTCATCATCACTTTTTTGAAATTCCCTAAATTAAATACAGTCTATTTGAGAGACAAAATAGATTTAGATGTGGGATGGGCCTACCTCATATAAAATACTACTTCTTAGATGTGAATAAAAAACCAAACAACGAAATTGTGCATTTCAGTTACGGTTCCGAGCCAGGGGTCTCCTAGGGGGGGGGGGGGCTGCCCCCCCCCAAACCACCCAGCTATCTATCTATCCCGGAGGCAAATTTTTTGGCTACTACCCCCTCAACCCCCCCCCCCCCAAATCGCTCAGTTATCTATCTATCTGGAGTGGTTTTTGAGAAATTTTGCCCCAATTTTCGCTCAAAATTACTAATTTTCGAGAAATTTTGCCCCAATTTTCGCTCAAAATTACTAATTTTCACACCTTTTTAGAGTTTTTCACCTTCAAAATCGTGCTTTACGGCTATATACATAGTTATATACCTATTTTTAGCCATTTTAAACCTGCTTTTGACTACTTTTAGCTTATTATTAGCGATTTTTTTCCCCTTTCTGCCTTCTTAACCTTGAAAAAGCCTATATATTGTGCCCCTGCCAGCCCCCCCCCCAAATATAGTGTATAGAGAACGTAAATGACAAAGGCTGCGGTTTGTCATCGGGCAATGCAGAAAACACGTTAAAAACAATGACTCTGTTAATGTGAGAACAGTGTTTATACGTCTAATTTTCGCACCTTTTTATAGTTTTTCACCTTCAAAATCGTGCTTTCCGGCTATATACATCGTTATATACCTATTTTTAGCCATTTTATACCTACTTTTGGCTACTTTTAACTGATTATTAGCGATTTTTCCCCTTTCTGCCTTTTTAACCTTGAAAAAGCTTATATATTGTGCCCCCGCCAGCCCCCCCACCCCAGAAAATTTTTCAGCTATCTATCCCTCCGGAGGAGCGATTTGCTATCTATCCAGCCCCCGCGAGGGCCAAAATCCTGGAGACCCCTGTTTCTATATATCCATCTCGGAGGAAATTTGTTTTGATACTATACACCCGAACCACCCAAAACACTGTTGGATGCCAGAAAAGGGACATAAAATGGACGCTGGGGGTTTGCGTTCACATTTTTGCATGCAAAAATGGCATTTTTTTACTTTTTATAATTTCCACTATTTTTTCCGGGATCGGGATCCCGGACTTCGGAGATTCTTGGGATCAGGATCGGGATTTGAAAGTTTTCGGGATCGGGATCGGGATCGGGATTGGTATTTTTGGATTTCGGGATCGGGATCGGGATCGGGATTGGGGTTTCGGGATCGGGATCGGGACTGCTAAATCCCGGAATTTCACGGGATCCGGGATCGGGATCGGGATCCCGTTTGAACCCTAATTGCAGCTACACATGGACATGTTTGTAGGGTTCAAACGGGATCCCGATCCCGGATCCCGTGAAATTCCGGGATTTACCAGTCCCGATCCCGATCCCGAAACCCCAATCCCGATCCCGATCCCGATCCTGAAATCTTAAAAATACCAATCCCGATCCCGATCCAGATCCCGAAAGTTTTCAAATCCCGATCCCGATCCCGAGAAACTCTCAAGTCCGGGATCCCGATCCCGGAAAAATTTGTGGAAATTATAAAAAGTGAAATAATGACGTTTTTGCATGCAAAAAAGTGGATGCAAACCCCCAGCGTCAATTTTATGCCACTTTTCTGGCATCCAACAGTGTTTTGAGACCTTTATGAACAACTGTGAATGCCAGAAAAATGGCCAAAATCTCTATCCCTAGAACCCAATCCCGATCCCGGAAAAATGCCTATCCCAATCCCGATCCCGATCCCGTGACCCCAATCCCGGCCAATCCCGATCCCGATCCCGATCCCGAAATCTCAAAAAACCAATCCCGATCCCGATCCCGAAAAGTCAATCCCGTTTGAACCCTACATGTTTGTGTAGCTAATCTACGTTTTTATGTCCAAATATATCTTGTTTGGACACATTTATTACCTGTTTTGGGCATGCAAATGCCTACTATTTACTACGATCCTTACGAAAATTTCTGACGAAATAATAAGACCCCCCTCGAATAAACCCCCCCTCGAATTAACCCCCCCCCCCCCCTCAAATTTTGCTGGCGAAATAATAAACCCCCATGGGGGTATTTCGAGGTAATACGGTAACTTGATTCGAATGCACTTGAGTTTGCCGGAATAATGAACCGTCAAAACAGGATAGACAGTTGACGAAGTTTCAACAGTCAACTAGTGTACAACCACAACGGTGTACTGGAACAGCATTCATGGAAAGTGCGTACCTCATCCAGCAAAATCCAGTGCGCATTCTTGATCACACTCAAGAGAGGGCCGTCGTTCCAAGCGAAACTCTGTGTGCCGTCGGTGGTGACGCACGGCAAGTCGGTGTCGAACAAGTCAGACAGGTCCTGACACTTTGGATCGAGATTAGCATCCCAAAATGGACAATTTTCTGAAGGCATCACACTTAACAGCATAGTTGTTAAAACGTATTTACTTTTACTCGATAAATACGTATATCCGAGTACAGAGTAAATACGTTTACGTTTCCTCCAAAAAAAGTTCCGGTACTCGCTTTTACGTATACTTTTTGAAAGTACACGAGTACAGAAACGTATTTCGGATCATCTTTTATATAGATTTTTAAAGGCAAAGAAGAGAAAAAAGGGAGAAAATATGCTAAAAATATGTAAAACTAGTCGAAAATGGGTATAAAACCAAATATATTGTCAACAATTGCATAACATAGGCAAAAAGTTAAGAAAATTAGTGATTTTGAGTGAAAATTTTGGAGACATTTCTCAAAAGTACTCACGTTTACGTTTGCTCATGAGTAAAAGTTAAAAAATTACTTTACGTTTTCTGTACTCAGCGGATGAGTAAAAAATAAATACTTTACGTTTACGTATACTTTGAAAAAAGTTCGGTACTTTTAACAACTCTGCTTAACAGAAACAATGACAATTGAGTGTCACGATATAAAATTTACAATGATCTATCATCTTATAGGAAAGTTGAAATCAAGAATCAATCAAAATTTTATTTGATTTAATCGACACGAATTTTGATGTCAACTAGTGTCAACTCTCAAAAACGCGAACCCCCAAAAATCCCCTCCCAAACGCCGGTCTGGTCGCTCAAATTGAGCCGGGTCAAGGGCACTATCAACTTCTTCGCCAACTCGACCACCATGGCGCTCTTGCCCTGGCCCGGCGCGCCCTCCAACCGCACCGGCTTGGCGATTTGTAGGGCGCGCATAAGACGCATCGCATTGCTGCACACAGATGGGGCGCAGTCGAAGGAAAACGTGTCGGTTTGGGACGAATGGTCGAGTGACGAATGGTCGTGACGAATCGGGACCCGCGGTGTGTGAACTGTGTTGAAGACGGGTTTTAATATAAAATTATTTACAAAATGCTTTTGGTTGTGAGTGAAAAAGTGTCAAGAAATTGGTAAGTGTGAGAAAAATCACGATTGGTCACGATATCAAGTGGTATTTTCAAGTTTTTCGGCAGCAAAGTTACTTTACCGAGTTGTCAAATCATTTGACATAGCTACTTGAGTTGTTACCCATTGCTCAACAAGGTTACTTAAGTAATTAGCTATAGAACAGCTTAAAAGTAACCACCAACATTCTTTTTCAATGTAAAGTGCCCAAATCCAAAGTGCTCCGCATTGTCGGTCACTCGATCGGGAGGTTCAAGTATGGCAGTGACATCATTTGGCTCCATGCCAAGTTGATTGGCAAAAAAAGACAGTGACTCCTGTTTGGCAGCGTCAGCCATGGCGCTGCCGTGCTTGCCGCCGGCCGACATGTTGGTCACTGTGAATGTGTGTAAATTTATGACATTATCACTGCACACACTAGTTTACTATTTATGAAAATTTGAAAATTTACCTAGCCACCTCATAAATCAACCTTGAGTTCACTAGAATGAGTCACTTTACTTACTGTAAATACTTACTGTAAACTAATTGATGAACACATTTATCCAGCAAACTCAAGTGCGATGATTCAACGTTGAGTTATGAGTTGACTAAATTTTAGTTTACTGGCACAATATACAGTCATCCCCGGGTTATCGGGTGGCACAAAATTCTCGAAAACTTACCCGATAATGCGGGGAACCCGATAACCGGGGGGTGTAATGTTGAATCGCCACGGTGCTGGCGCGTGCATTTACCATCATTTACATTCATAATAAGTGACTACGTTATATGTATTATGCTCTGCGGACAGCTAGTTTACATTCACATATTTTACATGTGTTTGATGCAATAATGCAATACTATGAATGCACCTTCACAAAAAAGGGGTCACAAAATTCGGAATACCCTATAACTGAAACCGTTTTGTATACAAAAATGCAGAACGTGTTCACAAATCCCACCCGATAACCCGGGAATGCGGGGAAACCTTCAATCCGGGGAATTTAGTTCACACGTGTCCCCGGTTTTCACAATTTCACCCATTAACCCGGGGAACCCTATAACCGGGGGAACCGTTAACCCGGGGACGACTGTATATAGTGAGTGCAGCGCCATTTATTTGAGAGAAATAATCGAGCTTACAAGTTTCAAATTTGCCCGACCTAATGCATCGAGCAGAACCAAACAGAGCGCCGCATTTGTGTCCAGTTTGTGCGGTGCTTGTTCGTTCACAAAGTGCGTCCACGCCAGGATGTCCCGGATTGGGAATGCGCATCTGCGAAATTGACACTAGGTACATTTCAAAATTATAAAAAATTGATATCGATATTATAAACATCATAATTTCGCTACTTTTCGCACAAGCACACATGTTTTGGCGCAAAAACATCGCAACAGTTAGACTTTTTTCTAGGGTTCTATCTCGGATTACATAATAGCCCCCACTTTTACTGAAATTTGAAACATATACTCGGAATTAATTCCAGTTGATAATTTTTAGATCAGCCAAAACGATAACCCAAGCCAGGTAAAAAATAAGAATAGAATGCACTAGATATTTATAATACCCTCATTAAAAAACATCAACCAAAACGCATCTCAAACACCTCACCCAATGCGAGTGCCATACTTGTGCATGAACCACAATGCAAAGTCGACCATCGTATCAGCGATTTTGTCTCCTACAGCTGCACTTGTGCATTCTTGGGACAAACTGGCGCCGATCACCCCGCAAAAGGTCAATTTTGGTACATTCAGCCGGGCACCAGATCGATGTGAACCGATTGCGCAGCGCGCGGGAGAGCTGCACATTCTGTTGGGTGGTTCAACGGTACGGTACGTAATACAGTCAATTTTGCTGTAGACACGGTTAGGGTTGAGAAAAAAAACGTTTTTTTTAACTCCATGTTTTAAAAACAACAACGTTTTTTAAATAAAAAACGTTTTTTATTATACTCGGCAGACCGCAAAGTATGCGCAGAATCCTACGATAACTTACTGAATAAAATTTTGTGATAAATTCAATAATTTTTTATTCCATACTAAAAACTAAATATTACGATGAAAAACGGTATAATTTTTGGTTCATTATTCAAATGGGTTATGGTAGGTTTCCGTACTAAGTGTGGTGTCCACCGAGTATAAAAAAACGTTTTTTTAAAGCTCCCAGATATGTCACACACTGTGGAGGTACATGGAAGCACATTATCTGAAAATTATATACTACAGCAACATATGACGGCGGGGCCGGGTCGGTGCACAAGTAAACTCGGTGCCCAAGTACGGCCAGTGCACAAGTTGTAATACCCGGTGCCCAAGTAGGCCCGGTGCCCAAGTAAACTGCCCGTACTTGGGCACTGGGCCGGGCATTTACTTGTGCACCGGGCGTTATCACTTGAGCATGCATGCAGTGGCGTAGCCAGGGGGGGGGGGGGCTGCCGTATTTTTTTTGGAGCGGGGGGGCGGCCGAATTTTGCAAAATACCTAGTGCTTAGTACTAAAAATTTTGGCCGATGTTTAAAAAAAAACGTTTCGGACCTCGTGTTTTTTTAAAAAACAACGTTTTCTGTATAAATTTACGTTTAAAAAGACATCGTCCAACCCTAGACACGGTACGGTACAGCGAATTCTGCGCCCTAGATTTCAGCATTTTACAGCTGACATTTTACGCAAAATGGAAAAATCAATTTTAGCCGAACTTTTTCAAAGGATAGGCAAACTTTGTAAAAGGTCTATCTTTTCTTCTTTTTAGAAATTCACTTATCAGTGGACTTATCCCTCGCAAAATTACTTATCATTTGGCTAGGCGCCAAATTGCGGCGCCAACAAACAGACCTCCTTTTTGCCGAAATCTCCGCCGGGATTCATGGTAGCCATCAATCGAAACCCTTCTTTTGCTATCAGAGTGTACTGCTGGCCCTCGTCTCCTGAAAAGAACGGATGCAATATTTTTTCCCGGAAAAATGACAAAAATCTGCGCTACTCGAATTTTGAGCTACTATTATGCGCATTGAATTTATTTATGGTAGAATAGAGGAAACCTATTGTCAGTAAGGCTGCATAGTATGCACTTATTGGTCTATTTACGGCATAACTTGAAATTGTGCTATGATTATTTTCTGTTAATCACGGTTTGATACTAAGTATTTTGTGAAAAAAACGCGAAAAAAATCAGAAATCATACTTGCAGACTATGGTGTATTTTTCATTTCTATTCAGATAATTTACGGTAGATTTCAGACTAAAGTACGCGGTCAGATGGTAGCACTAGGGTTGGCCGATGTTTTTTTTAAACGTTTTCTTTTTTTTTAAAAACATCGACCGAAATTTTTAGTACTAAGCACTAGGTATTTTGCAAAATTTTTGCGCGCAAGCGCGCAATTTCACACCCAAATTGACATTGGTGGTTGTTTTCATTGGTTTTGTGGCATTTTTAGTATCAAAGTATCCATTTATATATGCTACCATGGGTTAAAAAGCCGTCATATGTTGGTGTAGTATATAATATTGAGGTAATGTGCTTCCATGTACCTCCACAGTGTGTAACTTCACTCCCAAAGTAACAACCTCCTTTTATAACCTTGTTTCATCACTATTCCATGCCAAACTTTACATGAAGTCACGAACATTTGACTATAAGGCGATATACAAATGATATGTCGATGAAAAATGGATATTTTTGACACAAATCACTGCTTATAATGCTATCCCATGGCTCCACAGACATTATATGGTCATATATAACATCACAGTGTATTGCCACTGTCTGATATACCTATATATGTTGAGACAAGGTCATATCTGGGAGCTTTAAAAAAAAAACGTTTTTTATTTTAAAAAAAACGTTTTTAATTTAAAAAAACGTTTTTTATAAATAACATCGAGTTAAAAAAACGTGTTTTTCCAACCCTAGGTAGCACTGCACCCAGTTGGCATACAACTTTGTCAAATGTCATCCAAAATGTCAAAATGTTCATCCGCAATAAAATATTATTTTCTTTATTAATTGACATTTCGCATGATACTTTACAGGGTTCGTGACTACCGCCGCAACACTACCAACGCAGTCACACTCACCCTCTCCAAACACATGTTTCGATGCGTCTGCCTTTCTCCAACCACGGGTTGAGCCGCTCCAGCACGGAGTCGCTGGCGAGGGCGATCTCGTCGATGAGCACGGGGGCGCCGTCGCGCACGCACCGCACCACCGGGCCGGCGCTCCATTCGAATAAGGCGCCAGGGTTGGATGGGCAATGCTGGGGGGTGGGCAGTGGCAGTGAAATTGAAAAATAAATACGATTTTGAACTGAGAAGAAGAACTAAGAAGTTCAACAAGTGAAAAATTAAAATACAAGTTACAGTAAAGGGCCCACACACGGTAGTTGACATCGCAAATTCGTGTCAACTCAATGTCAACTAAAAAATGAAAAAAATTAAGTATCACACTTAACAGAAACAATGAAAACTAACTGACATCATGTAAAATTAACTATGCTTTATCAGATTGGAAAGTTGAAATCACATAATGCCCAAAAATTTAGTTGACACGAATTCAGTTGACGTACAGCGGGTATGGCGCCAAAAGAGCAGTAAAAAGTTGAAAGAAGCGTCAATTTATTAGTAAAATAAAAAGTAAAAATTTGAAAGTTAACTTTTCTTTAAACTTTTCACTTCAAATCAAATCAAGACCCCATTACACAGCCACAGCACACCAGTCAAAACAACACAAAAAAGCTCAGAACCAAAATAGGCCCACAAAACCGAACCCACATTCTGCACCAGTCTGAGCCGGCCCAAAAAGTCGGCAGCCTTGGTACTGAAATGGCAGTCGACAATTGTCAACTCATTCTCACCACCAGTAGCTTTGGTGAACATCTGGCACATGGTGGTCACGCCCACCAGCAAACAGGGCTCGTTGTGAGCGAGGGCTCGCCCAGCCAGAATGGCCGTGCGCAGCGCGCCGCCCGTCCACACCAAGTGCGATATGCCTGAGTTGTAGTGAGTTGACATTCAAGTTGACGAATTAGGGAACGCATTTAGGAAAGGAGAAGCGGAGAATTCCGCTAACGGTCAAGTGTCAAGTGAGTAAAGTGATACGTTTGAATTATAGTCACTAACGCGTGAAGTAAATTTGCTAATGGTCTCTGCTAAGTATACTAACTCAACTTCACTTATTACTGCACACATAAACAATCGGCTGCATACTTTATAATGCAATCTAACAAGCAGAATAAAAAAAATCCTTTTCTCATTGAATGCTAGGGCAAGATTTTGGGCCGTTGAAAAAAACCGTTATTTCATCCGTGTTCTCACCACACTACAGAATAAGTTTGGTGCACTGATTTTTCTGTGACGCTCTACAACAAAATAAGTTTGCACTATTCGCATAGCGTGCAGCCACTTACCATAACCACTTGACTGTTTTCCAAATTTTTGAATTTGAATGTTTCACCTGATCAATTGTGATCTGTTAGAAGCTGAACAGGAAAAAACAAACAACTGACCCACCGTCGATTTTCTCATCAATTTTCATAGTCAAGTATGGCAAGTCGACACCGAATATCTTCTGAGGGTCAACGGATCGACGGAAATGTTTCTGCAAGATTTCCAATACAGCTTTATCGTCATCGACACGCCGGCACCGCCCTCCCAGCAACGTGAATCCTGCGAGAGGGACATTTTTGCAATAAAACACACCATGTAGGTCCCGCACCCGGTGAAATGTTAGAAATGTCGCATTTTTGTGGATTTTTAAAGGGCATTCTACATTTTACATTCCCTAACTGTCAGTTTACTAACAGGGTCGCAATATTTATCTCACCATGCCATTTTTTTGTATTGTAAATTGATTTTGGCTAATGAAGCAGGTGTCACAAAAGCACAAAGTCCTCGGTCGTTATTTTTTTAAATATTTTGACACGGTATTAGTATTTGAAACCTTATTAAGCACTCGACACAACTCATGAATATGTGCCAAAAATAGGGTTGGAAAAAAAACGTTTTTTAACTCGATGTTTTTATTTAAAAAAAAACGTTTTTTTAAATAAAAAACGTTTTTTTTAAAAAGCTCTCAGATATGACCTTGTGTCAACATATATAGGTATATCAGACAGTGGCAATACTCTGTGATGTTATATATAACCATATAATGGCTGTTGAGCCATGGGATAGCATTATAATTGGTGATTTGTGTCAAAAATGTCCATTGTTGTCGACATGTTCATATGTCGCCTTATAGTCGAATGTTCGTGACTTCAAGTGACGTCTGGCACGGAATAGTGATCAATCAAGGTTATAAAATGAGGTTGTTACTTTGGGAGTGATGTTACACACTGTAGAGGTACATGGAAGCACATTACCTGAATATTATATACTACAGCAACATATGATGGCTCAGGGACGTATCCAGGATTTTTGAGCGGGGGGGGCTGCTTGTTTACGGAGGCCGGCGAGGGGGGGGGGGGGCTCAGCCCCCCCCCCCCTAAAATTTTAGCTACGTAGTGGCGGAATGGCGCCATGGCGCTGGCGCCATTAGTAGGCGCCACGCCATGGCGCCATTGGCGTTGGCGTCAGCGCCATGGAATGCTGTATATGTATGTAAATATACATACAAAACAGCAAAAAAACACAACATTGAGTGTATTTAGAATGATTTAGGAGCAAATCCAATGATAATACCTTATGTCTGGTGAAGTATGCGCGCTTGCGCGCAAAATTTTTTACGCTGACGTTGAAAAAGTCGCATTTTCCGGTCACTTTTTGGTCTCGCCCCGGGAGGGGGGGGGGGCTGCAGCCCCCCCCGCCCCCCCCCCCTGGATACGGCCCTGTGATGGCTTATTAACCCATCGTAGCACATAGAAATGGATTCTTTGACACTAAAAATGCTACAAAACCAATGTCAATTTGTGTGTGAAATTGCGCGCTTGCGCGCAAAAATTTTGCAAAATACCTAGTGCTTAGTACTAAAATTTTGGCCGATGTTTTTATTTAAAAAAAAAATTCGGACCTCGTGTTTTAAAAAACAACAACAACGTTTGTTTTAAATAAAACGTTAAAAAAACATCGGCCAACCATAGAAATGAGAACTTTGTCCGAAATCTTGATCCCAAAACCGTAAACCCAAAACAAACTTAGAGACACACCGGGAGTCGCAGTTGTCGGGGCAGTAGGCGGCCATCAGGCACGCAGACAGACGCCCGTCGAACATGTGCCGCTTGTAGCCGTCAGGCAGCTCGCACTCGGCCTCGTACTTGAACGTCGATTGGCAGTGCGGCCGCAGGCAGAATGCTGTTCACCTGAGTGAGCAGGTTGAAAAAAGTTTATTTAAGCACTCTGCCACGTGCAGGGTTGGAAAAAATGTTTTGTAACAACGTTTTTTTCATAAATTTTAAACGTTTTTTTTTAAAAAAACTCCCAGATATATGGCCTTGTGTCGACCCTGTGCCGGTGCTCATGTTTACCCGGTGCTCATGTATTTAGGCCCATTTTTAAGCATTTATCCATCATGCTGATATTTTTAAGTAAATCGGACCTCGTACTGTAAATTCACAATAAAATACATGGAATGACACGTCTGTCACATAGAAATGATTCAATTCTCACCGAAAATGATGGCTGAAATATTGAAAATGGCACCAAATTTTCATTTTGATTTGAGAGCTTAGCTTTTTTGGCAAAAAAGCTTTTTGTGATCAAGTGCATAGTTTATAATAATAACAAAATATATAAAAACTAGGCCTGCACTTTTTTCTACAAGAGTTTAAATCAGCCTGACACCTGTTTCTCCATCACAGACAATCCCACTCTGAACGCTCAGATGAAGTTGTATGAAAAAAGTTTCCATCATAAACTTAAGTTATTTTTTCATGTTCTTTCATTAGTATGTCTCAGTTGCATACTTCATGCAAAGTTGCAATGCAAAGATAAAAAAAGTTGAAAAAAGTTCATGCTTTCCATTAAGTTCCATATGTTGACAAAAAGTGTCTAATTTTGTACCCCTAATCTCAACCTGTATGTAAAAAATGGGGTTTCAATAAAATTCCATTCAGTCAGAGCAAAACTGTTTTTGGGAGGGAAATGGACTTGTCGCCTTCTTGCACGCACGTTCTCGCCCGCGTTGGTCCTGCCTTATGGGAAATATATGCACTTGTCAACTTTTAGAAATCGGTGCCCATAGTGGACTTTACCATTACATTACATTTCTTGCGTTTTTTTCCCATAAAAAAGGATGCTGAGGGTGGAATTGTCGACTGTTAGCCCAAAACTAAGTGGACTTGTCCACTTCTTGCCCAAATTTTTTGCATTTCTCCCCAAAAATGTCAAATTTGGCACTATGCCATATGGACATGTGAGGTCAAAAAATTTATGGAAAATGATGAAAAATAACGTAAGTTTATGATGGAAACTTTTGATACAACTTCAGCTGGGTCTTCAGAGTGGGATTGTCTGTGATGGAGAAATGGGTGTCAGGCTGATTTCAACTGTTGTAGAAAAAAGTGCAGGCCTAGTTTTTATATTTTGTTGTTATTTTAATCTATGCAATTGAGCAGTGTTTGCAAAAAAAGCTAAGCTCTCAATTACAAACTGAAAATTTGGTGCTATTTTCAATACTGCAGCCATCATTTTTGGTGAGAATTGAAAAAAAACGAATTTTTGTATGGAATGGAGACATACAAATGAAAGAACATGAAAAAATAACTTAAGTTTATGATGGAAACTTTTTTCATACAACTTCATCTGAGGCTTCAGAGTTGGATTGTATGTGATGGTGAGACAGGGGTTGGGCTTATTTAAACTGCTGTAGAAAAAAAGGGCATGTGATTTCAAAAAGTTTATGGAAAATGATGAAAAATGTGCAGAAGTAGCCTCAGATGACGTTTCCGGGCCTAACTCGAAATTTTCATATTTTGGACTGTCGACTTTCAGAATTGGACTCCTCAACTTTATTGCTTAAAATAGGGCATTTTTCCTATGCTAATCACTAATGCTACAGGAATGCTTCAACGTTTCAAAACTGCAAGCACCGTTTAAGAAAAAACCGCAGTCGAAATAATTAGTACTTATTCACCAGGTAATTTGCACTTGTAGTGTTCTACACATATTTAGGCAAATAGCAAACCTACCGGGGATCGGGGTGGGCCCAGTAACTCCGCGGCCGCACTGCACATTGCTGGGATAGTGGCAGATGAGTTTCACCGCGTCAAAGTGCAGTCGGGCGGGCGAATGGCCCACGAGCTCGTTGCCGCCGCTGCACTGCTCGTGGGCGGAGCAGTTGGGGTGCGTACGGGCCGTCTGCCAGATTGTGGCACGACTGCACCGGCCGTCGCGGCGGCGTCGTGGCACAGCTCTGGTCGACTCTCGGTGGGGTAGTGCGGCTGAAGGAACCGCGTCCGGCAGCTGTCCTGGTAATTCTTTTCTCCTTGAATTTATCGACTTTATTTGCTTTTCAACAATTTTTCCATCCCTAGTTACACCAAACAGTAATAGGTGAGCGTCGGCCGCGGGACCCCGCAAAAACTCACTTATCCAAGCTGTTGCCTCGCAGCGTCAGCGCGATGCTGTACGGGTCCGCATCGTATCCACTGTAAGAGCCATCAAGCAATCCATTGAAGCCACCGATCGGGAAGTTGAAATCCTGTCCCGCTGCACCGGCCAAATCGAACAGGTCAAGGTTCGATCGTTCGCCGCCGCGCAGTAGATCATTGAACAAATCAGAGTTAGCCCCACCGCCGCCGCCTACGTCGGAATCGACCAGCGACAGCGACCGCTTGCGGCGCAGCGCTGCGTAAATACGCGCGTCAACTGGATAAAGGCGCCACACACGATTGATGTCAACTGAATTCGTGTCAACTCAATTTTAGTGAATTATGTGATTTCAATATTCCTATCTGAAAGAGCATAGTCAAATTTATATCATGACACTTAATTTTATATAATGACACTTAATTTTCATTGTTTCTGTTAAATGTGATTCCTTTAACGATTTTTTGGTGATACATAGCTGACACGAATTTGCGATGTAAACTAGCGTGTGTGGGCCCATTTGGGACAAGCAGAAACTATTCAAGAAAACGTACAGGAACCAGCCAAATCGGCGAAGAGATCATCCAGCGACGAGAATTCGCCAACACCAAAATCGGACAAGTCGGAGAAATCAAAAATGTCGTCATCACTTGATGAGCCGACACCGGCCAGCAACGCTTCCACAGAATCTGCAATATTAAATGGGAATTTAATTTGGACAGCAAAAAAAATACACTGGAATTTAATTTGGACAGCAAAATAAATACACTGTAAACAGTAATACCAAATAAATATGTGCAGTAACAGCAGCAACTTATGACGCAGGGGCGTTAGTGAGAGATCAATATTAACCCTACACACACTTAGTTTTCACCGTGACATTTGTGAAAACTGAAATAACGACAAGGCGACATCCAGCCTACTATTGTATGCTTGATGTGTTTTAGTTTACAAATTTTCAAATTTTAATTTGCATTTTTGTGCGTGCAGGCACAATATGATGATCAAGAATTTCTTTCAATTCATCAAGTATTTTCAAAATAAAATATTTCTGTGGATTTTCCAAATAAAGTATAAAATATTTTCTAGTGTTGTCCGAAATAACATTTCAAACAAGATTTTCCAAATGATTTTGGTTTCCAGAAGTTTTCCAGAAGTGTCAAAAAGCACGAGACACGAACCCGGATCATCGCTGCCGCCATATTTGTCCAGTTTGTCTTGTTCCAACCGCTGGAGCACTCTGAACTGCTCGGGGCTGAGGTAGAAGGGCGAGTTGCGGCATTTGTACGCCCGTCGGCTAGAGTACTCGCACTTGTCCCACGGCTCGTTGTACACGTAGAACGGCCACGGACACACGAACCTTAACAGTAAGTCAGTTAAGCATTGCAAACCATGTATTGCATCCAAGCTAGCCCCCCACCAAATATTTTGCCATACACCACCGGGACAAAAAGCCAGAGTGGTGCAAAATACAGGTATTTTGGGAAAACGTTCACGTTTCCATTTGGAAATTAAAGTATTTAAGTATAGAAGTATTGATACAATTTGGAAGTATAAATACTAAAACGCGGTACTTTAAAAATACCTTTGTAACTGTAAACTCAAATATTTCTCTCAAAATTTCATCTAATATCTAGAACGGCGGAAACCTGAGGAAAAAGAACACGCTTGAATGACATCAGAAATGGCCATTACACAACAGAAACAGCTGGAAAATAGCCTAAAAATTGCTAACGAGGACTCACCTCTCAACGACTCGCTGATCCTCGCAGCGAACGTAGAAGGGGTGCATTCAATGGCATTCAGTCCGTCCGGCAAATTCTTGCAGCGCAAATCGCTCGGCACCAATTCGTCAACGTCATGTGATGAGTCCGCCTGAATGTGATAGGCTTTTAAAAGTAAATATGCTCTACTCGCGTGAGGACGTGAGACACTATAGATATCCGAGGGCCCGGATCCGGACCTATACAGATCGGAGAAATAGAAATCCGGTGAAATTTCATGACGATCCCTGTAAACATGCCACTATAACGGCACTACTTTCACTCATTCCGCAGAGATAACATGTCAAAGAATTATATACGGAATTGATCGCTGCGAACGACTTATCGCGCGATTTCGTGGATGGATCTACAGCTTCATCAGCCCCGAAAATGAAAAATGACCGCCATGACTAGGGTTCAAACGGAATTGCCTTTTCGGGATCCGTATCGGGATTCACTTTGAGATTTCG
The DNA here is from genome assembly GCA_964036195.1 of Sphaerolaimus hirsutus. NCBI lineage: Eukaryota > Metazoa > Nematoda > Chromadorea > Monhysterida > Sphaerolaimidae > Sphaerolaimus > Sphaerolaimus hirsutus. Next base: position 12,799,931 of record OZ038452.1, on the reverse strand, counting down.
GGATCGGGATTGGCCGGGATTGGGGTCACGGGATCGGGATTGGCATTTTTCGGGATCGGGATTGGGGTCTAGGGATTGAGATTTTCGTCACTGTTCTGGCATTCACAGTTGTTCATAAAGGGCTCAAAACACTGTTGGATGCCAGAAAAGTGACAAAAATGGACGCTGGGGGTTTGCGTTCACATTTTTGCACGCAAAAATGTCATTTTTTCACTTTTTATAATTTCCACTATTTTTTTCCGGGATCGGGATCCCGGACTTGGGAGATTCTCGGGATCGGGATCGGAATTTGAATGTTTTCGGGATCGGGATTGGTATTTTTGGATTTCGGGATCGGGATTGGGGTTTCGGGACTGCTAATCCCGGAATTTCACGGGATCCGGGATCGGGATCGGGATCCCGTTTGACCCCTAGCCATGACGTGAACTCACGTCCACATTGGTGTAGCACCAGGGGCGGAAAACGCATTCACCCCGCTTGGCGTTGTAACTCAGCCAGGGTTCGTTGCACCACCGCCGATGCACCTTGCCGTTGGCGCACGTGACGAACATCGCCTGGCACTTGGACAACCTGCAAAAGTGTAGACGGGGGTTACGTTGCAGGAAGCCGGTTGAAGGAACCGTCCCATTTAAACGCTAAACCCTAAACTACGCGATGCAGACCAGTGAAGTGAAAAGTAAATATCGTAAAGATAACGTCACTATTAAGTTTTATTTTAAATTAAAATCTTTTGCGTAACTTAGCACAGGCTACTAATTAGCAAATTCATGCTACACTTGGCACTTTTTCATGTCAATTGTACACTTGAATTTTTCATTTCACTCTGCACTTTGAGTTTCTTAATTTGAATCACGTGAAAATCGCGAAGTTACGTCAAATTAGTTTCGCTACCGACAGCCTGCACACCCCCACTCAGAAAATGACCACTCACTCGAAAGAGCCATTGTCCTTGCCTTCACAGAAATCGCCATCCACGGTGTTGATCATCTTGGCGAGGGCGCTAGTCAGCAGGCAGCCGAACGAGTCAGCGCCGTCGGCCTCGTCGAACAGCTGCTCCAGCTCGAAGTCGCTGGCGCTGGAGTCGGAGTCAGTGTCGTCCGCGTCGCAGTCGTCCACGTGCTGAATGTCGAAGCGACTTGGGATTATTTTGAGCTCAAATTTTTATTTTAAATATTTCGGTTTCTTCTTATTTAAAAAATCTGAGGTTTGAGATTCAGGAACAGATAGCTTCAGAGAACTATTTTTCATAGGTCTTTAGCACAACGTATTTTGCAATATTCCGGATGCAAATGCGCAGTTCACAATTTTGGTCATTCATTCTTGCTATTCACCCCATTTAAAAGGTTTTCAAAATAAATAATATTTTATTCAAGTTACCAGAGAAACGTGCAGGGCTCATGAACTCTGCAACACAACCTGCCCAACATCGAACCTTTGGTTTCCTGCACGTGAGCGTACTGGCGTCGAACACAGTCGGGCCGGGACACCATTTCTTGCCGAATCGTCGCCCGATGCACACGTAAAACTCATCGGTGCAGGGGCCAGCGGGGATTTTCACACCGTCAGTGCACACTGTCGGCAGGGTTGGCGGTGTCGGGTTCGGCGTGCCAGCGCAGCCTGAAACGGGTTATTGGCCACGTTTTTGAGTAAGCCGCAGGTTTGTATTTCTGGTTCTGTAACATCACCATCCGACAATACCATCTAACAGGGTCCATCTACCATTTAACAGGGTCCTTTTACACGACTCTTGACATTTTCCAGAGAATTGACAACTTGCAAAGTCTTTTACACGGACTGGCACTACCCCCAGAGCAGTCAGTAAAACAACAACAACCCCAAGTACCCACCGGACACAACGGAGGGTGGCCTGCAAACGCCCACATTCGGATCGAACACAGTGCCGTAGCGGCACCACAGCCGGAAGCTCTGCCCATTGGCGCAGCCGAGGTATTCCTCTTGGCAAGGGCCCAAGGGCAACTTGCTGCGCCCTCGGCACGGGTCCCCGGGGTTGGCCGGACCGCCGCAGCCTGCGAGATTAGGGTTGAGACCAGGGGTCTCCAAGATTTTGGCCTTCGCGGGGGCTGGATAGATAGCAAATCGTTCCTCCGGAGGGATAGATAGCTGAAAAAATTTTCTGGGGGGGGCTGGGGGGGGCTTGGGGGGGCTCGCAGGGGCAAAATATATAGGCTTTTTCAGTGCATAGAAGGCCGAAAGGGGAAAAAATCGCTAATAATCGGTTAAAAGTGGTCAAAAGTAGGTTTAAAATGGTAAAAACAGGCATATAACCATGCATATAGCCGGAGAGCACAATTTTGAAGGTGAAAAACTACAAAAAGGTGTGAAAATTGGCGATTTTGAGCGAAAAATGGGGCAAAATTTCTCAAAAACCACTCCAGATAGATAGATAGCTGAGCGATTTGGGGGGGGGGGTCTTTGGGGGTAGTAGCCAAAAAATTTGCCTCGGGATAGATAGATAGCTGAGCGGCTTCCGGGATAGATAGATAGCTGGCGGATTTGGGGGGGGCAGCCCCCCCCCTAGGAGACCCCTGGTTGAGACATTTTTCAACAGTTTTTAAAAACAAGCATCGAAAACATTTTTTAAACAACTGCAACACATTTAAAAGCAACAATCCGTGCGTATTCACTATATATTCTGCATTTTTTTGTGCTCAAGCGCGCAATTTTACAAACGGATAGTCGCATGGATATAGCAAATATGGAACACATAACCTGATAAATGTGTAGAATAAACAGATTTAACATTTTTATGATTTTTAGATTGTAACTTATATCTGGTTACATTGGCAAATGAGATAACCTTTTTCCGCTTTTTATCATATTTATGAACGAACCTAAATAACATATCAAAAATAACATTCCGAAAAACTCACAATTTCACAAAAAGTCACACAAACGTCAACTCACCAATAACAACCTTGGGATCCCTGCAATCCTGAAAGTACCTGTCATAGACGGTACCCGAAGGACACTGGTTCTGCTCCCACTGGCCGCCCCAGCACAGCCAAAAGATGGGTCCGCAATTGACCTGGCTATTCGGCCACTTCTGGCCCTCCTGACAAGCTGGTTGAGGTGGTGAAGGAGTGGGGTTCGTCGGTGGCGTCGCAGTGCCGCACGCGGGAACGGAGCTGGGCGGCGCGCATGTCCGATAGTTGGTCGTGAAGACAGAACCTGCGGTTGAGACAGAACGTGGAATAATAGACATCAGACAAAACATATGCAGGGGCTCAGGGGGGGTTACCCCCCAGCCCAAACGCTCCAGCTATCTATTTATCTATCCCCAGGGCAGCTCAGCTATCCATCCCGAGGCAAGTTTTTTCGCTATTATCCCTCGAACCTCCTTCCCCCGCGAAAAAAACAGACCAGCAATTTTCACAAATGTTTACCCAATTTCACTCAAAAATCGCTCAAATTTCTCAAACCCCCTGAAAAATTTACTGTAAAATACAAAGAAAAAATTTAAAAATTCTACACCCTGTATTGAACCGTCAAATTCGTTCAGCTATCTATACTCCCGTAGGGCCAATTTACCATCAATATGAACCGCCGGACTCCAAATTCACCAAACACCTGCGCACAAAACACAATAACCAACCAGACGGGCACCACTTCCTGATCCACTGATTATTGGCACAGATCCAAAATTCATCGGAGCACGGCGCAATGCCCACCTTCTCGCCGTTGTTGCACAAGCCCACTGAGGGGCCCGAGCCGCAGCCGGGTGCGGTCGCCTTGTCGGCGCAACGGCCCGTCACAGTGTCGAGCACCTTGGGGTTGGGGCACCACTGCAGCACCTGCGAAGGGTGGGTTGTTGATCAGGAGGTTTTTTTAGGGCGACATCTGACATAACTACCAAATTGAACATCTGAACATCTCACCTACCAATGGAACTATTTGCCTAAAGGACTTTCTGTAATATCACAAATGTTTATGCATCTAGTGGAATTAAACATTTCTATAAATACCGTGTTTTGCTAACTTGAAATTGACACCCACTTTCTGAACAAATTTGATTTAATCTGACAAAAATAGTAAAAACCTGTAAAAGTAGAAATAGTAAATCTGGCAACCCAAGAAACTGTCACACCCAACCCAACGAACCCATTGCCCAGCGATGCACAACCAGAATTCATCTGTGCAGGGGCCCACAGGGAAAACTGTGCCCGGTTGGCACTGAGACGGCGTGGACGGAGTGGGTGCCGTGGGCGTCGGCGTGCCGCAGCCGGGCACCCATGAAGCATCCTCGCATGTTTGAGTGGACGGGTTGAACACGGTCCCTGGGATTATGGGATATTGAATTATCTCAGTGTTCATTGAATGCAAATAGGGATGGTACTTGATTTTTTCAATTTGTATTAAAAAACGATAGTTTTCAAAAAACACAGGGGGTCCCATACACATTACATTGATGGTTGTCTGATTTCATCCAACCCCAATGTAAATAAATTTAGAGTCATTTTCATCAGAACCCGAACACACCGGCTTGGCAGGGCTGCTGCGTCCAAACACCCTGCACGCACAGCCAATACACATTGGCACACTGCCCAGCGGGGTACCTAGATCCTTCCGCGCACTGCGGCGGGCTAATAGTGGGCGGCGGTTGGCTGGGTGGCGCACAGCCGGGCACCCAGGACGCCTCTTCGCATTGCCCATTGCTCGGATTGTAGATGGTGCCAGCCTGGCAGGAAGTTTGCACCCAACGGCCGCCGCTGCAGTACCAATAAACTGGTGTGCACGCGCCGGCCTGAGAAAGAAAACCACAAGTGAAAAAATGTCGCGACACCAAATCAAATGTCAAATGAAACGAAAGTGACCTCAGGCACTTGCCTATACCAGACCCGGCTCAGCTACATATTTTATCAACTCAGCTTTATATTTTACTATCTGTGCTGAGAGTTCAGACGATAATTTTGTTACTCAGCCATGAACTACACATGGAGACTTTCATTCCAAAAATGCATGCACTTTTGGAAATGAAACTATTTGTTAGATTTTTCGATATGTTTTCGATATGAAACTCGGGTGGCAAGAGATGGACTTATGCATTTTTGATGTGAACGTCCTGTTTTTCATAGGGGACTGGTCGTGGATATGTGCACTTTCGATGTGAAAATTGCGGGACAAATGTTTTTGAAAATCGGTACCACTGTATCTCGGGAACGAAATGAACTATAACGCTGATTTTTTTTCTAAATGTGAAAAACTATACGTGGAGGCTGATCAATCAACCTCTTGGCATTGTGGCGGCGGTTGGCTGGGTGGCGCACAGCCGGGCACCCAGGACGCCTCCTCGCACTGTCCATTGGACGGGTTGTACACGGTGCCGCTCTGACACGAGGTCAGCACCCATTGGCCACCGCTACAGTACCAATATTGGCCCGAACAGGTTCCAGCCTGCAACGTAGTTACACATCTTGATGAATCGAGCAATATAGCTTGTCCTGTTAGTTGACCCAAACAAAAGACGGTGCTGGTGAGTATATTTTGAAGCTTTAGAGGTCAGAAGAGAGCCAATCAAAACAACATGTTCGGGATGTAATGGGCTCAATGGTAATTTAAAAAACATCGCAACGGGCGCATATCTACAAGAACCTCTACCTATCTAAAAAAACATCGCAACGGGCGCAAATCTACAAGAACCTCTACCTGATAGGTAGTCCCCTCCTGGCATAGCTGCGGCGCCACTGTGGTCGCGGGAGCGCAGCCGGGCACCCAGGACGCCTCCTCGCATTGCCCATTGCTCGGGTTGTAGATGGTGCCGGCCTGACACGAAGTTTGCACCCACTGGCCGCCGGTGCAGTACCAGAATTGCGCAGTGCACGCGCCCGCCTGCATGCGAATCAAAATGGGTGTCGCGGTCACAATCACGTTGCAAGATGTTTGAAAATGCAGACCTGCTCAGGGGTAGGAATGTGAGGGGTTGGGGGGCAACACCCCAAACCGTTAAACGAAATTTTAGAGAAACGCTACATTTTTATACAAAATTTTAAATCTTCACTTTCAAAATCACTAGTTCATGCGATTTATCGCTGATTTTCCGCTTCTTTACTTCTATCAAGCGCATCAGAAAAGTGAGCATCTAGAATACCCCAGGACTTACTTGATAGGTAGTCCCCTCTCGACATTGAGGCGGTGGGTTGCTGGGCACTGGCGTCGTAACCGGCGCGCAGCCGGGTACCCACGAAGCCTCCTCGCATTGTCCATTGCTGGGATTATAGATGGTGCCAGCCTGGCAGGATGTTTGCACCCATCGGCCGCCGCTGCAGTACCAATAAGATGGTGTGCACGCACCGGCCTGAGAATGCATGGAACACGATGAAATAACGTGCTAAAATAGGAATTTTTAGGGATTCAAAAAGGTTAGGTATACTTATAGTCCTAGATAGCAGTGCGTCTGTTTGCAGCACGCGCGCAGCGGTCATCAGATACTGCCCGAGAAACGGGAATAACTCGGCCCCTCTCTCGCGCAGCTAAATTGAGTATGCGTAACTGTATTTAGATATTTTTTAGACGTGTGCCGAATTACGTGCGTATTGTGCGGTCACTCTGATGTAACCAGCGTGCTAATCTGGGGATTATGTCGGGGGAATTATGATGTCCGCCTATAAAGAATATTGCGCACTCACTTTCACTGTCAAACTAAGTGTGATGTCCGCCGATATATGTACTGTATTGAAAAAAACGGGTGATTTGAGAAAATATAATTAAACCATCAGCATTAATTGACAGACTCCTCGCTCCGGTAAACTCAAATGTGTACAAAACAGATGGGTTCAATTGTGTTTCCCTATAAATTTTTACCAAATTATAAATATTTTCCCAATTTTTCAAGATTTTGCCAATACTGACCCCGCGCACACTAGTTGACATCGACAACAGATGTCAACTGGTTCCCATCCCAATTCAAAGCTTGCTAGCGAATAACAATACACATCGTATACATATTACTTCATGCCGGCCGTATACATTGCACATACCGCAATAATTTTTCTGCGTTTTGCACAGACCACAACACTTTCACTTGAACGTCGCTCGTCGGCTCGTGAGCAAGCTTTTAATTGGGGTGGGAACCAGTTGACATCTGCTGTCGATGTCAACTAGTGTGTGTGGCAATTCATTAGTGCACTCTGTCACGCTCGCCACACACACTAGTCGGAGTCGGATCTAGTCGCAAATCGGCACCTTTGATGCTTACCGCTCTGACCCCTCAAACGTGCAAATGTAAATGGCGCGCGGCGTGTCGAAAAAATACGAAAAACAATCGATACTGACCCAAGCGACGCCAGGACTATAAGTATACTTTGCCTTCAAAAATAGGTATTAGAAAAGGAAATAAAAAAATAAAATGAATTATTTTAAAAAGCGCACAGTAGAGATTTTTTTATACTTTCTTACAACGAAAGAAATATAATAAATCTAGAATAATTTAGGGAAAAATGAATAAATACTTTTTCATATTTTCTTATATTTCAAAAATATAAATTCCATTTCTGGACGCCACGCCAGGGCGCCATCGGCGCACGTTGAAAACATGTGATGCTGGAAATACAATTTACAATCTCTTCGCAGCTCAGAAGAACACCGACCAAAACAATATCTGTCCGGCAGGTAATGGGTGCTTTTATGTAATTTAACGTCGCAGAATACATTAAATCACAATGAGCATAATATCTACAAGAACCTGATATGTGGTCCCCTCTAGTGATGTTAAAGGCACCGGGAAAAATGGCACCGCACCGCACCGGCACCTTTGCCAACGCATGAAAAGGGCACCTGGCACCCTGGGGCACCGGCCAGAAAATGGCACCGCACCGCACCGGCACCGGTGCCTTTTGGAAAAAATGGCACCGGCACCGAAGGGCACCGGCGGGTTGCCGGTGCTTGCACCGAAAGGCACCGCACCGGGCTGGAATTTCTGAAGTAAATATCGGGCAGTTTCTCAGTGATCTCACTTTTGGAAGTGCATATTTCCATGAATTTTCAACCGATTTTGATGGTTGAGCACTTAAAATGATCAGAATGATGTGGCAATCACTTTTATGAAGCAATTACAATGATTACAAATGAAAGATAAAATATTTAATTCACTACAATGTCCATAGCCACTATTGTCTACTGATCGGAGTCGTTGCTGTACAGAGAATGGAACTATCTCTGTCATAAACTGACAACAAATTTTAAACAAACAAGTAAGATAAATAAAAAATATAAAAATGATTCAAAATTCAACAAAATTTTAGATTCGCTCATCAGATCACGTATCGGGTATAATGGATTTCACAGTAGGTATATTTATTTGATGGAAGGTTTACAAAATAGGCAAAAACGGTTGGGGAAATATATCGCTGTTTTTTGAAATATGAATAAGCACATACTATGGACAAAATTGCACAGCACATGAAGCCTTGGCCGGTGCCTTTCCCGGTGCCTTTTACTTTGGCCCTGGTGCTAGCACCTTTGGCACCGGCAAAAAAATGGCACCGCACCGCACCGGCACCGGTGCTATTCTGAAAAAAATGGCACCGGCACCGGCATGGCACCCCTGAAGATTGCAATGGCACCGCACCAGCACCGGTGCTGGTGCCCTTCGGTGCCCAGCACCGGGGCACCGGTGCCCCGGTGCCTTTACATCACTAGTCCCCTCCTGGCATTGTGGCGGCAGAGCAGTGGTGGTTGGCACGCAGCCAGGCACCCAGGAAGCCTCCTCGCACTGCCCATTAGCCGGGTTGTACACAGTTCCAGCTTGACACGATGTCAGCACCCACTGGCCGCCGTTGCAGTACCAGTACTGCGAGCTGCACGCGCCGCCCTGGGAATGATTTTGAATTTCGGGTTTGTTGCATGGATATTTTTCAAATAAGCGGCAATTTAATTTTCAGGGATAAAACCATTAGCAAACATTTTGGTACCGATACAGTGGCAAAACGTGATCACGATTAGGGATGGACAGGGTAAACTCAAATGTGTTTTTTACAAATAAAACGTGGTTTCAAAAAAAACCCTTACTTTTAAAGTTTTAATTTAATTAATTTGAATTGAATTAAAAGAGTTTTAATTTGAATTGTTCAAATATTTTTAAGCGGCAATTCAAGTTTCTGAAATAAACCATTAACAAACATTTTGGAACCGATGCAGTGGGTAAAATTCGAATCCCTTGTGTTTACATCCCTAATAATCATTACAACTTAATGGTTATTCATTTTTATGCCTTAAAATGTCAATTCGTGCTTTCTATTGCAATTATGGCAGTTAATAACAATTTTTGTCAATATCTAGCCTTGGACCTTGTCGCACAAAGTAGCAAATATGCAGAGAACATTTACGGCCGGATGAACCCACCTGGTAAGTGGTGCCATCCTGACATTGCGGTGGGTTCGAAGGTGGGGTGGTCGACCGCGCGCAGCCGGGTACCCATGAAGCCTCTTCACATTGCCCATTGGATGGGTTGAAAATCGTTCCCGGTGCACAGGAGGTCAGCACCCACTGGCCGCCGCCGCAGTACCAATATTGGGGCGCGCACGTGCCCGCCTGATCGAAAGAAGAGTCTTTTGTTCTAAAAATATCGTAATTGAAAGGCTTTCTGACCGCCTCATCAACGTAGTTCGGTTTGCCCCAGCGTATACCGATATTCACGGTAAGCTCAAATCAGGTGCTGATTACGTAAGTAAAAAAATAATGCAAATGATAACTTTTTACTTTTCCACTTACGGAACTGACTGCGGAGCGTCAAATAAGACGTAAAATTCATTTTTGGCATTTCATAATTTTTACGGCGTTTCATAAGCAAGTTTTGGACAGAATATTTAATAGTTCATGCAGCCGAAATCGTTGCTGAAAATTCGAAGTAGTCTAGTGCTGATTGATTTCAATCATGGCATAAAAATAGTTGCATACTTTACAAAACAGGACAGTTAAATAATGCTCTAGCCCTGCCTACACAATTGAAGGTGCATGCATCACCCAAATTTACCGGGTGCGTCAGTCCTTCCTGACACTGCGGTGCCGCCTGCGTGGTGGTGGTAATTGGCGCACAGCCAGACACCCACGAAGCTTCCTCGCACTGCCCATTGCTGGGGTTGTATTTAGATAGTGCCAGCCCCGCACGATGTCAACACCCACTGGCCCCCGTTGCAGAACCAAAACTGCGCAGAGCACTGGCCCACCTGCGTGGGGCGTGAATTATATGCACTTGTATTTAGTGACAAGATGAACAAGTATACTCGGCGGACACCACACAACAACCCGTCTGAATCAAGGACGTATCCAGGGGGGGGGCGGGGGGGGGGGGGCTGCAGCCCACCCCTTCCCGGGGTGAGACCTAAAAAGTCCCGGAAAATGCAACTTTTCCTGTATATTTTTCGATGTTTCTTAAAAATTTTGCGCGCAAGCGCGCAATTTCTTTCCCATGCATTGTATTTACAGCGGATCGGCCCCTGTCAACCAATTTCCTTGGAAATGAACAGTCTTTTGCAAATTTCGCTGTATATGTATGCATATTTACATACATATAAAGCGGTTCCTGGCGCTGGCGCCAACGCCAAGAGCGCCATGGCGTGGCGCTTTTGTATGGCGCTAGCGCCAAAACGCCTTTCTGTCCCTTTATAGGGAAAAAATTTAGGGGGGGCTGGCCCCCCCCGTTCGCCGGCCCCCGTAAACAAGCAGCCCCCCCGCTCAAAAATCCTGGATACGTCCCTGGTCTGAATTAATGAACCGATAATTAGTTTTTTCATCATAATATTTAGCTTGTACTTGGAATAATTAAGAAATTTATCAGAAGATTTCATTATATTATGGTAGAATTCTGCGCAATTTTCGGTTCACCGCGCCGAGTACATAAAAACGTAAAAATGTAATTTAAAAAACACTTAACCAACCTGGTAAGTCGTCGACTCCTGACATTGCGGTGGTGGATTGCTGGGCACCGGAGTGGTGCTTGGCACACAGCCAGGAACCCAGGACGCCTCTTCGCACTGCCCGTTCGACGGGTTGAAGATGGTGCCTGGTTGTGAAAAACGGCACGTGTGGGACGGGTCTACCATACACACGGTATTTTCACTCGATAAACATGCAAACTCACTGCCAGGGCACCATTTCTGGAACCATGTATTCTGGCTGCACACCCAGAACACGTCAGTACACGGCGCAGCCGGGTATTTCGCTCCATCTTGGCACGCGGTTGGCGGCGGATTGCTCGGCGGGGGCGGCTGAGTTGTTGGCACGCAGCCAGGAACCCAAGCAGGCTCTTCGCATTGCCTATTGGAGGGGCTGTAGATGGTGCCCGACTGGCACGAAGTCTGCACCCACTGGCCACCGCTGCAGTACCAGTACTGCGCGCTGCACGGGCCGACCTGAAAAGAGAGTAAATATCGGCGGTGATATTAAGCATTCTGAATGTTAATAATATAACTACCGTATTTCCTCGAAATACCACTCCGCTCGAAATACCCCCCCCCCTCAAAATGGGCACTATCAATTTGTGGTCCAGGATATGCATAACAGACGTTCAAAACACTTACTGTGTTACGTTAGAACATCGTTAGAACATCGTTTATACCATCTACATCCTTATATAAGGCTGTAAAAACTTATCAATGGTGGTTATTTCTGCATTTTTCTCGTTTTTCTCTCAAAATTTTCACTCTGAAAAAATAAACCCCCGGGGGGTAATTCGAGGAAATACGGTAGTAGATATAATTATTATAAGCATAGGTGTGGCAAGCGATCTAGAAATAACCCCCGATTTCTGAAAATTATCTTTAGCTAAATTTTTCTGGTACCTACTTATGCATCTAGAAATAACTCGATTTCTGAAAATTATCTTTAGCTAAAAAAATTTCTGGTACTTATGCATTAGATTCAATGTTAAAAAATCCGACTTTTAGCCAACCTCAAATAAGCCTAGCCAACCCCAATTAAACCCAATAAACCTACCTGGTACGTGTATCCGTCCTGACACTGCGGTGCGCTGGAAGGCGGCGGTGGCACAGTCGTCGGGGCGCAGCCGGGCACCCACGCAGCATCCTCGCACTGCCCATTGGTCGGGTTGAATAGCTGGTCTGAAAAAATGACATTTTACATCAATCAGCATCATAATTTCTAGAAATCGCCAATTGCATACCATCAGGACACCACTTTTGGAACCAGGTGTTTCCACTGCACACCCAGAAGACATCAGTGCATTGTCCCGCGGGATATTTGGAGCCATCCTGACACAGCGTTGGGGGCGGGTTGCTAGGCGGCGGCTGGGTGACGGGCGGAGCGCAGCCAGGAACCCACGATGGATCCTCGCAGTTGCCGTTTGTTGGGTTGAATACGCTGGCTGAAACGGTGACGAATGCGGTTGGTGTTTTGGATAATTTCGTGAGAAAGTATGGGTAAAATGCATAATTGGAATATAAATTTATCTCTGAAATAAAGTCAAATGAAATAATCACATTTGGGAAAAAAACTGGACAAAATTTTACCTATATAAAGATTTTTTTGAGAGATTTGTTTTTTATTTATTTAATTAGATAGAGCGGACTGGAGCACAAGATATTGATTTTATTTCTCATACACCTAGGACAATCTAACCACGGATACGTCCTTCCGCACAAAACATCTCACAATAATTATGTATGGGAGCGTCAAAACTTCAAAATATAAAAAATTTCATAATTACCAGAATATTTCCAAAAGCAGTTTCCCAAAAAAGAAGAGGTGGCATAGTTCATGCATTTGTTCTTGACATTATAAAAAAATCTGAGAAAATCTATCAAATGTAAAACATCAAATATTTAAAAAATCATATTTTTTATATTTTCTCAATTGTTTTAAAATAAAAAAACGTACTTTCAGGGCACCACTTCTGCACCCATTGCGACTGGTAGCACACCCAGAAGACATCTGTGCAGGCGGCGCCGGGGTACTTCTGCCCTTCGATGCACCGCGGGCCGGGCGTGGTGCTGGGCGGCGCCGCGTTGCACGAAGGCACCACGCTCGGGTCCGCACACTGCAGCGCCGTCTCGTGGAACACCAATGCTGTGGGGCGGGGGGCATTCTTCTCGTATAGGGAATGACACAATGCTTTTTCAACTATTCTTAAGCCGCAGCTTGCCATCTTCACACTCGCACCGTAAGAGAATCTTAAGAGATTGTAGAGAATTTAAGGTCATAAAATCAGATTTTAATTAAGGTCATAAAATCAGATTTTAATTAAATGAATTTAGAAAAGCTTTTCTACATCAAACATTTTTTTCCAACGTTAGCTTCAGGCATCGTATATCAAGAACTTTTTCAAGCTACCGAATATCCTGGAACGAGACTCCAGGATGGTTATTATTGAGGGGGGAAATTCAAGGAGAGGAGTTATTTTTCGTCAGAATTTTCTATAAAATGTTGGAATACAAACAAACCAGAATTGAAGGAATAAAATCAATGTGAGGAACTTCAGCTACAAGGTAATACATGTTTTACATAAATACATGTGAAATACAAATGTGAAATTGTCTTCTAGCCAGTGAAGTGGGTTCAGGGGACAGTGTAGCATTCCGCAAAAAAGCCCATTCCGCATTTTTGCCCATCCCGCAAATTATGTGACCCATCCCGCAAGTTGCATCACCTGTTTGCGGAATGGGCACATTTGCGGGATGGGTCACATAATTTGCGGGATGGGCAAAAATGCGGAATGGGCTTTTTTTGCGGAATGGGCCCTTGCCGTTCAGGGGGGGGGGTATTTTTACGTACTCGATTAACAAGAGAATTATTTAAGGGAGAGGCCTTATTCGAGGCTGACCAGTATACGAAACCTGCCTATCAAAACACAAACCCCAGCCCAACCAACATCCTTGACACCATTTCTGCTGCCACTGCGCACCGCCATTGACTCCAACGACGCACTCCCAGTGGGCATCGTCGCACACGCCAACAGCGACCTTCTGGCCCACGGTGCACTGGGGCGGCTGCGGGCCGGGCGTCGGGATCACGGGCGGCGCTGAGGGCAGGGGCGCGCCGCAGCCGGGTATGTTCTGGGCGTAGTCGCAGTTGCCCGTCGACGGGCGGAACAGCGTGTTTTCGGGACACCACTTGCGCACCCAGTTGATGGAGCCGGCCACCTGGGTACGATCGTGGTTTTGTGAACTGGTTGCCTTGAACCACACTTTAGGGGTAGCCCGTTGCCAGGCGTTTTTTATTTTATTTAAAAATGGGCTGGCGTCGGTGTAACTATTTTTCAACCTATCATCCATCATCGCCACACCCAGTATACGTCAGATAAATTTTGAGATAAATATAAAATGGCTGGTGATTTCTAAGAAGTGCCCTTGGTGATTTTTTTTTAAATAGAGAAAATATACCTGAATACATATCCAGAACTCTTCCTGGCACTGCCCGCTGGGGTACTTGGAGCCCGGCGTGCACTGCGACAGCGGGGGCGGGTTGCTGGGCGGCGACACACCGCACTCAGGCAGCTGGCTGGTCGGCTGGCAGGTGAGTGAGCTAGAATCGAACGCCTGTTCCAGGCCGCACCACCTGTCCACCCACACGGAGCCGACACACTCCCTGTACTCCTCCGCGCAGGCACCGCTGGGTGCTTTCGCTCCCGACGGGCACTCGGGCGTGGGCACCGGCCCGCAGTCGGGCACAGTGTTTTCGGGCACGCAGCCCTGTGCGGATGCGGAGAAAACTTGTCCTTCGGCACACCACGCCGCGATGTAAGAGCCTGCGGGCAATTTGAAGTTTTTCACACTCAACGAAATGGACTCAATGTTGCATTACACGTGCGTGCTAAGCACATTACTGTTAAATTCGATGGATGACGTCAAAAATTGGACAGCAAAAATGTCAGCTGAAGTTGATCTTCAGCGCGATCAATATCCTAAAACCACAATCAATATCCTAAACCCAATGTAACTAGCTTGTGTGGCGCCTATGATAGAAAAATACATAACATATTTATCATTAATATTCCCTTAAATTTTTACAAAAAGTTTTTTGTTATCTTTTTTTGTTTTGAGACAAAAATATTTTCAACTTTCAATGCCAGCTGTGCATACGTACAAATCAGTCTAATTGAATATTTTAATTAAATCTAACCATCCCTAATTAAATCTAACCATCCCTACAGTACAGGAACTCCTCGACACAGGGCCCGTTGGCAGCGTGCGAAGTGCAGCTGGCGGGCGGCACGGTGGGCAGCAGGGGCGGCGGCTCGCTGGGCCCGCAGCCGGCCACCGAGCTGGCGGGCGAGCAGCGCTGGTTCGCGTGGTCGTAGATCTCGTTCTCGGGGCACCACATGGGGATGTAGACTCCCTGCGTGATTGGTTGATTTTCGTTACTTCTTTGTGAAACACTAATACGGTTCAAAAGGACGTAGCATTGTTAAAACTATTTACGTTTACTCTATAAATACGTATACTCAGGTACTGTGTAAATACGTTTACGTTTCCTCCAGAAAAAAATACCGGTATCATTTACGCGGGTACTTCTTGAAAGTACGCGAGTACCGAAAAAGTATTTTAAGGGGACGTAGAAAGTCATTTTGGCAGGCAGAAAGTGACACAAAAATGTGAGGATTTTTCTGCTGATACGTATTTCTTGGGAAAATACTTACTCGAAAAGTCAAAATTGAAAAAAATACTGTTACGTTTACGTTAACTTTGAACAAAGTTCAGTACTTTGTACAACTGACGCAGTCGGAAAACCCCTCGGGCCCGGCGCTTGTATCGATAAATTTTAGGAACGCAAAAACTCGCAAAACGGCGGATATTATATAAAAACAAAACCGTCTTTGCGAATTTTTTAGAAAAGCTAAGATAAAAGCCATAATTGGAACCACAAAAATGGTACTTTGCCATCCTTTTAACGCGCGCTTTCACCACCCCAAAGCCAGCCCACCCAGGGACGTAGCCAGGATTTTTGAGCGGGGGGGCGGATTGTATACGGAGCCCGGCGAACGGGGGGGGGCGGCGCCCCCCCCCCATAAAATTTTACCCCTGTAGTAGGGGAATGACGCCATGGTGCTGGCGCCATTCGTAGGCGCCATGCCATGGCGCCACTGGCGTTGGCATTAACGCGAAAACACCAGTATACGTCTGTTTTTTACAGGCATAAAGGGCGACATGGACAGGAATTGGGTCCATTTTCATTGGTTTTGAGGCCGCGGAGACCAGTCAGCCGAAAATATATGTTGTGAAGGGGAAATGCGCGCTCGCGCGCAAAATTTTTCAAACTGTCGACAAAATCATTTCACAAGTCGCCATTTCCGGCACATTTTTTGGTCCGGCCCGGGAAAGGGGGGTGGGCGGCGCCCCCCCGCCCCCCCCCCTGGCTACGTCCTTGAGCCCACCTGAATACACATGAGGAACTCCTCCTGGCAGGGCGTGCCATCCTTGGGCAGTTTCTGATACTCGACACAATCCACAGGTGTGGACGTGCAGTCGGTGGCCTGGTCGGCGGGCACGCAAGCCGACGCGTTCGAGTCGAACAGCTGGCCGGCGGCGCAAGTGTCCACGTACCACTGGTCCACTATGCAACGGCGGTAGCGCTGCACGCACGGCGCCAAAGCTTCCCGGCTGTCAGCAACACACTCGCTCGGGGGTCGCCCGGTCGATGTCGACTGCGTGTTTGTGGGTGTTTTCTTGGGTGTTCAGGTGCTTCTTGTTGAATTTATTTGTATCTCGAGCTGTTGCCCGGTTTACTGGTTGCCGATAACGGATGGCAGATGTCACAGGTGAAAATAAATACATCATTGGTGGTTTGACGATCACGCGTCAGGTGTAAATAACATGACGACACGGCGGCGTAAAAAACATGACACAGCGGAAAGAGAAAATAAATATACCACAAATTATTTCGCATTGTATAAAATTCAATTGTATAAATTTATATTATTTACGTGTAAAATTGTCGTTTAATATTTTTCCATCGTAATTTGTCAACTGAAAACGCTTCACAACTCCCCGCCCCTCAAAATCACAACCAGCCGCAAACTCACCGTATCAGGTCGGCACTGGTCAAAGAAACGCAGCTGAGCACAAACGCGGAAGCCCGGCTCAAACAGATAGCCATCGGGGCAAGTTTTGAAGGTGGCCTGCCCGCCGGCGCACTCGAGGTACTCGGGGCTGCACGGGTTGTCGCTGATCGAGTAGTCGCCATCTTCCAGAGTCGAGCACGGCCCAGATGGAGCTGTGCGTGTTTAAATGTAGTATTTAGTTGATTGGAATTGTTATTTTTAAGCATATGTATTGTCATGCTAGTAACCATAAATTGTTAAATCGTTAGACAGCATCAATGTGGGGCGGGGTACTGTCAAACTTTTCTTTTCAAAATTTGTCAGAATTTCGGTAGAAACATTTGTCTTTGACTAATGTAGACTCATCAAAATCAATTATTATGTGCACTTTGGGCCCACACACGCTAGTTGACATCGACACCAAATGTCAACTGGTGCCGATCCCGATTTATAGCTTGTTGACGAGTGATCGAACACGTTCAAACGCAATCTTTGAATTAGGAACAGAACCAGTTGACATTTGGTGTCGATGTCAATTAGCGTGTGTGGGGCCTTTATTGCACTGCTTACAGCATTTTCATGCAGTAGCACTAAGTTTCAAGATGGTAAACTCCGCTCACAAGATGCAGTAAAGGTAAAAGTGAGCGTGCTGCCCGTCGCAGTGGTGGTGCGCTCAGTGGAAGTTGTCTCCCGGCAGCCGGGCGTAAAGGCGGGCGGGTCGCAGCCAAATTCAACGCTGAACACCTGTCCCGGGGGGCAGTTGAACTCGTAGCTCACGCCGGAGTTGCATTTGACGTAGGCGTT